>OU015748.1:118933822-118946580 GCA_907169655.1 Acomys percivali
CAGACACATACACTCACAGACACACACACACTCACAGACACACACACACACTCAAAATCTTAAAGCCACTAAACATAAAGAAGCAAAGAACAGTAATATTTGCAGTGATTCCAACAGACTTTATACACTAAAATAACTCTAATTCCACAGCAAACCTGAACAGAGGAAGCACAGAGTTCTATCTACACCCCCCACAACTTCCTCACATACACAGCCCCCTACTGTCAGCATCCGGCACCAGTGGCTCAGGCGGCCAATCAGAGAACCTGCACTGGCACATGATTATAAATCGGTCTGTAGAGTTCACATTAGAGTTCAATTCTGCTTTTTTTTTTTTTTTTGATATGTCTATGGTTTTAACATGTTACAAAAATGAACCTCTAACCCTTACAGATGTTTACATGATGGCATATTGTAGCCGTGATGAAATACAAAGATTTCTTACAAGAGCAAATTTAAAGTGCCTTGGCTGCTGCCAAAAATAATAGTGTCTTTCTACACAGCACTGAGAAAATGTGGGGCCTATTCCATCAAAGGCTTATTAATTGCCCTAGCAACAGGCTTCTCCTCAGTCCACAGTTAAGCTGAAATGGTGACCAACACACTCGATTGCTATACTAACACGTTTCTCCTACCAATGGGGGGGTCAAACATTCTTTATTTTCTCTCCATTTTAAATGACTCCCCACTAAGAAATTTCATGCAATCTTCTTAAGCTTTAGGTAAATGAACTTTTAAAGGCAGTAAATGGTCTGCTAACTGATGAAAACTGAGTATATAGTCATAATATTTCTATCAAAAGCTAAAGAAAAATGAGGTTTCATATTTTTCCTTAAGAATGACTCTTCTTTTGCTTTTTATTTATTCCTTTTAATTTTAGTTAAAACGTAGCTACTTTACATACATCCTCCCCTCTCGTCCCCTCAGCCCCTCCTATGACTCTAGCTCCTTCACTCTCTTTCAAATTCATAATTTTATCTTTCATTATTATTAGTGTGTGTGTATGCACATGTGTGTGTGTGTGTGTGTGTGTGTGCAAAACTATATTTTTTAAAACCCGCTAAGTCTACTTCATGATGCTCATGTGATTTAAGGGCAAATTACTTTGTATTAGATAACCCAGGAGAGACTAATTCTTCCTGTCCCCGCAGCCACTAGCTTCCTATAGTTCTTTGCCTGAGGATTGGCCCCATGAGGTTCCCCCCCCCCCCCCATTCCATGTTAGCATAGCTGTTGGTTCTGTCCTTGTTTAGGTAGCCATATTGTTGAGGTCTCTTGGGTGTAGCTTCCTTATCATTTCCAAGTGACAAAAATGTCACCAGCAGACTTCCTGGTCCTCTGAATGTTAGAATCTTTCTGCCTCCTCTTTTGTAATGCTCCCTGAGCCTTAGGGAGGGGGGATGTGCTCTCAGGGTATCTTTTGGGAGTAGGCTCTCCAGGATCAGCTGATCACTACGTTGTGACCAGTTGTGCCTTTCTAGAATGGCCTTCACCTGGTGTGAAGAGAAACTTCACTGATACAGGGTGAGAGCTACAGTTATCCATAGGTGTTAAGGATACATATTTAGAATGCACTTAGGCATTGTGCAGGTTTAGTAAAGTATCAGTTGAAGGTTTGCCTCCAAGACCCATGACCTCACTAGCCCCAACTAGTTGGCTAGGTTTCTAGTATCAGGCAGGACGTCCCTCCTATTGAGCTGGCTTTAAGTCCAATTAGAGAGCTATTGGTTACCTCCAGGATATAAGCACCACTGTAGCACCTTTAGAGATATCTTGCCACACTGGTCATTATTATGGTTTATAGGCATCACAGCTGGGCAGCACTACTGACTGTCTTCTTCCCTGGGTAGCTTGCATAGCTCTTTCTGGTATTCTGAAAGCTAGACAACAGAAGGAGGCTATCTGGTTAGATCCTGCTCAAATCTCCCAAGCCCCAAGTCAGAAGTATGTGCATCTTCAAGAATACTACAGACTTACCTTAATCCTCTGAGAGGTCACATGGGTGAAAACAGTAGACGGTACCATTTCAGAGTCTCTTGGACTACCCTGACTAAAAAGTGATGACTTTCCCATCTCTTGTATTGGGATTTTTGTTATATAGTTTATGGCTGGTATGAGGAACATTGTCAGCACAAATAAATAAATTGTGTGCGTGTGTGTGTGTGTGTGTGTGTAAAACAGAGCTGCTTCCTGACTACACTAAAAGAAAGGATAACATGCATATCAGTCTTGGTTATGTTCCTTTTGATTTATCCTTGGTAAACTCTGAAATATGACACTGACGCAAACCACCTACCAAAGATTAAGTTATAATAGGACATGTAAAACGCATCTTTCTTACGTCTTTCTGGTTTTTTGCTTGTTCATTTTAGCTCTCTGTTTTAGAGAACTGGTGATGTAAAAATAGACATGAAATGTTGAGAACAAGTAAGAACGGGCTTTAACAGCTGTTCACTGTCTTTCCACTCAGTGTACCACAGTGACAGGTGAGTCCACTGAACCATCCCACTTTGGTATCATTCAGTCTCACTCAGTGCTTTATAGGAACATCACAGACATACGGAGGCAGGAGCTCACTTCTTACTGAGTTCTCACTGCAGAGATGAAAGGGATCATTTGGCCATAAGATTCGGCACTGAAAACTCCAGTGCAGGTCCCCAAGGCAGTCAGAGGAGAAATCCCACCCCGACCCCAACACGATTCCCAAATGGACGCTTGCTGAGCTGTGAGCCACGGGTCCTCTGCAGAACGCTGATGCTCACTCTTGCCATCTAGCATTGTGTGTTCTTAATAACTGTCTCCAATGAGCAAACTTACAAAAGCAATTGTATTAGTCGCTATGGTTACCATAGCCGCATGAGTCAGACAACAGAAGGTCATTGACTAACAGTTCAGAAGAGCGAAAGTACAAAAACAAGTGTTGTGAAAGCTGGGTCCTTCTGAACGAGCAGGTCCTCTTCAAGAGAAGCCAGTGCTCTTAACCAATGAGCCATTGTTCCCGCCCCTGTTTACATACTTATTTTACCACATTAACCTTAGAACTATTGACTAGCTAGAAATAGCAATGTATTATTCAGGGTTCTCTAAAGGAACAAAACTGATAGAATGAATGAATGAGTGAATGAATGAATGAATGAATATATATTCAATATATATTCATTATATTTACTATATGCATTCATATATATATGTAAATATGTGCATATATGTATGTGTGTATTATGTATGTGTGTATGTATTTATGTATGTATGTATGTATGTATGTGTGTACTTGAGTGGCTTTACAGGCTATGGTCCAGCTTGTCCCACAGTGGGACAGCAATGGCTGTCTCCCAATGGAAAGGCCAAGAATCCAGTAGTTGGTCAATCTGTGAGACTGGATGTCTCACGTGGCCTTCCGTATAAGTTGGAATCTTAGAGAAGTTGGTTCTGACACAAGGAAAGTAATGCTTCAGTCGCAGGATAGGTGAACTTGCCAGTGAGATCAAAGGCAAACAGGCAGAACACTAAAGCTTCCTTATTCTGTGTCCTTTTATGTGGGATGCCACGAAAAAAACATGGTGGGTCTTCTTACCTCAGATAGTGCAATCAAGAAAAATCCCTCACAACTGTGCTCAGCCTCTTGGGTTTTAGATGATTCCAGGTGCAGTCAACTTGACAACCTAGTTCAGCTATCACAAACAATAGCAAGAATAAGATTCCGGATCAAGTTATTCTAGATTTATACAAGTGTTGTTTCCTATCTTAGAATCACACACATCAATCACATAAGAGTCACAGAGCAGAAAGATTCTGGAACTTTCCCGAGGCCACACAACCAATGAGAGACAGAAACCATTGAGGGGAGGATGTCCTCAGGCCTCTGTGGCTCAAGGGCGGCCACCATTACCCTGTACCAGCTCTTGTCACCTTCCTTATATACGTGCCCGTCTCTAAGTCCACATTTCCCTTTATTAGAACACTTACTACAGGATGACCTAGTCATAACTAGTTAAATATGAAAGTGACCCTATTTCAAAATAAGGCCAGAGTCAGAGCCAATAGGGGTTAGAACTTCAACACAGGGACTCAAAGAAAGTACACTTCAGTGCATAAAGGCTTTTCATGAAAATTCAGGCACTATAAAACAGTATCTCCTTTCAACTTTAATCCTATTTGTTTTCAACAATTACAACATTTTATATGTCTTTCTGGCCTACACACACACACACACACACACACACACACACACACACACACACACACACACATCATGCACATAATCTTGTATTTAAGCATATATAGCCCTTTCATAGAAGACAAATCATATTACTCATATAATAGCCGGTTGCCTCTTTGAGCATATTACTTTATACGCCTGTAAATTGAGATTATAGACATATTTGCCCTCCTGGTAGATATTCAGGGAATTTCCAGACTGAAGTGTCAATTTTTAAATATTTTTTAAAACTTTATGTATATGAGTGTTTGCCTCATGAGGTGTGTGCACCATATGTGTGCTTGGTGCCCACAGATGTCATAGAGTACATTGGTTCCCATAGGACCAGAGTGAACGGCGGATGTGAGCCATCATGTGGTTGCTAAGAATCGAAGTTAGGTCCTCTGCAAGGCCAGCAAATGCTCTCAGCCACTGAGCCACAACTTGACCCCCATGGTTTTTATAATGAAGTAGTGTATGGTTTTACTTATGCTTTTCCTTAAAATCTAGCCCTTTTACTTATGAAAGTTAAGGTTTTTTTTTTAAGATAGTGTATAAAGTAATGGGTGTTGAAGGTTATTTTTATATAACTGTGTTTGTTTCTCTTAGTTACTTAACCCAGCTATCACACAACTAATTGAGACTCTTTTATATTTCCTTATAAAGCTTTGCAAACACAATCTTGAGCAGTTTAAGTCTGTTCCTAACCCTCTATGCTATCCTGACTCCATCTTTGCCAAAATCCCCAGGTTACTTGCTTTTTAGTTCTTTCTTGGCTCAGCTGAATCTTCTTCATCTCTCCAAGCACCTCTGCCTGTGGCTGAATCCCTACTTCCTCTTCTAACTCCTCCTCCCCTGGCTGGCAGGAAGTGCAGCCCTATTCTCTTCCCTGCTCAGCGATTGGCTGTAAACTGCTTTATTGACATACCAGGGGAGCAGAGCTTATATGACATTGAGACAGGATATTCTCAGAGCAAGGCTTATAACCAGATACGGAGGATTCAGAAATCATCATTTGAATTACACAATAACCTTTGCCAACAAATGGGTCTCGTTGTAGCATTCTTATATATACCTTATTGTGATTTGTCTTAAGAAGTAATATTTCTAGATCAAAGATATACAATGTGTAATTCAATACTACAGACGACTTTTCAAAAATGTTAGTGGTTCATTCGAAAACATAGTGCTCACTAGATTTACATCTTTTTCACACTTGTGCCAAAGTGCATTTGATAAACTAAATGTCTTGAGTTTCTATGACACGGAATGGTCAACCTTCTTTTGAGTGTTATGTATGCTATCCCTCACAGCCACTGAGTGGCATCATCTTTTCATTTTTGACTCTTCCAAAAATTACCACATCACACATCATCCTTTTTTTTTTTTTCTGAATTCCTTGTCTTTTACAATCCTGTAAGTCATATTCATTGAAAGGTGATGAATAATTTGCATGCTGCAGGTGCTCTTTTCCAGCCTGCCATCTGTTCTTTCCTTTGTACTGGTGTCTTTTACCATTTAAATTTTTTCCTTTTTTAAAGCATTCATCAGTAAATGAATACTGAAAAGAGTGACATATACCTTGCTCTTCTCTTGTCTCCCGCCCCCCCCCACACACACACACAAGCCATGGACCGCCCTATCACTGTGCAAAGAAAGACATTCTGTCCCTTGGATAAACATGGATGACATTATTTTAAGTGAAATAAGCTAGGAGCAGAAATATAAGTATGCTATGACCTGACCTCTATATGGACTCTACAAGAGTTAGCCCCACATAAGTATAGAATAGAATAGGGATATCTAGTAAGAACCTGTCTTTAAAAAATAATTTAAAAAGGAAAAAGAGAGGGAGGGAGGGAGAAAGGGAAGAAAGGAGGGAAAAAGGACATTTAAAATTTAAACAACTTGGCATGTTTGTGCACACCTCTAATTTTAGTGCAAAGGTGAAGATAGAGACGGGAGCATCAAAAGTTTGGAGACAGCCTCCGGTACATAGCAAGCTACTGGTCAGCTTAGGCTACATAAGACCCTATGTCAAAACATTAAAAATAAAATAAAATACAATTTACCCTTGCAATACACTATAAAGTTCACTGTCACATTGGTGAAAATTGATTAATTGCTGGGTTTTTTTTTTTAACTTAACTTTAAGATACTAAATTTTAAAAAATTTTAAATCTTAACAAACTTAAACTTTTATTTCTATTATATGAATTTATGGGCCACCACATAATAATTTGATATATTTTCATAATGTGTAATGATCAAATTAGGGTGATTAATGTGAAATTAAAACCTTTCTAAGTGGCATTAAATTAAAGTCTTTATCTAGAGATAGAATGGTTTTAGTGGTATAGCGCCTCAGAGATGATTGTGTGTGTATGCGTGTGTGTGTGTCTGTGTGTAATATATGTGTGTGTCTGTGTGTGTAATATATGTATATGTGTATGCATTATATATCAACAATAGATTAAAAAGAAGAGGTAATGATTGTGAGAGAGAGTGAGAGAAGAAACAAGAGAAGTTAGAGAGGGGAGAAGGTGGGCTATAGGTGATGCAAACATAGTATTCATGTATAAAATCCTTTAAAACATTAAATATTTTATTAAAAATAGCTATAACTACACAGATGACCGGGCCACATATGGGAAACAGCTGCAGAGCACTCGCTCCATCAGCCCGCCTCCAGCAGCAGCTGACCTGGACAGCACTCAGTGTACAGCTCTGTGCACGAGGTTGTTTGTACAGAGTGTTCACAGCTATTCAGTGTAATGGATTGTGTCAGCTCCCCACTACCTATATGCCCAGGGCTTTCCCACAACCTCATTCATTTTTTTTTTCTGGACAGATTGAAATTAAATTCTGTTGCCCTTATTAAGGAGATGTGGGGAGATTAAGCATGACTTTTCCCATCCGCCCCACATGCGTGCTGTGCATATGTTTTTAGACTTTTTTATCAAAGGCATGCTTATAATATTTTCTCAGGAGAAACCAATGGGCCTGACACAAACTGTCAGAGTGAATAGCTTTCATTATTGAGAAGAGTAATGTCAAACTATTCCAGAATGTAGGATGAAATATCACTCAAGTATTCACTACCTTATTAAAAAGATTGGCGTTTATCCTAAATTTACCACATGTGGTAAAATAGCTCTGCTTGAAACATCTCCAAATAGAAAGGTTAATTTGGAAATGCAGTGATATAACGTTACCTCAGAATGTGACATGAAACGCTCGTTATCTATGAGTCGAAGAGGTATACCTCCAGCCTCTGCACTAAGTGCCGTAATATGTTAATACACACACATGTCAAAACAACTTGCAATAGGCACCTGCCCCCATTAAACTAAACAAATAAGCAGCAACCGCCAGACAGAATTCTATAAAAATAGCATGAGAAGAGAAAGGAGCGTCTTGACAGGATTGTGACAGTGACACTCACTATGCCTTTTAGCCTTCTGCTGGGGATATCACACAAAGTCAGTAGAAAATTAAAATGAGTTGAGGTATAGTAATAGCGTGTGAGGACTACAGAAACTATCAGTGCAAGGGCCGGAGAGATGGCCTGGCCACTAAGGGCACAAGGAGAGATGGCTCACGGGCTCAGGGGCACTGGCTGCTCTTACAAAAGACATGGCTTCTATTTCCATCACCCCACAGCAGCTCAGAACCATCTCTAACTCTAGTTCCAGGAGATCCGACATCCTTTTCTGACCTCCTTGGGAATTTCAAGTGTGTGGCACACATACACAAATACGCAGTCGAAATATTTATACGAGTAAGGCAAAGTGAGTAATTTTTTGAAACGTTTAACTCTCAATGCAAAGGAGTCTATTATAAGGAGTTGGAGTATTTGTTGTCCTGTGATATGCCTAGATTAGCCTTTAAATGATAACAAATTACAAACTTGCCAGAAAAGATCTGCAAGGTTTTGTAGGCTTTTGTAATGTAAATATGCCACCCCGATATCGATTTGCTTTTTCTGAATTTTATTTTAATTTTCTTAAAAATGGACTTGCTTGTCTTCATATGTGAGAGCTTTGTTATTGTCCATGTGATTGATTGAAGACATTTCTGGTCTCATAGGTCTCCGCCCTGAATGGCCAACCGGTGGTGACTACCTTCCACTCAAAGCCTTCTTCTTCTGGACGTGGAGGCAAAGACAGCGCCGCCACCATCAGGAACATGCAAACCCCTCCATCTCCATTCAAACCCCAAACCCCCATTTTCCTTTCTTAAGACTCTACCCTTAGGTAGATATACAATCAACACAACAGAAGCAAGCGGGAACTGGATACAATCACATCCTATATAAAAGAAAATAAAAGGCACATGTGAAATTATAGGCTTAGAGGCAAATATTTTGCAAAGCCTGCTCTAGCAATTATTTGTAGTAATTATCTCTATTAAATGCCTAGTCATCTCCATGAAAATGCCTTTCCCTTACACAACACTCTCATACTACAATACAAAGAAAAATATTCAAAGAGCATAGTAACGTGTTTAATAAGGAATTCAGTAGATGTGTCACTTGTCCATGCCTGAATATGCTGTATAAAATCAAAAAATACATAACGTCTTCATTATTCTGTTTGCTGCAATGTTTTGAAGCTATTGTAAAAATAAAGATTTTATGTTACAAAAGCATCACACAAAAATGACTGAGAAAAATTAGGCTGGAGAGATCTCTTAGTGAGCACACACTGTTCTTCCAGAGGACCCGAATTAGTTCCCAGCACTCAGGCTAGGCAGCTCACAGCTATTGTAGCTCCAACTCCAGGTGATCCAATGTCAATTTCTGACCTCCACAGGTACCTGTCCTCACGTGTACATAACCACACAGAGACACATACTTTTAAAATAAAATAAATTTTTAGATGAAATGCCAACATTTAAAAACTATATAATACAGTTTTTAAAATTAAGCTTCATATACTTGAGTTTTACAGGTTATAATTATGCTTTAATATGTAAATGCTATTGATGGCTAACTATACTGAGAACTCATACATTCAAAGACTAGCATGGTCCTTGGTCTGTAATTATCTTTTGGGATCTTAGAAAAGCTTTTCTGTGTTTGTTTCTATAGTCTCTACCATGAGAAAATTGTGGGACACCATTAAATTACCAGACCCTCCCATCCATTTTTAATCCTTTCAAATAGTTCAAACAGAACATCAAAACCCTCATTCAGGTACACCCACACAATTTCCATTGATTTTTCCTTTGTGAATATCTGTATTGTTGAGATATAATGAAATATCTATGGTCATCAACTTGTAAAGCAAAATGCTTTTTTTTTTCTTTCACAGAGTTGAAGATTCCACTCCATGGTTGGTTAGGAATTGCTACCAGAGAAGTTAGAAACTCATTATAAAATCAGCCAAAATGTCCACCAACACATAAATGAATAAAGATTGGAGATAGATGGATAGATAGATATAAGATAGATAGATAGATAGATAGATAGGTGGATAAAGTGTTACTCAGCCATAAAAAGAGAATGAATTGTTGCCATTGTAATGGAGGTGTACAATACTGGCCATCCTCATGTTGACGGAAATGCCGTCCCCACAAAGACAGACAAGACACACTGCTTCACATGCGCAGCCTGTGGGCAGAAAAGTGGGGACAACTAGGGAAGCAGACAGGGAAGGGAAAGGTCAACATGAAATTCCTTCTTGGTACAATGAATACTCACTAATGGAAACTTAAAAACAAAGAGGTTAAATGCTTACAGAGGTCTGTATCCTACAGGATATCGCTTTCTACGCCTGTGCGACTGTCCACCCAATTAACCGTCTCCTCAGCTACAAAGGACAGGAATTCGGTGTGACCCGACCTTGAATCTTCAATCCACAGTACTTGGGAAGTGCTCAGTAAAGGTACGGTGGGTGAAGAAGCATAAATCTGACCCCTCTAAAACGGAGACCACGGGTTTGTCTGCCCGCATTAAGTGAGTTTTTAATGTCACAGTTGGAGCTACCATGGAGGGTGCATAACTAGCTTGATGCTCTTCTATTAATTATACAAATAGGAACCTGTGACGATAACTACTGCTTTATTATAAATCAACCTGCCTCTCACTTTTACTGGTATTCAGGAAATGCAACACACTAAAGGAGAGACAGAGAGTTGGAAGCAGGCTGGGGAAATTATACATCACACCTACTTGTCACATAGGACTTCTCATAAGGAGCTTAACTGACAAGCAATAACCAGCTGATCTAATCACCTCTCAGACCCAAACCCTAACCCCAACCCTGTTCCTCTCGATTTCCTCCCAGCATGACACATCTCCCCATTGTAACACATCTCTGCAGGTGAGTGCCCTGTTCTTGTTTTTTGGGGGCTTTTTTTGGGGGGAGTGTTGGTTTTTTTGTTTGTTTGTTTGTTTGTTTGTTATGACAAAACCTCATGACCAGGATAGGGTTATTTGGGACTTATGGTTCCAGAGGAATAAGAGTCCATCCCTATCATGTTAGTGCACTGATACAGGGAGGCATATCCATCCCAGCAGCAGCAGCCAAGAGCACACATCATGGTCCACAAGCAGTAAGCAGAGCGTGCACTTCCGATGGATGCCTGAGAGCCCACTCCAAAGACACTTCATCCAACAAGGCAGCCACACCTCATTAATCTTTCCCAAACAGTTCCTACAACTGTAGTCCAAATATTCAAACATACAAGTCTATAGGTACCATTCTCATTCTAAATCGATAAAGGAAATTTTTCCATATAAAATGGTCTCATGTTATTATTTTAAATGAAACCACCTGTAAAGGGAATACATTGATGCTCAGTACAAGGTAGATTTACTTTTCCAAGATTTATTTAACATTTTAAAGCATTTATTTTACTAGTTTTTGAATATTTCAAAAATGAGCACTTTGTTTACACCATTTTCACCCCATACTCCACACTTAAATTTCTCCCATGTTCCCCGCTCCCTCCCAGTTTTATCTCTTCTTCATTATTAATCTTATTCATAACATAATATATCTGATATTATTATACAATATATTAATACACTATTTCCACAAGCTGCAGGGTAACGGACTTACATACAGAACTATAAGATTGTGTGGCTGCTATGGAAGCAAGTGTGGCAGTTACTCAGGATGCTGGGAATAGATCTGCCTCAAGATCCGACCACACCGTTCTTGGGAGTATACCCAAAGGATGCTACAGAGATATTGGTCGCCCATGTTCACTGCTGCTCTACTCCAAATAGTCAGGAACTGGAAACAGCCTGGGTGTCCATTCATGAATGTATAGATATAGAAAATGTGGTATATTTATACAATGGAATTTCCTTCAGCTTTTAAAAAATGAAACTGTGAAATTCATAGGTTAATAGATAGAACTGGGGGGAAAAAATCATCCTGAGTGAGGTAACCCAGGCCCCAAAAGACAAACATTGTATGTTTTATCTAATCATATGTAACATTCACAGATGTTAGCTTCTAAGCCTTCGATGGGCATGTTACAGTCCAGATATCCACAGAGGTTAAGCCTACAGTTAGTGAGATATTATGCTAGGGTACGCCTGCACGCTGCAGTGCTCTCTGACAGGATCCGCGTGAATGGATTTTACTCCTCGAAAATGGAGACTTTAACCTTTCCTTCTATAAGTTGGCCTAGTCATGATTTCTTATCACAGCAATAAAAAAAAGTAATAATTGAGAAAAGTCTAAGCCTGGACACTCATATGCAGAGATGTGTTGCACGGGGGAGACAGCGGAGGTTAGGGCGGGGCTGGGGGAGAGGAGAAGATTTTCCAAGGACAGGAAGAGAGACTCTAGGCTGTGGGGACAAAGGGAGAGACCCGACTGGGAGGATTAAATGAGAGAGGTCGTGAAAGAGATGGGCAAGGGAGAGACTATAAAGAGGGACAACTAGCACTAATATACATCTGAGGGGCCATATTTAAACCTGATGCCATAGAAGCCTCCTAAAATACATACGTATATGAAAGAAATCCTTCCTTATCTGGGCCGAATGGATCAGACAGACCGTCACGTGCACTGCTCCCACGGCCCAGTAGAGGGCGCCATCAGTCATTCCTTCTGGTTTTCTCCTGGATTCTTCCACACTACTTAACACACACATACATACACATACACACACACGCACACGCACACGCACACACACACTTTCTGGATCTGTTTCCATCTACATATGACAGATTTCTTACATGGTTGCCCTTAAGAGTTTTCAACAGACCTCTCTGAACTTTTTTTTCCCCTTCATTTAAGCCTTAGGACAACCAAATGTGTTGGGTAGGATTTGTCACTTTGCCATTCTGCACTAAAGAGCGGGATCGGATAAATTAGGTTATCTCTCTCCATGATCAAACACACAGAGGGTGGGAGGTTGAGGCTGAAATCCAAGGCTGCACCTCATTGCCCCTTTATAATAATTACAACTTCAGGTCCACTGGAGGGTTGTGGGCTCTTTAGCAGGTGACCCAGGGTGCAGGGCTCTGAGATCCATTTGTGTCTATCCTTTGGTAATAATAATAATAATAATAATAATAATAATAATAATAATAATA
>OU015748.1:118946590-118980924 GCA_907169655.1 Acomys percivali
CACACATGCACACACATGACTATGCATGCCATCACACCACATGCACATGCACACATTCATGCACAGTCACACACACTCACATACACATGCACAGACATGCATACACACACATAGACACACACAGGCACACACACATCAGTAAAAAAAATTAACAGTTTTCTTGGTAGTGTATGTTCATCGTACACAATGAAGGGTTTCATAAGGACTGTTTCCTTGAAGTACTTCATGTAATTAATCATATTCCTCATCACCAGCAGCCTGAATTCGCCCTTCAGTCACCATCTCATATGTCTCCAACCTCTCTGTTTTTATCCTAGAAGCATGTGTGTATGATTTTACATATCTAGTAAAGGATGGGATACACAAATGAGAAAAAATATAAAATACTTGCCTTTCTGAGTCTGGCATATTTTGTTTAATATAATAATTATCTCAAGTTGTGTCCATTTTTCTTTTTCTCTCTTTCTCTTTCTTTCTTTCTTTCTTTTTGTGAGACAGGGTTTCTCTGTGTAGCCCCGGCTGTCCTGGACTCACTGTGTGGATCAGGCTGGCCTTGAACTCACAGAGATCCACCTGCCTCTGCTTCCCAGGTGTGTGCCACTGTGCCCAGCTGGATCCATTTTCTTGAATAATCACATAGTTTCATTCTTCTTTATGGCCAAACAAAATTCCATTGTGTATATGTGTCACATTTTCTCTGTCCGTTCATCTGTTGAGAGTACGTATACCGATTCCGTAGCTGGACTGTTATGAACAGAGCTGCAGTAAACATAGATGTGCGGCTCTCACTGTGGTCTGTGACTTAGAAGAGGTACATCAAGTGGTAGTTCAAGTTCTAAGTTTTTGAGGCGCATCCATACTGAGGAGGCACATCCATACTGAGGAGGCACATCCATACTGAGGAGGCACATCCATACTGAGGCACATCCATACTGAGACACATCCATACTGATTTCTACAGCAGCTGAAGGAATGCCAGCTTTGAAGTGAGGACCCATATTGTAAGGAGAGTAAGTTGTCAATACCTAGTCATGAAAAAGCATCACGTGAGGGAGATGTAGCTCAGTGGTAAAGCGCTTGCCTGTGATCTGCAAGACCTTGGGTCTGATCCTCAGCACAAGAAGAGGAGGGTGAAGAGGAGGAGGAGGAGGAGGAGGAAGGGGAGGAAGGAGACAAGGAGAGAATCTAAGAGATCGTGTCTGGCTTTCTTATTAACAGAATAGCACATACTCACTGAAGACACATCACATTCATCAAAGAAACACTAACCACGTCATTCCATAAATACGGAAACTGAGAGGGAACACCCAGTGTCTTGTATATGACCACAGTAGTTGTCAGCTGAGACCAAACCTTGGATCTCCACCAAAGTGCACACCTGTTATGAGCCAGCTTTACAGCGTCAAATCTTCTGATCCTTCCACAGAGTATAAAAGTGTGCGCTGATGTAGCTACGCTGAGCTGAGGTAGGTGTTTAGAGAAGTTATACTTTCAAATAAGTAAAAAATTAGTCTCAGGTAACATCCTAGAAGATGGAGCAGAAAAAAATGTGAGAGCCAGAAGTGGGGGGAGCACTATGAAGGGCTGTTTTCAGGGATGACCCAGTTGTCACCACTGTTGTGCCCATGAACTCACAGCAGCTGTGGTCACTAGCACAAGATTGAGCATGTGGATAGTCTAGCACAGACGGGGGAGGGGCTAACAAGGCTCCACGCAATCAGTGCCTGTTGGAGGGAGGGGAGTTGACTATTCTAGTGGTATGACTGTTTGTAAGTGATCTGTGTCTGAGCGAATAGCCTCACACTCACACTTATGCAGCAAGCCTAATTAAACTCAGTGGATCATAGAAATATGTAAACAAAATAAGCAAATACTATTGTTGTTGTTGTTGTTTAATGTACTGTGCAAAGCCTCTACCATATCTGGCTCAGATGAGGGAAAACTGGAAAGTGTGCCAGAGACGTTTCTTCAAGGGTTTGAGCTCGTTGGCAGGGCCACGGAGGCTTAAGGTACACTTATGGTACAAGGTCAGAGATCAGAGTCATTTCTTAAGGCTTTCAATTGTCCAGAGAACATTTCCATGCTGGTCTGAGAAATAAAAGGGTTAACTGCAGAGATTTTTCAAACATCAATTTGCACATAGCAAACATGTATATTACTTAAGGGAGCTTCATGTCCCTTTAAGTACAGGACAGAATCAGTCTTTTCCCCTGAGATAGATTTAATCTTTGTTTTGATTTCAAGCTTTATTCCATTGTGTTAATACTCAGAGTGCAAGGCTGAAGAAATGGCTCAGCAGTTAAAAGTGCACACTGTTCTTTCCAAGCATTCAAGTTCAGTTCCTGGCACCCACATAAGGTGCCTAACACTTGTCTGTAGCCTCAGCTCGAGGGGTGCTTGGCCTCTGCAGGCACCTGAACACACTTTCCTGTACCCCCCAACCACACACACAAACACACAATTTAAGATAGTTATATAAACCTTTTGTAAAGACTGCACGGGGTTTATTCAATTTGTGGAGGTTTTTTTTTCTGTGTCCCAATATGTGGCCTATTTGAAAGAGACAACCCCCCCATGGACGGTTGAATCTTTTATAAGTTCATCTAAATATAATAAGAAACATGCATCTCTCAAAATATAATAGCATAAAACAAACACTAGTGACCATGAAGCTATGCATCCTACAAGCTTTTGTTAAGAAACCACAATTAGGCGCTAAGGAAAATGAATTTAAAGGCACACTCCCAGCATGGCGGGAGTCCACCGCAAACAGAAAGCCTAAGAACTGGCAACTCCCTAGAGGCCAGCCAAAGCCACATTCCAAACTGACCAGCTCTCACAGAGCACTTGTTCAGAAAGTGTCCACTTGGTGGCACCCCGGTGCTGCCACAGGGATCAACCTCTCCTGTGGGGTGCCACCTGTGACTTACGGATTGTTTCATGACTCTTAAAACATGTGGTCAGACCACAGGACATGCCAACAACTTACAATCGCCCTAGTCATTTGCACGGAGAGGGAAAAAAAAAAAGAAAAGAAAAGAAATAAGTATTTGTAGGTTGCTCAAGCAGGACAGCATGGGTCAAGTTCCTGAGGACCTGCAGGACTGGTTGAACAATGAGTATGCGGCTGAGAGCTAACACAAGCCTCCCTTTATCTACAGCTATGGACAGGAGTGTCTCTGTCTATTTGGTTGTTTTTTTTTTATTTTCATAGTCTTGGGACTAGATTCTGATCAGAGAAACAGGCACCAACCACTTCAGCCCAGATGAAAATTGCACCGCGTTTGTTTCTTAATAAAATCTGTTGGATATCTGATGTATCACTATTGGGCGCCTTATGTTTTGATGTGGAAGAATGACCGCAGTTCGTACTTGGGTGTCTTGCAGTCTACCTGCGAAGGGAAGACGTGCGCATGCGTGTGAAGCAATTATTGTTGAACTGCGTGTTGAGGAGAAAGCTAACCGGAAGCCATGGTCAGGAAAGGCTTCTCTCTTAAAGAATGGTTTCTCTGTGGCCTACCGCACACTTCTGCACAGCTCGAGCTCCGGCTGTCACCTCTGTCACCGCAGCAGCAAGCATGGGAAAGGGGTGGCACAGTTTCCCGATGGACTTCCCCCTCCACCAGTCAACGCTTCACTGAAAGGGCCCACTGACTCACTGGCCTAGCTTTCTAAAACAAGTACACTGCTCCAGACATTGGATGGAATATATCTGCTGAGTCATTTAATTCACAATTATATAGTTGACTTAGAAAGTTGGGCCATGCTAGGTGCTGGGCACGGTGGTGCACATCTATAGTCCTAGCAGTAACTAGCACTCCCTAGGCTGAGGCAGGAGAATGGAGAGTTAGAAGTCAGCCTGTGCTACACAGGGTTTCAATGTGTGTGTGTGTGTGTGTGTGTGTGTGTGAGAGAGAGAGAGAGAGAGAGAGAGAGAGAGAGAGAGAGAGAGAGAGAGAGAGAGAGGGAGCAGGGAGGAATTGTAGATAAATATAGCCAACAAATCTCACGGTTTGTGGAGGCAGAATCTTGCTATGTAGCCTCATGTGGCCTTGAATTCTAATCCTCCTGCCTCACCCTTCTGAGTGCTGGCATTACAGATGTGTGTCACCCTAACCAGTTTCAAAGCCTATACTTTTAGAAGTATGTGGATGACATTTAATAATTTAACGTTTAATTTGTACTCAAGTGCATATATATATAAAATCTTATAAAGTATGGATGTGCTTTAAGATGTTCAAAGAAAGGCAAGTGAAATGGATGACACTGCAATTTTGACAGTTGTCAGTGTGGACATTAACTACATAGAGATGTATTTATTCTGTCATTCTGGTTTTGTGTGTTTAGAAACTTTTGATACCTGTTCCTCAAAGTCAGTGGTTTGAAAAGGGAATTCCAGAAAACGGGAAAGATAAAACCTAAGGGATGTGGATGATGCTGTTAATCCTAGGATACCTGGCACCATGCTCACACACACCTGGAATAGAACATTACTCCCCACCCCCTCAAAAAAAGAAAAGAAATGTATATCCTCCCAGAGATGTTTACTAATTTAAATAGGCTCTAATGTAAGACACTGCTTCTCTGGGCACCATATGGGCCACAGCAAGTACAGGTTACCAGGACTACACCATACAGATAAACGCCTACTAAGCAAGGTTAAATGTCTTCAAGTGCCAAGTACTTTTGTACAGAGTCACACAAAAATGTGAGAAATGCCATGCTTGTCTCTGGCTGTCTTCTCTTATCTGTGGGCTAAAGGGAGGCAGATAACAAACCAGGAGCACCAGGGGAAACTTCAAAGGAAATGTGGGAAGGAATGGGGAAGAGGAGGAGGAGGAGGTGGTGGAAGAAAAGGAGGAGGATTGACTTAATATGGGCTGAGCCTATGACCAAAGTAAGAAAACTCAGAATTCTAGGTCTTTCATTTTTAGCTTGTGGGATTGATAACAAGTCATTTAAATTTTCCAGTAATCAAGTCTTCTATGACAAAGCAGACGTGCAAAGAATTGCCAAGGCACCCTATGAAGGATAGATAGTGTGGGCATGATTTGCAATATGAATACTTTCTTCACCTACTAGCCTTATATGCACAGGTCCTAAAGTTCAGCACAGATGGAAACAAATACACGAAATGACAAGTCATAGGTAGAACAGAGACCCCACTGCGTGCGACACACGAGCCATCTGGGGACGATGGGGAAAAGGAGACCCTGTGGCTGTTCTTTACCAGATGGATGATAAACCATAAAACACCCCAGAGGATTGCTGTGTGAGGGAAAGTAAGGAAGAGAGGTGGAGGGGAAAGGACGGGACAAAAGGCCTTTCCCATTCGCAGTGCTTTTCTCTTGTCCTTGGTGGGAAGCTTCACTCCTCCACAAAAGAATGGGAACCGTAGCCGGTGGGGGGAGGGGAGTGGTGGTGCACTCCTTTAATCCCAGCACTCGGGAGGCAGAGGCAGGCAGATCGCTGTGAGTTCGAGGCCAGCCTGGTCTACAAAGTGAGCCCAGCACAGCCAAGGCTACACAGAGAGACCCTGTCTTGAAAAACCAAAAAAAAAAAAGGGGGGGACTGTGGCATAAGTCAGGACCAGCATAACCCAGCCCTTACCATCCCCCTTTCCTCATGGCATTTGCTTGCTAAGACACGAATTCTGCCTGGCTTTATTATTGATAGCCCCATTGGTGGGCACAGCACAGGCCCATGGACAATGGACCTTTCTATCCCTGAGATCCAGAATTGGGCACCCATGTGTGCCAGAATTATAAGCCTTCCCCACAGAGAGCGAACCCTCATCTGTAGCCAAACTCACTGCATGGCCTGCACAGTTCTGCTTGAAGTATATGTATATAATTGCACTATGTACAATAAATGGTGTTGGCTGATTACACTTTTCTAAGTCAACATGTAGACAATAGGATGATTTTGCAAAATGAACCTACAAAGTGTAGGTGAGACCCCTAGTTTAAGATTATGAGACTGGAGGTGGTGGTGCACTCCTTTAATCCCAGCACTTGGGAGGCAGAGACAGGTGAATCTCTGTGAGTTCAAGGCCAGCCTGGTCTATAGAGTGAGTCCAGGACAGTCAAGGCTACACAGAGAAACCCTGTCTTAAAAAAAAAAAAAAAAAAAAAGATTATGAAGGCAAGTGCTAGAGTCCTGATGCTCTTGTGATCACAGTATTTTATACATCCCCACAAATATGGAGGTTGCAAAGGATGGACTCCTAGGAACAGAGATTAGAACAGTGACTCCCAGAGTCCAGGAAGGACAAGGCAGAGAGCGAGCTAGGACAGAGTTGGCTAATGTGCACCAACAGACACTGTTCACTTGCGGTGGTCTATGTCCTAGTTGTGACTTAGATAACAGTGATTTGTTGCACACATGAAAATTGTTAGAAGGCAACATTCTGTATTTTCCCAATGCAAAGGAGGGATAATGTTCTAGTAGGAGATAATATTTCCTATGATCTTAATATCATCAAATAAATGTATGACATGCGTGCCTATTACATATCAATTTTGTTAACCTAAAGAAGAAAAGGACGTTAACAACTAATACAATTTGTGACTGCTATTGGGCAAAGAAGAAAGAGACCGTGGTCTTTTACGAGTGACTTTGATGTTATCCTTCGTAGTGCAAGCCCGAGGCAAGAGGAACACTATTTCAAGGCCTGACTATACCACAGAGTGAGTTCAAGGCCAGCCTGGGTTACTTAATGAGATTTTTGTCTCAGAATGTCTTTTAAAATTTGAAGAGATCTGAGGATATGGCTCAGCGGTAGACTAGCAAGCGTGAGGCCCTGGATTCCATCAACAGCACCTCGAAGAAAATGAAGCAAAATAAACAATAAAAATGAATTGTTCTCCCACCTCAGCTGTATACAACCCAACCTCCTTAACTTGTCTCAACTTAGTTTTTTAAAGTTCATTTCTTTACAGATGCTGCAATATGCACCTAGAGTCAGAGGGCAACTTGGTAGAAGCCAGTTTTTTCCCTTCTACCGTGTGGGTCCCATGAACTCAGGTCATCAGGACTGACTGTAGGTGCCACACCCGCCCTTCGCTGGCTCTCATCTATAGAATTTGTTAAGTGCAGCATCCTATTTGCCTCCCCAAAGTCCTGACGACAAATAAGAATTACTCTAGATAGATAGCCGTGTGCCCACTTGATGATTTTCATTTCTTCCAGATGGAATTCAAACTGCGGAGACAGAGACTCTCTCTTGTTTCCTGTTTGTGCGAAGAATCCCTCAGGCAACAGATATGTGCATAAAAGGAATGGGTTATTATTGAAACTCAAGAAAACAGTGTCACCAAGAGACAAGGAATGAATCCCTTGTTTGGTGACCACAGCTGGAAAATGGCTGCCCTCACTCATGTAATGGGGAGCTATAGTAACTTAAATTAGACTTTATTTTATTTTATTTTATTTTAGATTTTATTTTTATATATTAGAATGTATACAGTATACTACCGTAATAGTATATTATAAAATTTAAAGTAAATAAACATGAATATAGGAAAATAAGGCCCCATATTATTTTATTTATGGGTTATATGATCAAAAACATATCTAGGGAGATTTCTCCAAAAAAAGGATTTCCCAAGAGAACTGAGGCTGGGGTGGTTGGCACAAGCAACTCTGCACATTGGGTATTATTTTAAGCAGATGAGGCAGTGTTGTAAGATCAGTTATTTGTTTGTGACATGGTCATACTATATGTCTGGAAACTACTATACTATATACTATATGGGGGGAGGCCTGGAAACAACTATGTAGGCCAAGCTGGCCCCAAACTCAATAGCTCCTGCCTGTGTCTTCCAAGGGGCATCAAAGGTGTGCACCACCGCACCCAGATTCAGCAATGTTTTCAAGCCACAGAAGGCTGCTAACGATTGGGGACCTATCTCTTTTTTGAGAGGATGTCTATTTTTAATTACCCTGATAACTGTTCCTTTTAAGCTTTTTTCTTTAAGAAAATGAAGTAAAAATGCTCTTGAAGTAATATAAAAATAACCACCCAGAGTTAATTCATGTTAGCATCTTGTCATATTTAAGGCTGTTTATAAAGAAACAAAATGTGACTGATAAATATGGAGTCTATGTGTGACCAACGCCAACTCGATCTATTAATAACATTTTCTCACTAGCATGTGCATACATGCACACACACACACCCCACGTTATTTTTTCACTCATTATTTTCTAGAGTTATCTTTGTTCACAAATCCAGAACTAGTTAATTCTACCTAATACCATTATAGGGTTGTACTATGTGGATGAATATCTTAGGCAGACATATAGGGATGGGCGTTTGGATTGCTTCAAATTGCTGGTTGATACCACTGACTTCCAGAGAAAAATTCTTTTTTTAGGCTTAAGGAAAATTTAGGTATATTCCGTCAAGACATTTGATAGTAAGGGAATCAAATATAATTAAATATTTTGTGTCTAAGATGTGCATTATATATTAATCTACTTTTCAATACATATATTAAATTATTTGAATGGAAATATGAGTATAAATAAGAAAGAAGTCAAAGTATCCTTGGCTAATACGTGCATTGTATATTAATCTACTTTTCAATACGTATATTAAATTATTTGAATGGAAATATGAGTATGAATATGAAAGAAGTCAAAGTATCCTTACTTGCAGATTATATGATTCTGCATATTAGCAATCCTGAATCATCCATCAGAAACCCCTAGAACAAAACAGGAAGCTACAAAATTACACACGTGTCTGGAGCCAGACTGATGCCAGACGTTCTCAGAGGCCCTGATGAAAGGACAAAGGGGGACTTTAGTTCTGTGACCTTGTCCAGGAGTGGACTTGGCAAGGCTAGTCTGGGGCAGGAGCCAGAGTCTCCTCAGAGGAGTTAGGGGAGAGTTTTGGGGGACCCGAACCTTCGCCCTAGGCTAAAGAGCCAGCTATGTTGGAGGCATCCTATGTTCCCTTTGCCAACACTGTCAGACTTAGCTCTTTGCTCACCTTCACGTTCCCCCCTCCCTCCAAAAAGTATGCTGTTCTTCTTAATAAACTTGCTTTGCATAAGTCATCAGCTTATGCAAGACTACCTGGGTCCCAGCTACTGCCTTTGTCTTCTTCGTTTCTCATCTTTTTTTTACTTCTTATCTCTGGTCTTCTCACTTGACACCTTGCCATTCGGGGCCCTTGTTCCTGCTGGTGTGAGAAGCCTTCATATTCCAAACACACTGAAGACGAACTCACAGAAGCAATCCCACCCACAGTAGCCTCAAAAAAAATACCTTGAAATAAGCCGGGTGTGGTGGCACACGCCTTTGATCCCAGAACTCAGGAGGCAGGGGTAGGTGGATCCAGGACGGCCAGGGCTACACAGAGAAACTAACAAACTTGAAATAAACGTAAACAAGGGAAGCAAAAGGGTTCTAGAGGATGCTAGAAGATGGAAAGGTTCCCTAGGCACATGAATTTGAAGAATTAATGCTTTGAACGTGGCCCTCCTACCAAAGCAATCTTAGGGTTTTTATTGCAATCTTCATCGACTCCCAAAGCCACTCTCCACAGACATTTCTTTTAATTTTTTAAAAAATTCACATGGAACCACAGAAGATGCCAGATAGTCCCATCAATCCTGACCAAAAAAAGAATAACAATGAAGGTAATTCCACACTTTGCTCCAGCTACACTACAGAGCCATAGTAACGAAAAATGTGGTGTTGGCAGACTAGGGCTACATGATTTTTTATTAAGATGCCAAAAATACACATCGTGGATTGAGGACATTATCAACAAGCAATCCTGGGAGAATGGGTATCCATATGTTGACTAAAGGTCGCTACGCCTCATCCTTTCCAAAGGTCAAATCCACATGAGCCAAATACCTTTTTTTTAAGACTTTATTATATTTTATTTTATTGGCATATACATTTATATTGTTACATGTAAATTAAAAAATTGCATACAGCAAGAAGAACCAAGAAACAATCAGGGATTATATGAATGTTACATTCATGGTATTTTGGCTAATTGTATTTGGCAACCTTGTAGAAAACATATTTCCTATCTTGGTGAGTCTAAAATTCTGAATGAGAATCAATATCTATCATATCTCATCTCTGTCAACTTAAAACAGCTATCTAGACCTAAAAACATCTTAATCCCTAAACAGCTAAGGTTAATTGTAAGACTAAACTATCTTAAAGTAAGCTCCCAAACTCTGAAACTATGAAAAGAAAATGATGGGGAAAACACTGGAAGATTCAGGCATAGCTGAGGACCTTCTGGACAGAGTTCAACTGCTCAGGAAACAGTGCTCACAACTTACAAATGGGACTTTATGAAACTGAGAAACTTCTGTGCAGCAAAAGAAACAGTTAATTGAGTCGAGAGACAGCCTTCATCATGGAGGAACATCTCTGCTAGCTGCTAGCTATACGTCCAACAGAGGGTCGCTGTCTAGAATACACAAAACCACACTGAGATTTCATACCCCTCCACTGGTCCGAATGCAGTTGTTAATAAAACAAATAACGAGTGTTAATGAGTAAGGCGGAAAGAAAAGATCCTTACACACTGCTGATGGGAATGTAATCTGGTCCAGCCACCATGGAAGCTAGTATGGAGGTTTCTCTAATAACTCAAGATAGATCTGGCATATGACCATGCTATGCCATTTCTGGATATTTACCCGAAGGATCCCAAAGCTGACACATAACAGAGATACCTGCCTATGATAGAAATTAGTAACTTTCATATTCCAATTACAAGATTGCCAAGAAAGAAATGGGAGGGGCAAAGCTGAAAACACTAGAAGATGGAAAGGCCTCCCATGTTTGTGGATTGGAAAAATTAATATTGTGAAACTGGATACAACACATTAAACAATCTACAGAGTCTATGCTGTCTCCACCAAAATGTCAATTACATTCTTCACAGAAACAGAACACAAATCCTACAATTCATACAGAAAACCAAAAGCCCTGAATAACCCAAGCAGTCCTTAGCAGATGCTAGAGATATCACAATATCTTATCTCAAATTATACTATGGAGCCATGGTAACAAAAACAGCACGCAGGTAGATAAGTGGAATAGGACAGAAGACACAGAAATAAATTTGAATAGCTATAGTCCCTAGTTTTGATAACACTACTTAAGACATAGCTGTAGGAAAATGACCTCCTTTACAAATGAAGCTAGGGATACTATGTTTCCATATGTAGAAAGATGAAAATAAAGTCATATCTCTCTATGTGCATAAATTACCAATTCAAAGGAGTTCAAAACCTTTAATCTGAATGCAGAAACTTTGAAACTGCTAGAGAAAGCACAGGTAAAACATTTGCAGCTACAGGCAGAGGAAATCATTTCCTGAAAAGAATTACAAGAGTACAGGAAAGTTCCCTCAAGAATTGACAAAAGAAAAACAAACAGAAAGAAAGAAAGAAAGAAAGAAAGAAAGAAAGAAAGAAAGAAAGAAAGAAAGAAAGAAAGAAAGCAAGCCTGGTGGCGGCAGATGTCTTTAATTCCAGCCCTGGGAGGCAGAGGCAAGTGAATCTCTGTGAGTTCAAGGCCAGGCAAGCTACATGGTGAAACCCTGCCACAAAAATAAAGAAGGAAAGAAAAAAGAAAGAAAGAACAAAAGAAAGGAGGAAGGAAGGAAAGAAAGAAAGAAAATTAAAAGAATTGACAAGCAAGATTGCATGAAATTGAAAACTACTCTACAGCAAAGAAAATCACCAGAGTGAAGAGACAGTCTACAGAATGGTGTAAGAGTATGTGGGAAGGGGGGGACGGTAGTATGTGGTATGTGTGTGGGGGGGTGTATGTATGTGTGGTGTTTGTGTTTGGTGTGTGTCTATGTGTATATGTTCGTATGTGATGTGTATGTGTGTGTGGTGTGGCTGGTGTTGTATGTGTGTGTGTTTGTGTGTGGTATATGTGCTGGTTATTGTGTGTATGTGTTGTATGTATGTGCTTGTGTGTGTGTGTGATAAAACTGGAAAAGAGATCATGATCTCAAAGGATATCTTAAGGGAAGAGGAAAAAGAAAAATTAATAAAATAGCATGTCATAGCTAGAGTACCTATTGCTGCAATAAGCTCTATGAACAAAAGTAGTTTGGGAAGGAATAGGTTTATTTCAGCTCACCTTCCATCACTGAGGGAAGTCAGGGCAGGAACTCAAGACAGGAACCCAGAGTCAGGAGCTGAGGCAGAGGGCGTGAAGGAAAGATGCTCACTCATGCGCTCCTTGTAGCTTGTTCACTCTGCTTTCTTATCTGCCTCAGGACCACCTGCCCAGAGGTGGTACCACGCCCAAAGAACTGCGCCCTCCTATGTCAATCGTTAAACAAGGAAATGCTCCACAGGCTTGCCTACAGGCCAATCTGGTGTCCATACTCTCAACTGAGGTTCTTCTTGCAAATATGTCTAGGTTTGTGTCAAGTTGGAAAAAAAAACCCAGCACAATATATGACATGAAATCAGAGAGGTTAACTGTCTGGAGGAGGGTAAGGAACTAGTTAGAAGTGGGCAGGTGACACCGGAGAGAGAAGTGAGGGCAGAGAACAAAAAGAACAAAGTATAATTTTATATATACATATGGAAATGACATAATGAAACATTACTTTGCATGCTAACCTATAAAATTGTTTCTAATTACATCACAGACACTCGGCAAATATTTGTAACTGATAAGTAAGTAAATAAATGGAGAAACACCTGACGCAATTACTAAATATATGTCATCAAAATGGCAAAGGTTGAAATTAAAGAACAAGCCAAGATTTTTCAGATCAGGGTGAATTAAAATAAAGCAACGAGGGCTGGAGAGATGGCTCAGAGGTTAAGAGCGCTGACTACTCTTCCAGAGGTCCTGAGTTCAATTCCCAGCAACAACATGGTGGCTCACAACCATCTATAATGTGATCTGATGCCCTCTTCTGGCCTGCAGGTATGCATGCAGACACAAGACCGTATCAAAATAAATAAATAAATCTTAAAATTAAAATAAAATAAAGCAACAAGGAAGAATAAATTGTTTAAAAGTAAATTCAGGTCAAAGAAAATAAACAAGATAAAAGGCATCAGTCCACAATAAATACACACAATTGGCCTTTGGGTACTAAATAAAAGCTTTAAAACATTGGAAGTTATTATATATATATATATAATAATGTAATATATTAATATATATATTCCTAAATACAGCCTGCTCGGTATGTATAATGCTGACCGTACATATGTTTTCAAGGCTGACTCTTAGTGTGCTCTTCCCTAGGGAGAGCCACTTCTGCCATTCTTGCCATTCCATAGTTTCTTGTAGTTCTTTGTGCAGGACTGAGGCCTCATGGGCTCTTCCCTGTCCATTTTGGCAAGTCCACCGATGTCATTCTTGTTCAGATCACATTTGGGCAGCCATGTTGGTGAGACTTTATGGGCGTAGCTTCTGGCATTACTAGGAGGCACAATCTCACAACAAACTTCCTGATCCTCTGGCTCTTAGAATCTTTCCACTCCCTCTTCCACAACGTTCCTTAAGCCTTGAGTGCAGGGGTGTTTTGCGGATGTATCCGTTGGGACCAGGATCCACAGCTCTGCATTTTGATTGGCTGTGGGTTTCTGCCGTGGTCTCCATCTGTTGCCGAGAGACGTTTCCTTAAAGAGGGCTGCAGAGTCCACTTATCTGTGGGAATAAGGACAAGAGTTTAAAGATTGGTTTTAGGAATGATGCTGGTTAAATAAATTAGTGATTGTATAGTCTCCTCCAACATGACTTCACCAGTACTGAATAACTTCCTTAAATATGCCTGTGTAACACGTGGAGAAGACATGGCCCCTGACCACAGGTCAACTATCTTAAACAGCAAAATTTAAATCAGTTTATAAAAGTTTTTTCAGTATCTGCCAGTAACAGAAAAAAAAAAAAAAAAAAAGAGTAAATACAACACTTTAAATCAAAATTAAATTAGCATTTTAAATTAAATGCTACTTTCTAGAATTCCTGTGTCACCTTCCTGCTGACATTTTTCTTAGCATTTATCACTTTCAGTTGGCTACATCTTTGACTTCATTCCAGTTTCCTAGAATGTAAACTCCAAGAAGACAGAGGTTTCTGTGCACTGTTCTAACCACTTTATCTTAAGCACCCAAAGTATATCCTGGCTCACACAGATAGTTAATAAAATTAATTAATGAACTGTCAATTTCACTGAAAGGCAAATATACAACCCTAATTTTTATTTTTAAAAAAAATAAAGAAGAAAATCATCCAACTCGAGTTGAAAAACATAGATTGCAGTCCGTCAAGAAAAACAAATACAATTCCTGAATAAGCTGGGGAGTCAGTAAAGGAAAAGAGTCTATTTTTAAGTAACTTAATGATTTAACAATTCTTGATCTGTAATTCATGAACATCCAATGAATCTAATGGATGAAAGTGGGAAGTCTCAGACAAAGCAAAACAGGGACAAGCAAGTAGCTATTATAAAAACTAAAAAGAGAATAATATTATTACTGAGTGTATTTATAATTCTATGTCCCCAGATTTTATCCTTAAAAGTAAACAACCTTCTCTAAAAATGTAAGTTACAAAATTTGACTTATAAACAAAATCAGAATAGATTAGCTATTATTTACCAAGCAATGAAAATTTATCAAATATTTATCTTAATTATAAAAGATTCTTGAGGATTTTTTTTTCATCTTATCCTATAAATTTTCAACAACAACAACAACAACAAAAAAGAGCCTCTGTGCTATAGCAGGTGACTAAGGAACATTGAAAAGAGATGAAGTTGGGCTTGTATTTTACCAAGTGATTTTTCACCATTCTTCTTTTTCTCTGGGTCTGTTGATCCTACTCACAGTGTTACAAAAAACACCTGACTGATGAAGCATCCTGTGGAACTGTGGGACAGTCCTTTAACTCTACTGATGAGCTCACTTTGCTCATCCAACTGCACAAGAGACTGCTAAATACCCAATTAAAGGGGAAGTTTTCAAGAATAGTTCATGATGTGAGAAAATGCTTACCGCTTTTTCCCATCCCATTTATTAGCTCCATATTTGAAAGTTGTACATCTATCTTTATTCTGCCAGTACAGAATTTCCTGTACAGGGCAGCATAAGCCTGAACCTCCACCTTGACTTGGGTTGGTTCTTGATCATTGATAGAAGGTGGTCTCCGGGAATCTGGTAAATATGCCAGCCACAGTCTAAAATGCCAGAGGAAAGGCTGGTGAAACCATTTTGTTCAGAGAGTTCCCCGATTTGACAATGTTAGTCATAATTTTGCTAGGGTCTGACCTTGCTTTCCCCCACCCCCAGCCTCCACCCCGAGTTCCTACCCTGAAACTTAATGGCTATTGTGATCATATGATGAGGGGATTCTAGTAAGTGATGAGATCAGTGATCTGGCAAAGATGTGTCGAGGAGACCCTTACTCCTTCCATCATACGAGGACACCTGATATCTTATCTAGAGATGTCACCCACAAAGAACAGACCCCTAACCAGATAGACACTGCAGGTTCCCAAGCCTCCAGAAAATGAGCAATAGACTTCTGTGTTTATAAACATCCCTTGTAAGACACTTTGGTATGGTATGGTTGCACAAAGGGAGTGATATGTTTTCACACTCTGATTACCACACTGAAAAGTTGAAAAGGTGTAGGTTAGTTCATCACAGACAACGCTGAGCTAATACCAGGAAGTTTTCAGCTAACTTTCATTCATATTATTTGTGTCATTCCTTCAATTAAATATTGTTATCAGAAGGAACAAAATTCCCTTTCTCCCTTTATATTAAGTAGCTGGTAACAAGCCCTTCTCCTAGACTGAAATTGTGGATTCTTCATGTATCTTTCCTGTGTAGTTTTGCATATTTCTCATCATTTGCACATTATCCAGGTTTACACAACGTTTGCCTGTTACAGTCTGTATTTGGATATGTTTGCAATTTGCTATTTGTGTCCAAGTTAAATAAACTGGGTTGGGGGCGGGGCGGGGAGGTTCTTTTAAATGGAAAGGTTGTAATTGAAAGGTTGATTCTGTGGAAGGGCAGAAGACCTAGAAAAGTCAAGCTTAACTTGAGTAAAGGATGGCACTTATTTAATGGGTTTAGAAACAACACTGACCAGAGATTCTTTGTGTGGTGTACACATACGTAGAGCAGTTTCCTCTTGATTGAAACATTCCATCTGGAGCCAGGCTCCTGAGCACTCAGGATGCAAGCAAGTCCAACAAGGCTCAGGACATACAAGTGTACAAAGCCCTTCTCCAAAGCTTTGTAGGCAGTAATACTTGCTGAAATGAGGAGACTCTCTGATCTACCCAGCTGTCTGTGAGCTGTCCAGAAGATTCTATGGCTAAAATGGACTTTTAGATGATGCAGATGTCTTTGAATCACTCGTGATCTTCTAAATAGCTCCTCATCCATATTCCTGTAAATAACCCCAATAAACACACTGGCTCACCAAATTTGACCTTGATAGAATCGTGACTTTGGTCTGTCACTGTTTCTACATCTGAGGTGAGTAGATATTAGTTCCTGTCTCCAATGGAAAAGTCATAAAATGTAGCACAGCATCTTGTCGCTTTAGAACTTGGAAAGTTATTCTGTTTTGTAAGAAAATGAAATGAAACACCAGAATTTTTATTACGACCAAGAAGAAAAAGTGCGAAGGAGGAACATTTGACCCTTTCCCTTTGCCTCATCAGTGTCTTAGTCAGGATGTCTGTGGTGTGAACAATTCTGGAGGATGGAAGTTCAGGAACTGGGGACTTCCCCAACGGGGAGCAATACCTCTCCGTTCTCTACACATGCAATAGCAAAAATGCTTTCCCTCACTTATCAAGAAGAAGAGAAGACAGGGAGGGAGGGAGGGAGGGAGGGAAGGAGGGAGGGAGGGAGGGAAGGAGGGAGGGAGGGAGGGAAGGAAGGAAGGAGGAATGTGAATACTTGATCTGTCTTTCAAAGTTGCACCAAAATGTCCCAATCCTCCACTTCCTCTGTTCAGTCACGTCTTCTGGGAATGGAAGTCCCATTTTTATTTGATTCTGGCATCGTCTATTTCAGAATAGCAACAACTCTGGTTGGCTCCCGCGCTAGGAGAATGGGCTCAACTCTTTGTGTTTCCTTCTTCGTTCTAATCCAAAGAACTTAGACTCCCCTCTCTAGCCACTCAGTTCACAGACCAGCACTCCAATCTCCATCTCTTCGGGAAGAAGTTGTCACAACACTAATCTGGCAGTAACGAGCTCACTCACCACTAGCTGCTCTGTGCCAGGAAACTGGGAGGGGCTGCAGTTTGCACAACCTCCTTTAAGTAGGCTGTAATTATCCTGGTAATTAGCTCAGACTATTCTCCCACTTCGTGCCTGCCCGCTGGGACGTGGCTAAAGCCCTAGGGAGACAGCTGCACTTCAGCGTGAGAGTGAGGGTGCTCCAGTTCGTATTTTAGGCTGTTGGTTCTTCTCTGTCCCAGCAGAGGAGAATCTGGCAAAAACGAGATGACGACAAATAGCGAAAGAAATCACCGACGAAGCAACAGGCATCTAGAACAAGAAGAATTGAGAGCACAGGCACAAAAAATAACCGCTCTCTTTATTTTGTTAAACGGAGATGAAAGCAAAGTAGAGAGCAGGGGGCCCGGCCTAAATAAACCGTCCCTGTGTCTGGCCTGGAACAGGGGCTCAACTGCTCATTGCATTCAGTAGATGTTAACTAGTGACGCTACCAGCTCCTAGTGGGAAAAGATGCCATTGAGATGCTCCACGTGCAGCCTCTGGTCACATGGCTATTTAAGGGTAGATGGTGAGAGCAGAGCACTGGACTGGGCAGAGAGAGCAGGTGACCCAAGCAGGCACGTAAACACCCACTGCTCTCTCTGTTGTTCGTGATTATCACGTGCACTTGGTAAAGCAGGCATAAGCTGCACCTAGCAGCCCAAATCCCCTCTCATCTTTACACATTCCTAGGAGATTAAAGAAGGAAATTAACCAGGACCCGAGCTGTGTCAGGCTCTGAGCCAAGTACTTTAAAGCATTGTTTCATTTAATTGCCCACGGCATGACTGACTCAGAGAAAGCAAGTACCCTGGCAAAGTCTTGGAGAGCTGAGATTCAAACTCAGACCTGCCTTGCTGAGCAGCCCACTCCACCGTGCAAAAAGAAAGGGGAAAAATGCTTGATCTCCAGTAAATAATTTCTTTCCAGAAGAGACCATTGACCACCATACAATGTCAGCATACATACAACCCCGCCTAACCCTGCTCTTTTCTGGAATGAGTGTCTATGGCGTCCTAGATTTGTGAGGACTTCCAGAAAACTAACAACTGATGGATGTAACGTTTTGTCCATCTCTGGACTCCCTCTGTTCTGGAGAGGAAGCAAATTTTAAAAGCCTCCTATTTCTCTCCGTCTGAACTTGAGGTCCTCTGTTATTTTCCGCTGTCAAAACTCAGACAAACTCTATTATTTTATTAGGTCACTGGCTATGATTTATATGTCTCCTGGGTGGAATGTCTGCACAATGGTAGAGTGGTTGGATTATCAGCCCCAGAGTGGACTGAGCTCGCCCATTACAGCTAGCCTGTGTGGCCTGCGCTTATCAGGCACAACTGCAGCTATTGCCTCTTGCAGAACCCAATGCGAGTCCTGGAGAGCCAGTTGCAGGAGCAGCACCACGGCAGCTGTTACTGTCCAGACATGCCAATCATTCCCACATCTGGGGCACAGAGTGCCATAACACTTCCCTCATTACCTACCTTCGGGGGTTCCACCCCGGAGAATTTGAATGGCCAACAAGGACCTGACATGGCTTTGAAACAATTTCCTATTGTTTCACCACACTCGGGTTCAGCCCGTTTCTAGGCAGACAATGATTGTATCTTAATAGCACTGACGCTGCTGGCACCTGCTTCTCCTGACCAGCCCTCACTGTGTTATAACAACCCTACAGGGCCAGTGAGCTCAACGTTCTGACCACTTGCTCTCGGTAACAGCTGTCTTCAGCTATTCAGTGGACAAATGCGGATGCTAGGATACATAATAATTTCTTTGTATTAACCAGGGCTAAGTGAAGTCATGTTGCAGTCACAAGCAACCACCAAATCACAGAGTCTTTAAAAACATGCTTAGTCTCCATTCATATCAAACTGTGGCCTGCGTTGTGGATTAGCGTAGTGTGTTCCTTCTAAGACCCAAACTAGTAGGGCCACACACCCCCACCCCGCCCCCGCAGTCAAGACACAGGAAGCAAGGCAAAACAGAAGCTCCTTCAGAGAGCCCCCCACCCTTACTTTATCATCAGGGCAAGGGGTATGGCCTCTGCAGATAGCAACGAATGGAAGGAAAAACCTTCATCCAAGTTCCAACCACTTAGGAAAGGAAGCCATACGGCAACACTACAATCTAGAATAATGTAGTCTTCCGCAGTAACGTTGATAGACAGAAATAGAGAGCGCCATTTGTAAAACACACATCTCAGGGTTCCCCGGGTGGGACAACAGAGACTGCACTTCCTCAACAGCACACGCCATGTTGCACTCTGGTCCTCTGTCACTGGCAGATGGACCTCCTGAGGTAAGTCAAGGTGTTGCTCCTGGTCTCTGACATTTCCATGTTGTGGGACCCTAATACCTAAAGAAGCCGACCTCACCGGAGCCCAGCCCCTGGGTTGAGTAGAAACCCAACTCCTGTCCAGTCATTGAGTTGAGCAGATTCCAAATCCCTGCCCAGTGCAAGTGATAAGCCCCTCTGCTGGAGCCTTTCATCTGTCAGGGAAGGTCACTGCACTTCTTTTACAGCTTGAGAGAGACCAAAGGATATCGCTCGTGTTTTGTTTTAGTTTAGTTAGTTAGTTAGTTAGTTAGTTAGTTTTGTTGCACCAGCAAGTACTCAGAACTGTAGTCTCTGATACATCTTTATCAGGTTAGTAGTATAAATGCACTTGACATTTAATGCTGGGATTACCTCTATATTAAAATATCTGGGTCTTGGAGGCTGGAGAGATGGCTCAGTGGTTAAGAGCACTGGATGCTCTTTCAGAGATCCCACATTCAATTCCCAGCCCCAAAGTAGTGGCCCACAACCATCTGTAACTCCAGACTCGGGGGATCTGACGCCCTCCCCTCGCCTCTGTGGGTACTGCATGTATATATGGTGCACAGACACACATACAGAAAAAAACACCCACATATATAAAATATATAAAATAAAACTAAATAAAACCTCAAAACAAAGATATAATATATGGTGTAGAAGATGCTAATTCTGTTCCTGATAAGGTGAGATACACTTACACATGACATGAAGATGAGTTGAATATTTGCATTATGCTAATAAATAGACAATGTCTGTGCATAGATTCTTTGAAATATGGTTAATCAAAACCTAGCAGAAGATCATTTCAAAAAGAGTTCATATGGTCATTTTAAATATATTATCTGAGGGCTGTATACACACATGCATACACACATTTTGTATGGTACTGTATTGTATATATTATGAATTTTGCACATCTATTATTACTCATATAAATAAGAAAGTGAGAGATAAGAACTGCAGATAATACATTTAAAAGAATCATATCAACTCTTTGAAATGGTCTTCTGCTAGATTTTGATTAACCATATTTCAAAGATCTGAACTTCCTGGTCACCCTACAAGCCCCTCACTCTCACCTACCACCTTACTTTTGTCTCTGATAAGCCTTCAGCTCCCTAGAGGTTTGAGATTCACAGATCCTATGGTGATAAAAAGGCTCAGCTTCTAATCTCCAAGTTACATGCCACAGCATCCCATCGAAGCATACTGCTCATCTTATCTTAAGGGGATTACCCCTGAAATGATGGGTTGACAGGTCCTCGTAGAGACGGCCTCACATGGATTCATCTTTTCATCTCTATTTCTAAAACTGACAGTAACTTCTTCTCCACGGTTTTCTCACTGTCTTCTACATAAAAACCAACAGGATAACTTTCTTCAGATCTCAGGGTGGGGAAAGTTCACCTTTCCTACTGGAGAATGAGAGCAAAGTATTCTGTTGTGTCTCCTTGGTGTGAGCTAATAGGATACTCAGAGCTGAGGATAATGCTAAATTGCTATGAGTTTTCCTAATCTTCTTTTCTTCTCTGGTGTCTCTTCAATGTTTCCTATTTTATATGTTGTTGCATTGATTATTGAATCTCTTAAGTACGTAAGTAAGTCATAAATGTGTATTAAAACATGATCTAATTATTTTTATTTTGGTTGACTGCTTTCTCTAGCTATATTGACAGCATCAAGATATCAAAACAGAAAATGTATGCCAATTAATCATTAACAATCTCTTTGGTAAGTAAGTTAAACAAATTAAGTGACTTGTATTTTCCACTCTAAAGACATTATTTCTTATGCAGAAAGAAAACAAAAAAACCAAAAACCACTCTGGATAGCTGGTTGTTACTGGATCCCTCAGTTTAGAGGATCCAGAGGTGAATGTGTCCTCAAGAAATTTACCATCTAGAGTAGAAGAGATTTTATTCATTCACACGTCTCTTCAGAACCAGCGTTGATTTATAGTTTAAAAACTAGTTTGCAGAAGAATACATTTTGAGAAGAAACTAGTTTCCCCACTTAGCTCTATTATCTCGTGACAGTAGATACACTCACAAAAGAAATCGATTCTGTGCATCCTACAAGTACAGACTGTCTCAAAGACGTAGGTATGCTTTTAAAATTGCTTCTACAACAAGAATTGATGAAGGCTCCCCACAGCTTCTGACAAGCCACGAGGGTGGTGGTGGTGGTTTTCCTTTTGATCTATCCTGCTCCTGTCAACATCAAACTCTTTATAAGTGTTTGGAATCAATACTTGGCTTAGGAAGGCTGAAGTATGTCCACCTAACTATTCAGAATGCTTTTTAAATATCAATCATAATTCTGAGCAGGTTTTACACCTTTTTAAGCTTGGTGCATAGCTTTATGTCCTCAGCCATGTGCCTAGAATATCGACGGAGGCGTTTTTCAGACTTCCAGGTTATAGACCTAACTAGTCCCAGTGGGTTCTCAGTGTTGGCAGTCTTTGTTCGTCTTGCTAATCATCTCTAGGGTACCCATCAATACTACATGCTGCAGTATAAAGTGCTGCTAAACAAGATAGGCATGTTCTCTGCCCTCGTGGACCTGAGTCAACAGATGACACAAACAATAAACGACATGTTTTTCAAAGTGAGATGGATGTAAGCTGAAGGCATCTGCAATGCACCAGCCGAAAACATGTCATTCCGAGATATTAGTTATCTGGGGCTAAAGATCTTGTAAACGGGGTGCATTCAATAAAAAAAAAAAAAAAAAGAGTCTGCTTTGTCCTTTCTCTTCAACGCGAGAGATGAAGTCTGCATGTTTCCATGTGAGATCTGCCCTCCCCATAGCAGAAGGAAAGACACATTCTTCTCATCAAGGGCAGGAGGCTGAGACCTGCAGAATTCTGAGCAAATAGATTTTGTTAAGATAATTTTTATCTTCTTTTACTTTCCCATGTATTTTGGTTATTTCTCCAAAATTACCTGCCTTTGTCCAATCTACTATAAGTGCATTGAGTCTTTAGGGTCTTCATTTCCATATGCAGGCTCCCTTGTCAAGTGAAGCTACATTAAATGAATTATCATACATATATACATATATATATATATATATATATATATATATATTTTTTTTTTTTTTTTACTCTGGAATGTTCTCTAGTCTCTTATGCCAATCTGATTCCCAGGCTGAACTGAGAATAAAGGTGAAGTGTTTCCTCCTCTATTGAGCTCCTGAGGGCAAAGGTTTGTGTTCATGGCTGTCACTATGGCATCTTCGATGCATATAGAGTGGTGCTTGGCTTAACAGCTAAAGGAAGCACAGAGTTCTCCAGAGCATTGCCTAGTCTTCAGGGCTGGGGAAGGTGGTCCTGATGAGCCAGTGGTACATCTGATACAAGGTAAGGTAAAGAGGACAGGGAAGAGAGTGTGGTGAATGACAAGCTACACTCGAAGGCCCAGACACAACGCCCTGAAGTTTAAAAACTGAATTCATAAGTACCAAGAATGACTAGGAGGGCAAGTGCACAGGCAGAGCTGGTGTTGCAAAGCCGGGTAGCAGCCAGCTTAGGCAGTTCCAGCAAGCACAGGCAGTGGGGAGGCACTGACAGGTTTCCAGGTGGCGGGGGGGTGGGGGCACTAGATTTGACCTTTGTTTGTTTGTTTTGAGACAGGGTTTCTCTGGTGCAGCCTTGGCTGTCCTGGAACTCGCTCTGTAGGCCAGGCTGGCCTTGAATTCAGAGATCCACCTCAGCACAGACAGGCCACCAAACAAGAAGGAAGTAGTTCTTCAGAGACTCTGAGAAGGCTTCCGAGGATTTTAGCCCCCCAAATATACCATTTACAGAAAAGGGGATGATGTTATAGTCACACTGGCAAACCCCATAGGATGCCTAACAATAAAAGACAGCCCAATTTTAGATGAACAAACAGCAGAAAGCCTCTTCAGATCCTTCCCACTTAAATTTCCCAAGGTTCGTGAGTTTAAAGTAGTTGCCATGGGTTGGAGAGATGGCTCAGCCATTAAAAGCGAGGCTCCGAACCAAAATATAAAGTAATTGCTATGCTATAACCTTCAGACTTAAAGCTTAATGATGCACTCCTGGGCATTTTCTAAGAGTTTGTGTAAAACTTGCTCACTTCTCCACACCGTGGTGGTGAGAGCCCAAAAAAGTAGGGACCAAGATAAATAGCACACAATAGTAAAAAACAAAGACACTGGACAAATTTGTAGATCCAAGGCACTTCACTCTGTTGTAAAGAACATGTGAAATTAGCCGGGTGTGGTGGTACATGCCAGCAATCTCAGCATTCAGGAGTCAGAGGCGGGAGGTTTGTCACAAGTTTGAGGGCAGGCTGATCTACATGGCGAGCCAACCAGGGATGCATAGTGAAATCCTCTCTCAAAAAAAACAAAACAAAACAAAACAAAACAAAACAATGTAAGAATATATTAGATTTTTTTTAAAAAGAATATATTAGATTATTGGATTATACCAAAAAGTGCGCCGGGCAGCATTGGCACTTAATACTTAAAAGGTTTGCAATTGTTACCATTAGTAATTGTTTAAGCATCCCCTACTATGGCATGTATTACATGTGTGAGCGAGTTGGTCGTTTTAGGGTTGGATCCCACCCATCCATCTCACCCTGTGTGTGTTCTTTGTTGCATCCTTGAGAATTGTAGTTCTTTGACTTGGTGAAATGTTTGTTGAATGTCTCTTGAATCAAGCGGTGAGCTCCATCCCATCAGGGACGATGTCAGTCTCATTGGCATCCATACCACCATGACTAGCACATCCCTGACGTGGTATGAGCAGCCTGAGCCGTTCATATTTTCTTGTTTTCTGCAGAATAAAACAGTGTTTACACACTCTTTACCTTATGTCAAATGATGCCAATAAAGCCATTCCGTTTAAGAGCCCTGCGATGCTGGCTTGTTTTGTAGACAATTTTCTTGTCTCTCTGGAACCCAGTCTCCTTCTCGTGTTCTTGCCATTGTGACACAGCCAAACGTGCCACTAGCCTGGAACTGACAGCCAACGACAGTCCATCTTCTTCTTGTTACATCTCTAGCAATCACATTTGACAAATTGAATCGCGGCCCCCAAATGGTAAACAAAACTATTAAAAGAAATTATGGCTCACCCGAATTTATTTATTTATTTTTTTCACATTAAGGGAATTCTGAAATTGAAATATTGCTAAGGGAAGAGTGACATAAAGACATTAACAGAGTCCAGAGTTAGAGCGACGAAAGAAACAGAGATCCCCAGCTAAAAATCTAAAAATTAAATCACCTCTCTATCAACCAGGTGCTGAGATTTGTGGTTTGGGGGGTGGGGGGGAGGCGGAGCGCTTCGGAGTCAGCAGTCCCAGTGGCTGAGAGTGATCAGAACAGAGGCTCTGCACTGTAGAACAGGCTTCTCTTCAGACTTCTAAGGCATCTGCTACGGCTTAACAGATCGCCCTCTGCTATAACAGCTGTGTAAGCAACTGACTCTGTAACCAGCAGGGCAGCTGTAGGAAGCAGCAGAGAGTGGGAGGAGGCGGGGCACCTCACAGTTTTCAAACAGTGCATTTGATAACATCTGAGACATCTTCTTCCATCAATAGCAACAGGCTAGGAAACCTATGTTTAATCGTATTTTTTTTTTTTCATGGATGACTCATATCGATGGACCCAAAGTAGCGTGTTTCTACACCTGGGAAGTAAACAGTTGATGGTAACCCAGACTGAGTCTAAAGTGCTCTTTGCAGGCTGTGGCTAGACTCTCTTAAGAACCATGTGCTGGGCTGGAGAGATGGCTCAGTGGTTAAGAGCACTGTCTGTCTTCCAGAGGTCCTGAGCTCAATTCCCAGAGACCACATGGTGGCTCACAACCATCTGTAATGTGATCTGATGCCCTCTTCTGGCCTGCAGGTGTACATGCAGATAGAGCAGTCATATACATAAAATAATAAATAAAGAACCATGTGCTAAGCACTTACCATTGTGTTCTTGTAGCCAACACGTAAGGTCCCAACGCATCACCTGTCCCTGAGAGGGGCCTCCCACCACTCAGCTATGGGCTTATAAAATAAAAGATTTAATTATACTGTATTCGTTAATAGGATTAATAACAGAAAAATAAACTGTCATTTGATTAGAAATACTTGAAGGAAGCTGGAGAGGTGGACCAGTGGTTAAGAGCACTGGCTGCTCTTTCAAAGTACTGACGTTCAATTCCTGGTACCCACATGAGGACTCACAACACGGTCTGTAGCTCCAGTCTGAGTGGATGCAGTGCCCTCTTCTGGTGCCCTTGGTCACTGCACACAGATGGTGCATATGCATACATGGATGCGAAAACACAAGAAAATTTGAAAAAAAAATTCTAATTAGTTACACACTGAACTTAATTTCTTGTCTGCTGACTTTCTGCTGGGGTAATGCAAACGTATCCTTAGGCAATACCTTTTGTTTGTTTTCTTGTTAACCGGAGACTAGAGAAAGTGTGGATTTTAAGTGTGTGGGGAGGGCTACGAAGAAATGCTGCTAGCATCCCAGTTCTCTGTGTAATGAAAGGTCTGTGGTGTGGGAGGAAAACAGCATAGTATAGAGAGAAGGACACAGACCAGTGAGGGTTCCAGACGGTACTTCTTGCAAGCAGGCCCTGCTGCCTAATACAGTTCAGTAAGCAACGAGAACCAGAAAACCATCATTGATGAGTCTGTTGATCATAGCTCAGAGCCTGCCCAATGAGAAATTATAGTCCAAAAAAGATTTCTCCAATTAGTGACTTTTACATCAAATTTTTTACAAGTTGTGAGTTTGAAGCCAGCCTGGCCTACAAAGCAAGTCCAGGACAGCCAAAGCTACACAGACAAACCGTGTCTCAAAAAAAAAAAAAAAAATGTGTAAATCACCCAGTGGTACTTTATTAATTTAAGATATATTCTTTTTAAAAAGCAAATTATAGCCAGGTGGCAGTAGAGTACTCCTTTAAGCTCAGCACTCAGGAGGCAGAGGCAGGCATGTCTCTGAGTTTGAGGCCAGCCTGGTCTACAGAGCAAGTTCCAGAGCAGCCAATACTACACAGAGAAACCCTCTCTCAAAACAAAATGAAAACAAAACAAAGTCTGAATTATATGATTGTAGAAATATGCTGAAAAAAATCCAGTAAATATGAGTGTCATTCTGAGCTGAAACATGCCACGAGGCTCCAAATCTACACTAAAATTGTGATTACAACCCTAAGGGAGCCAGATCAAATTTCTATGTATTCTATCAGACTATTCTGTGGTTAATTCCAGGTACAAGCCTATGAAGGAAGAACATGTACATGCCTATAATGTATGCATATATGAATACATATGCATGTAAACATGTATACACTATATAAGATATATTAATATATGTGTGTATATATATATATATTTATATACACATAGAGAGGGGGGTTAATAAGTGTCCAAGTTTTAAGCTTATGGCATCCCTAGAAAGCTAACATACAGTTTGGAGACAGTTGAGTAAATACTAATGTGTAGTAAAGTGGCTAACACCTGCGTGGGTTTCGGGATAGCGTGGCAGCCTGCGAGCTGATCTGTTTCCACAGCAGCATCTTCACCTTTTAACTCAGCCAAGCCGCGTGTCTCACTTCCCCGGGGGAAGCCAGGGTGGCCATATGACTAAGTCTTGACCAGTCAAAAACAGCCGGCAGCTCAATCTCTGCCCTTTTTCTGCACCCTTTCTCTCTTCCTGTGGGAATTCAGACCTGAGGGCTGTGCTTCAGCCACAAGTGACCTTGGAGATGGGATCTGAGAGGAGCGAGGACCACAGTGGAGGGACTCAGGGAACTAAGATGCTCTGTGAAGTGCAGCTGCCATGTGAGCACTGCTCTGTCCACATCTGGGCTTGGAGAAGAAACCTATTCTTTTTCTTAGCAAAACTCACTGATAAAGCTAACCTTAGATAACACAAGCACGCCGAATGACCAAACAGAGTTTGTTAGCTACAAACCAGGAGAAACCAGATGCAGAAGGAACAGTCAAAAAGATGGAAGGAAACCAGGAGAAAATGATATTTGAAAGCACACGGTTGTTGTTCATAAATTATTCAGCCTTGGGCATTTTGTTTTAGAAGCACAAACAGGCTGAAACAATAGACATTGTCGACAGCAGAGAGTTAACAGAGATCACCCTGAGACATTTGTTCAATGGCGCAGTCAGCTCCAGTCCATAGCAAGGTGATTATAGTTAATAATGTGCTGTATATTTCAAAATGGCTAGAAAAGGGCGTAGTCAAGACTATATGATGATAAATATTTGAGGTGAGGGGACGCTATCTAGCCTGACTCCTTATTCTCCACTAAACTTGGGTATCAAAGCATCACATTGCACCATGTTGATAATAACTGTTCTTCTCCCTCAGTCACAGTCATAAGGGAGGGGAGTAAGGGGAAAATGGGAGGGAGGGAGGAATGGGAGGATACAAGGGAGGGGATAACCATTTAGATGTAATATGAATAAATTAATAAAATTAAATTTAGAAAAAAGAAAAAAGAAAAAAAGAAATAATAACTGTTCTACAATAGTGAAATCCAGACTTCAAAACTTATCTTATTTAGTCCTCAAAATAATTCACATTGCCAATGAGGAATCCGGCACGGAGAAAACGTACACACATCACCAAGGCCACACAGCAGACAGAGGAAAATCGGAAGCCAATCCGCATCTATGGGCCCTCTGTCGACTCCCGTACTCTTCTGCAAACTCACCTCCAAGGCCCACGGAGACGCCATCGCAGAGAATGTCCGTAGACTATGAGGATGGACGCCAGGTCATAGGGTCTGGGAAAGGAGGAAGTAAGAAAAAACAAAACACCAGAATAGTTTTTAACTGACTTCAATGAAAAAACAGAAGACGCAGATGAGAAGGTAAGATGAAAAGACTTGCTTTAAGAAGTAAAACCTACAGAGGCACAGGGAAGAAGTGATCTAGGATGGATCAGATAAACACAGGTGGGAGGATGGCTTAGAAGTGGGATTTGCGCTGTGAGTGAGGTCATCCAAAAGGGCTGCCAGGGCCAGAGTACAAGCATGGACTGTACTGCGCATGCCTGATGGGGGTCTAACATAGGCGAGGGATAACTTAGATTTAACGCTCCAGATGGAGAAGAGGGCATGGACAGAGTAGCTCACCTTGCCAGGAGAAAGCACGCCTCATGGCTCAAGTTGTTTAAAAGCAGAACGAGTTGAGACCGCAATTTTCTTACTCTAGAAGGCACTTTGGTAAACACTCTTTGGATGCCAGGGAGGAGTCTTAACTATGCTAACATTTCATGAATACCACTAAATATTATCCTGCCTATGGGGAGACTTTTTGGAGCACCCCTTCTATTATTTACAGGTAATAAAAGGGGGAAACAGGCTTGCCTTCGTTTCTGGCACAATCAAAGCCTCTCAAGTGTTGGAAGTAACTTGAATCGCTGTTTCGACTCACAATCGGGTGTCCTAAGTGTGATTCCCTTTTCCTATCACAATAAATATTTTCTTTCTTTCTTTATATATCTTCAGCGTCACTCAGCACGTTCTACAGATAAGGAAAATAGTGAGTCTCACGTCCCAGTTCGTAGATAAAACTTTACTTCCAAAGTAGAGGGACCATGATTCTGTGGGTTAATAAAGAGAAAGAAAGGAAGAACCCACCAAATCCCGCGCACATCTCAACGCACCCCAAATCAGTCCCACAGCGACTCTCTCTGCCTATTCTTTCTCCCCAGCCTGAAGATGCCAGCCTTGCCCCCAGACCATTGGAAAGGAAGCCGGAACTAAAGCCGCCTGGCCTCAGGAAAGAAGAGCATGTTCACCAAAGCGTTGCTTTTTTTTTTTTTTGTCTCTGCAAAGAGGCAAAGCCCAGCCTGGCGTGAGTTCAGGAGAATGTCGCCATCTGCTCCACCTGTTGTGGAAACAGTTGATGCGGAGACCGGGAGACCATGTAGACCGCATGCCGGAGCTGGCCTTTCCAGAACTGCAGCATCAAGTGTCCCATGAAAACTAATTCAAACTCGGGGTTCACAGAGCCACGAGGGACCCGAACCTTCCATCTCTTGTCGGAAACGTAAAAAACAGATTGCTTGCCTTGCATTTTTGGCTTGTGAATTTAGAAAGATGGTTTCTAAGGTCACTTTGACTTTTAGCCTGAGTTGAGAATTTGTAGCCCGCCCCATCTGTGGATGGGCCTTGCGTAGTTGCAGTCAGTTTCCTTTGTTCTATGGGAAGGATGGATTTAACGTGGAAAATACTTAGAAGAAGATGCTGCATTATTCACACAACTGTTATGATATTATATTCTTACATTGGTCTGTTTTGTTATTATCTGTTGTTGTTAGTTGGCTACCGTGCTTAATTTATAAATTAAACATTATCAGAGGGAGGTATGTTTATGTGGGACGTGCAAAGTTTGGTAATCTCCACCACTTCTGGCAACACCCGTAGGTCTTATATGCATCTCACACAGATAAAGATAGCTATTGTATGGAAGTTGCTTTAGACAAATGCTTTTTTTTTTTTATCTTTTCATACCTTGCAAAAAACATAGTAATCAGGGGAAATTTTCTATGCATGTGCATATTATGTATGTCTGTATGTGTAACAGTTTGGACATTCATCTCTGAAACTTCAGAGTAGCAAACCTGCTTGACAGCACATGAGTCTTGCATCATCATGAGGCATGACAGGAGAAAAGTATATTTAAGTGCAGTGCATGTCTTTGAAATGCCCTTAAGCAGTGGTTCTCAACCTGTGGGCCATGACCTCTTTGGGAATAAATGACCTTTTCACAGGGGTTACATAAAACCATCTGCATAGCAGGTATTTACACTACAATCCATAACTACAGAATTACAGTTATGAAGCAGCAAAAAAAAAATTTTTTTTTTACATTGGGGAGGTCACCAGAACATGAGGAACTGTTAAGAGGCCCAGAGCATTAGGAAAGTGGAGAGCCACTGCTAAAGAGAAACAACAGTTTGGAGTGACAGTTTTATTGTCAGTATTTGTGATTTCTCACAACCGTGAAAGTTATTCAAAGACAAGCCACAAAGGCACAGTGGTACGATTCTATGGTGCCCCTACAAACTGTGTCGCCGCGTGTAGAGAAACATGTACTTATTTTTTCGTTTTGTAGATAGATACCAAGTAGGTATGTACGATGTAATCATGACGTTTTCTTTAGAATGTTTATAAGGCTGTGGGTGTTCGCAATATTTAGAAGCACTAGAACGGAAAGCAGACTACAACATGACTAAGGCCTAACAGCTAGCTCGTTTTGTAAATCAGTTTATCAGTTTCTTCCTTCTGAGGTAAAAGTGAAAGGAAGAGAGGACATTGTCACTGGGTGGGTTTGGAGCCAGAGCTGTTAACGGCCATCCACCAGGGGGCAGCGCCGAGCCAGGAATCAAGAGGTTAGCTGTGGTCAAACTCAGCTGAGTCTCTTTGGTTATCTGAACTCCCTGGACCTGTTTGCTCATCATAACAGGTCATGTTAGTCTGTTTTGTTTTGTTTAACTGTTATATTGTTCATAAAAGTCTGTTTTTGAACGACTTGGAGTCTTGCAGATTCTCCCTCCCAAGGTACACTTGCTTGAAGGGCAGGGAGCCAATGGGGAGAAGAGGGAAGCCCGGAGTAAGTGGGGGGTGGGCGGTTAAGCGCTCAGATTTTCTCCTTACACTGCTTCTCTGCAGTGTGGTTGGTTGCGGGGACAATACACATGCAAATAAATTACATTCTGCTAATTTATTAGACGTTGCTCTCTCCAGGATCATGACACGTGCGCCTGTGTTCAGAGCACTTGAGCAGACTGAAAAGAAAAACAGAAGCATGCTTGACGAATAGTCAGTGCTTCTAAATATTCTTCTTTAAAGGCATCCCACAGGCCCAGCCTTAGTGGTAAGAGCAGACAGAATATTTGAGATTTGGTAGCTAAAGACCCCTCTCCTGTTCTGTAATATTATCTTAGAGCATTAATTTTTACCAGTAAGCCTGGAAGCTGTTTAGTGGTTCTTAAATAGAACTAGAATAAATGACCCCTGAGTTCTTTTTTTTTTTTTTTTTTTTTAATGGTTGCCCTGGGCATGGCTTAGTAGTATACAGACAGCTCTGGAGTTCGAATGCCTGGGTTCTGGTCATGACACTGACTTGCCTTATCAGCTTGGCAGATCCGATCCCTCTCATCCCCACCCCTGCTCTCTCTTTCTGAGATAGAGCACCACTTCGTAGCCCTGGCTGACCTGGAATTGACTATGTAGACCAAGCTAGCCTTGACCTCACAAAGATCCTCCTGCCTCTGCCTCCCAGGTGCTGCCACTTATGCCCAGCCTACCTTTCTTCATCTCTTAAATCAGGCCTGACAGTTTGCTACATGGTATACACTGGAAGGTCAGCTGCTTCTGGAATGTTCTTACCCATTCCATCTGCAATGTGTCTACAGTAATGGTATGCATGTTCTATGATAATGTGATGTTATGCCACAGCCAAGTACTTTCACAGACGGCACATGACACCATCCAGCCCCAGCATTATCATCACCGCCGTTGGGGTGCATCACAGTGTTAAGATGAAGCTTTAAAAGTGGAGGCACATGTGGTCCAAAGGCAGGAAGAAAATAAGTATCTGTTTCCAGTTGAAGTGTTTTCAAACTAGGGCCACAGCCTTCAAACGTAGAAAACATGTTGATGCGGCCACCACTGCACTCTGGAGAGAGATTAAGAGCAGGAGAACAGAGCACAGTTGGAAGAAGGGAAGGGTTGAAAGAAAAAGAGGAGGAGGAAGAGGAAGAGGAGGAGGAAGAAAAGAAGAGGGAGGAGGGAGAAAGAGGAGTGAAAGGGGAGAAGACGTGAAACAAAATGGACAAAGAACAGGGGGCGGAGGAGGGAGAGGAGAGGAAGGAGGAGGTCACATAAAGAGAGGTCTTGGGGACGTATTTGTCATCATTAGCCAAGTCCACTGTGAAATTCTGTATGCGTTGGGGTGCATTGTGCACTTTTATTCTTATTTTCACTTTATTAATTGGGCAACTTCAGAAAACATGGTTCTAAGGTGCAGGTGGAAGTGGTAAAGTGGGGGCTGACGTGCTGGCTCACTGGGTAAAGGGACCAGCCTGACAGTCCGAGGCCAATCCCCTGGTCCCTAAGGGTGGGCGATGAGGACTGGCTCCCAAAAGTTGTTCTCAGATTTCATACTCTTGCCAATGGCCCAGCCCCCACCTAAATAAATAATAAACGCATGTAATTCTTTTCGGTTGTGAAGTACTATTGGAGGACAATTCCGAACCACATCCGCGGAACTCACTGGGATCCAGCTGGATCTGTCTTTTGCAGTTGGTTTCCGAACCACTCCACTCATGTGATGTGTATCATCGCAAGCAAGTTTTTCATCTCATCTTAGGGGTTTAAGGCTTAATAAGCTGCAAGCTAAAAATACAGCCGAATGCATAAATCATTAGTACAAATAATTGATAAAAAAAAAAAAGGATTTATAAAAGACTATAACGGCCTATAGAACCGTTTGGACAAATGAATTATTTGTAAGGACTTCATGACTTTTCAAGAAATTTATAATCACACGGTCATCCAACGCTTTGGGTAATTTTCAGGATGTAAAAAAGTGACAGTGTAATAGAATGAATCCTTGACATTTGGAATACAGCGAGCATAATGGCTGCTGAATAAATCATGGCTTAATTCCTCTGTCTTTAACTGTTGGATTGTGTCCACTGCCTTCCGGTGCTAATTTTTCCAACTTGAAGAACACTCACCACCCATCTCTGCTCCTACCACCTCTTCACTTTCATTTACCTTGCTGTAGCTGCACATACCTGCTACCGGGAATTCCAGGCACAGGCAACAGGTGCCGCTATATATTTAAAAGTTAAATTAAATTAAAAAATAAATTTTAAAAAATGGGCAAACGGCCGGCTTGGAATCCCAGGTCCTGTAGGCCATATAGACAAAAGCCCATGTTCATCATTCATATGTTCTCGGAGGGCGTCTATGTGGTGGTAGGAATTAGTGTAGGGTTGGTGGAGACCCTGCCGCCTAGTTTTGAGACCAATAGCAATAGGCCAGCATTCTCATAGGTGATGCCCATATGACTAGGGAGGTCCAGTTTTTCTCTCCCTTGTGTCAAAGTGCTTTATGGTTTACATACAAAACATCCCCCAGAAAACCTCATGTGTTGAAGATTTGGTCACTAGTGCAGTACTCACAGGTGGGCTGAGAGGAAGTCGCTGGACCGTGATTGCTCTGATCTAATCAAAGGATTGGTCTACTGATCGGGTCATACTTCATCTGACCTTTGGAAGGACTGTAACTCTGGAAGTGGGATCTGACCAGAGGCATAACTCCCAGGGGATGCCTCTGAGGGTGTGTGGTCCCTGACCCAGTACTCTGATTGTCCCTGGTTCCTGAGCATCATGAAATGAGCATCTTTACACCATAAGCTCCCAGCATGCTGCTCTGCCTCACCAGAGTCTAAAGCAGATGGAGCCACTTGACCGTGGACTAAACCCATGAGCCAAAAGCTGCCCTGCTCTGAACTGTTTTCTGAGGTATGCTTCCATGAGTGAAAAAGTAACCAACATAGCAACCATTCAATAGGGATGGACTCATAGTATTCTTTGGGTGAGAAGAAGGAGGAGGAGAAGATGAAGAAGAGGAGGAGGAGGAAGAGGAAGAGGAAGAAGAAGAAGAAGAAGAAGAAGAAGAAGAAGAAGAAGAAGAAGAAGAAGAAGAAGA
>OU015748.1:118990250-119006817 GCA_907169655.1 Acomys percivali
AATAATAATAATAATAATAATAATAATAATAATAATAATAATAATAATAACAACAACAGCACCGCTAATGTCTCACCCACCTTAGAGGACTGAGACTTGCTTCCTGTAGCCCATCAGTAGCAGCAGCAGTAGTGTCACATTGTCAGCTGCCACCAGCTGTATCTTTGGTTGTATAATTCTGTGGCTCCATATCCTTTTCAGAAATAATTATAGAGCTGCCTCTGGAGAACTTTGGACTTAATAACTCACAGTAAATTATATTGCCTATCCTACACAACTTTCTTAGAGGATTTTCCCTTCTGTTTTGGTTTGATTTGGTTTGTTGTTGATGTTGGTGGTGGTGGTGGTGGTGTTGGTGGTGGTGATTTTATTTGACTTCAAAGAGTCTATAAAATTCTGTTAACTTTTTTTCTCAGTGAGTTCAGAATACACAGGCCAGCTAGGTCATCCATAGATATGCCCATACCCTATGCAAACGGTGCTTGGTAACTCAAGTAGGGAGACACTGAGGCCCTCGCCTGTCCATCTGTTACGTTAGCTGTTGATCTAACTCTCTACCCGCCACTAGGCCTGGTTGGCATCGCCACTACTAACCCTGCAAATGTTTTGCTGCTGTCAAGCCAGGCTGTCTTAGTTTTCCCATTTTCGTGGCAAGCTTATAATTTTCTTTCTTTCTTTCTTTCTTTCTTTCTTTCTTTCTTTCTTTCTTTTTCTTTCTTTCTTTTTTTTTGGTTTCTCATACTTATTTATTGTCCATAGAATCTATGGATAGAAAAAGGAATCAAGGGGCAAATTTAATATAAAAGAAACCAAACTTTAAATATTGATATGACTACATTCAAATAAAGCAATGGACCATTTCCACTAGGATTTTCTCATTTCTGCTCATTCCTCTTACACACACACACAAAAAATCTTGTGGAAAGGAAATATTTTTGCAGATTAGTGTTTAAGATCCCCATAATTATACACAAACACTCTTCATATGGTCCTAACTTTCATATGCATAAGGTATTTTTTTATTCATTTATTCATATTACATCTCAGTTGTTAGCCCATCCCTTGTATCCTCCCATTCGCTATGGGTCTTTCCCCTTGCTACTTACTCATAATAAGCACTCTTGCCTCAGAAATATCAGACCAAAGAAAGACCAAAACTTAGGGCAAACACCGAACCCTGTGGCACACCGTGTCTAGCATCACAGGCTCGTGACACAATCATGTGGGTGACAATAGCCCCCTCACTGTCACCTGCAACATGCTCAGCCTTCCTCTTGAGCCAGCTCCACGCCATGACACCTGCAGTTATCCCTCAAAGATGTCTCACAGTGCTGGCATTTCAACATCTGGGCATCTCCATCACAGCTTAGGCATCTTAGCTTCATAGTGTGGCTTCGTGGGGCCTCCCCATAGAGAAGCCGAGCCCCTGCTGCCTGCTGCATAGCTTCGGGGGCTGTCTGGAAATGTGGGGCTCTCCTGTGTGACCCTGTAACTCTCGCATTGTTCATGGCTGCAAAACCAGCACCATGGGAACGATGCTGCCAAGTTCTGCCACCAGCCTGACGTGCAACCTGACCTCTGGATTACAGTTGCAATAGCCTGCCTGTGCCTTTAAGGTGGACTCCAGGGAAGCGTTTTCTTAGGGGGTTGCTTTTTTGTTTATTTGTTTTTTTGTTTTGTTTGTTTGTTTCATGATGGGATATTGGTCTCTTGGTTTCCGTTTTAAGCTCCCTCCTTTAAAATGAGTCTTCAAGCTATAGTTTGGAGCATTTGAGGATCAGGGGGCGGGGTCTTAGTATTAGGGTACTTTTCCTATTGCTCCCGAGCAAAACACTGTGGTTTCTCCTTACTGGTGTGAATCCCTGAAACAGTTACAGCTGTTTCCCCATCTACCTTGCCTGCAACCTCTAATGCTCACACCTTTGCTTGCCCAAATACACACTACTCCCATACGTCTCCTCCACCTACTGCTTTCTCCCTGACAGACACAACTTGAATGCTCATCTGTCTAGGGCTTTTGAGCTCAGCCTCACCCAAGCTCTCGGGACAGCTGCAGAAAGCAGCCAGGTTGTTGCTATTGTTGTCGTCATTGTTACTATGATGTGACAGGAATGACCTCTAACCCAGTTCCTAGAAAGAGTTTCCCTTCCCTCTGACACGCTGCTGAAGAAGGCTTCCGTGTGTGCGTTCCTACCAGTGTTCTGGTCTTCCAAACTCCTACCTGAATGGTCCATTAAACTCTGCTTTCACGTTCCTCCCTTAAACCAGTTCCAAAGGCCTTAGAACAGCGGTTCTCAATCTATTGGTCAAGCACCCTATGGAAGCTGAAACACTTTCTCACAGGGGTCAAAAACCATCAGAAAACACAGGTATTCACGATTCATTACCATAGCAAAAAATTACAGTTATGAAGCAGCAATGAAAATAATTGTATGGTTGGGGTCGCCCCAACATGAGGAACTGTGTTAAAGGGTCCTAGCATTAGGAAGGTTGCGAAGCACTGCCTTAGACCAATGTGGTTATCTTCATAATAGCAATGGCCCCACTGCTCAGTACCAGTTTGGTACGTTGCTTTTTTTGTTTCTCATTACTATGACAAAATACCCGATACAAGCAACTTGAAGAACAAAAAGGTCGTTCTGGCTTTCAGTTCTGAAGGATACTGTCCAACATGGTATCACAGGTATGCTGCGGAAGGAGCAGGAGGCAGCTGGCTCCATTTCACCCACAGTCGGGAAGCAAAGTGATAAATTCTGGTGCTCAGCTTGTTTTCCCCTTTGTATCCAGCCCAGGACCCCAGTCCATGGATCCTGCCACCCAGAGGTTTGCTTTCTAGGTGACTCTTGAATGCAAGGGATGCAGTAAAGAAGCCAAAATAGCCTATTTTATCCCAAATTGCCAAGGCTGTCTCTTAGGAAAGCAGAGAGAAGCGATGGGGAAAACATCTCCAGGGTTATAGGGGAATGGGTACCTGGGAGGAAGGGAGCCTGTGAGCTGGGGTGGGGGGCTTGGAAGTGTATGACAAGTGCGTGTGAGGGAGCCTGTAGTCCAGTACGTGTGAGGGAGCCTGTAGTCCAGTGCGTGTGAGGGAGCCTGTAGTCCAGTGCGTGTGAGGGAGCCTGTAGTCCGGCACGGGCCTCCATATGCTGATGGGCACCAAAAGCACAAGCAAATGGGAGAGCCATAAGTCTCTTTTGCTAGAGGCAAGGAGAATGACTCCTTTTGGCAAATGGGAAGAAGTTCCCCCAAGTCCCCGAGGGAATGCTGGCTTTGTCTATCTACCGGAATGTGGGGGGAAAGGCGTTTCTTCCAGACCTGATGATTCTAAATTCAGATAAGCTACCAATGAAGGTGAACCGTCACAGTTAATATGAAGATTGAAAAAGAAAACGCACACATTGGGCAGAGCACGTCGCCAAAGAGGTACATGATGGATCTCTGTTGTCTACCCTTCTGCTGTTTAGAAACACATGTTTCATGCATGTTGTCAACGAGTCTAGAAAATACAGAGACACATTGTCAAACAGCTACATACCATGATTTTTCACTACGTACAGGTGTTACATTTTCAGGCAAACCAAAAACGCCTTGGATGTAACCAGGAATTGCCACATTCATCAGACGAAGTCCAATTGCTCCAGCAAGTGCCCCTCCCCTGCTTCTCACGTGTTTAACATAATTCCAGGCACATCTGTGCCTCTTCTCACTTTGCTGAGAGAATGACTGCTCAACCAGGGGCCATTCCATGAGAGTAGAGGTGGTGAGTGGCTAGGAATTCTGAGGGAGTGACACCCCTGGTGTAATCATTTCTGGCAAAAATGGAAGCCCTTACTAAACGCATGACACGTAGATCCACGTATCAAAAGTACTTAAAAGTTCTGTTCAGAATCTAAGCCCCCTGAGGACCAGTTAGTGTCCTGGTCACCTCTGGGTCCCAGATGCATGGCACATGGATGGCTAAGGACCATCTCTTGGATGTGAACCTTGATATAAATCGTCTTAGCTATTTCTCTTTCCCTCCCAACAAAGGAGGAACCCAGCATGACAAAGTGAACATCTTGCCCGAGTTGACTCGATTTATAGACAGCACAGTCAAGACTTGTAGTAACTTCACTGTAGGCACACTTCTTTAAAAATCTATTTTACTTAATTTTCTTACATCTCTACCTTCCTTCTCAACCCCAAATCCCTTCTGCTACCCTAAAACCAGGTAGAAGAGAAAAAAGATTAGAAAGGAAAAGGGAACGCGGCCCTCTTTAGACTTCGTTTTGGCTCTTTAGGGCCACTTGGGGACAGGTCCAATCTTTGTTTCAGGACATCTCCAACTTCTCGTCAGACTGCATCGACAGTAATCAGGAGCGGCAGGGGGAGCAGCAGCATTCGTCTTTCTTGGGGACCCCCCCTCCCCAGTCTTATTCTCTCCAGAGTCCTCAGAATTAAACTGTCTGCAGCTGGCAAAAAAACAAACAAAAACAAAAAACAAAAAAACCCTCTCAGACCCGCATGAGGCAAACAGTTTGCTGCTGTGGACAATCTGATCTGAATCAGCCCCATACCCAACACCTGGGATTAAAACAAAACCATGTCTACATATCATAACTGAGTTTTTAAAGACATCAAAACTTTCTACTATACTGTACATCTTGGGGCCTTCATGTTTCCAACAAAGGTACTCTGTGTGTGCAGCCACCTTTTGAAGTGCGGGAGGGGGTGGGGAGGGGAGGGAGAGTGGGGAGGTGTTTGCACTGGGGCCAAAATACGCAACTTGAAGGAGAAAGGGGAAGCTGGAGATAGGAACATTTATCTCTCTTTGTGAATTTGCCTATATTTACAACCTAACCGCAGAGGGCATCCACCCTCCTGCTTGTCTTTTAGAAGGCACAAACCATGTAATGAGACCCCCTCCCACTCTCTTCCCCTAACGTTTAATACAGTGAGAACCTCGGACACCTGGAGGGGAAAATCAAACAAACTACTTGTTCAAAAAGCCTCTCTGATGAATGGCCAGGCTGGCAAATCTTCAGCCCTGGGTGGGTGACACAGAGAAAGCCATACTTGGGCCTTGGGTTTTCCCTCTAACTGATTTGCAAGGCCCTTTGCATTTTTATCCTAAGTCTCAGAGAGACAGAGGACCTGCTGACCCTCAGCAAGTTGATAAGGCATTGCTCTGCCAGCCTGCCTTGCCTCTACTGCAGCAGCCATGCTCCTGGAAATAAGCCTGTTAGGACTGGCTTCTGCAGGAGGAAGGCTTCATCCCTGCCACCTCTTTCCTCTCCCAGCATCCACTCCAGGAACTGTCTTAGCAACTGACTGAATATGACGCACCTGACTAGGTTTTAAGCTCTGCATTTATTGGGGGATGTTTGCATATTTTTTTTTAAAAAGAAGGTAAAGAGGTGTTAGAGGGGTTGGAGCGATGGCTCAGTTGTTAAGAACAGTGGCTGCTCCTTCAGAGGACTTGGGTTCAGGCATATATACGTGCTGCACAGATGTATGTGCAGGGAAAAAAAAACACCCATACACGTAAAATAAATTTTTTAAAAAATGTAAAGCTAGTAAGGATATAAAGTTCCAGGTGGGAAAATGACCTCTTTCAACCATTTTCTGTTTTGATTCAGGAAAGCTGTGTCTTTGACATCTCCAGACCACCTCCGGATGGCTTTTCAAAACTATGAACAGAACCTGAGTCGGAGTTCCATGGCGGAGGGCTTCTCTAGTCCTGAGTCCTCCCCCTAGTATGTCAACTAATAAACCAAACAGGAAGCACACAAACCTGTAAGTGGTCATCCTTTCATATTTCTTTTCAGGATCTATTCACACCCAAATAAAATATTATTCACGTATAGTGCCTGCACATATGTGTTCTCAGGTTTAGACACGTTCTGCAAATGTTATGTATCCAATATTGCACATTTGGTACTTTTGCATAGCTGGGACCAAGTTCCTGATAGAAACAATCTAAAGGAAGGAATTGCTCATTTTTTAACTCACAGTTTCAGAAGCTTCAGCTTGGCTGTGCGCACTTGGGCACACCGACATGCTGTACTGTAACAGACCTGGTGCTGTCACATGAGCAAAAGCCAGGAACTGAGTCTCCAAGTTGAGCTTTGTTCTGAAAGCTGGCAATCTACAAAGCCAGAGAGAAATCTCTCTTCTACATTCTTTCCTCATTAGTGGTTTTATAGAGAATCGGAACAAAGAAAATCAATTAAAAGTCCAGGCTTATCCTTCCGGCCAGGTGGCTCATTTCTCTGCGATTTGCCCTTCCTCCCCAGCAGTAGAGGAGGGTTTGCACAGCCAACCCACAGAGTCTTGCCCACCCCTCCTTTGGTGTGTGTGTGTGTGTGTGTGTGTGTGTGTGTGTGTGTGTGTGTGTGTGTGTGTTTGTGTGTGTGTTGGGGGTAAGTCAACTCAGGACAAGAATCATCAGCAATCTGCCTTACATGCAGAGTCATCCATACAGGATGCCCAGGAATGCATGCTTGCAATGCTCCTAGCATTAGGTCCTTATATTAGGAGCATGTGGTAGAGGACCATCGCTTGTAGAAACAGAAAGAAAAGGGAGAGGCTACTCCACTAGCCTTCGGCTCCTCCTTCTTTCACTCCAAGGCCCTGCCTAGGGAGAAGTGCCACCATGTCTGAGGCCTGCCCCAGCCTAGGGGGAAGTGCCACCATGTCTGAGGCCTGTCTTTCTCAGTTCACTGTCTCCTGAAAGCCTCAGACACACGGGGAGGTGTGTGGCAGTGCCCACCTCTGGGCTTCCAATCTCAGTGGCGCACCACAGCTTGTACTTGATCTGAGCTTTATATGGGGACATGTAATTAACTTTTCTGTCTGCATTCCTTCTTTTTAAAGCTGCTTTCTTCTTTTACCATTTCCTGAAACTTGAGTCACAATGGCGTGACGGAGACCAGCTCCGCGAACGTCTTGAGTACAGGCAGACTACTGCTCTGATGGCAAGTAGCCTTAAGAAACGGGCGGACTATTGCTCTGGTGGCAAATAGCAACGGTTTATTTCTTAAGTACAGCTTTTATACTATTCTAAAGTAACATATTTCTGGCTTGGTGCGTAACATTAGTTATTCATTAGTATTACCAATAACAAACTTGGTTCCCATCCTATTAGACTAAACATGTTCTGGGAATCAGTCAAGGGAGAAAATTTCACGAACAAGAAAGAAGATAACTATAAGCCTTCCCTCACCTTGAACCAATAACTGTTTCACTTTATCAAGAAGTTCAGAAGGAATTACTGCCAAGACTTTTGGGAGCAGAGCCAGAGCCGCCCAACCCTTCCAGGAGGGGCAGCCCCTGAACTCTTCCCCAAAATCCTTAGTTAACCCTTTCAGGCCGATACTAAGTAGCAGTTCTCCTCAATGGCGCACACTACTCCGGGTGGGCAGTTGGAAACCATGTCAGTCTTTTTCCTTCTTTTTTCTGCCCTGGATGTAGAGAAGCGTCTCTTGTGCCTAAATATACATCTATGGCCACTCATTGGCAAGACACTCTGACCAAGGCAACTTAATGAAGGAAGGCCTTATGTTGGGCTTAGAGTCCCAGAGTTTATTAGTCAGAATTCTCTAAGGGAAATATGTGTGTGTGTATATACACACATATATAATTTATACAATATAAAATATATTATATAACATAAAACATATATAATATGTTATATATAATGCATAATGTTTATGTGGGTATGTATGCATATATATATATGTATATGGCATTTAATAGAGTGGCCTACAGGCTGTGTTCCAGCTAGTCTAGCAATGGCTTTCCTGACAGAAAGGCTAAGAATCTGGTAGCTGTTCAGTCCACAAGGCTGGATGACTCAGTTGGTCTTCAGAATACACTGGAATCCCCAAGACGCAGGCTCTAATACCTGTGAAGTGATGGCTCAGGAGCAGGCTAGATGAACTTGCCAGCAAGAGTGAGAACAAACAGGCGAAACGCCAAAGCATTTTCTTTCTTCCCTGTCCTTTTTATGTGGGCTGCCACCAGAAGGTGTGGGGGCCAGAGTTAGGCTGAGTCTCCCCACCTCAAATGATCCAGTCAAGGAAATCCCTCACAGGTGTGCCTTGCTGCTTGACTTTCAGATGATTCCAGATGTAGTCAATCTGACAGCCAAGAATAGCCATCACTATTATGGCCGGAGCGTGTGGCAAGCAGGCAGGGATGGTGGTGGGAACAGTAGAGCGCTCACCCTCAGATCGCACAGTGAGCAAACTGGCCACGTCAGGAGGCTTTAAACCCCAACTCACCCGCACTAACACATTTCCTTCAACAAAGCCACACCCCCTCTGCCTCCATAAACAGCCCCACCAACTGGGGAACCATGTGTGCGAACACCCAAAAATATGGGGGCAGGCATCTCATTCAAACCACCATACGTAGCGATAAGGGAACAGAACTGCATTTGGGCGTAAGGAGAATGTGAGGCTAGATCAGGGTTTTAAACAGTGGCCTTACTAGACTGAAGTAAATATCATGAACTAAGCTACCATAGTTTTCGGACCATAAAAATGCACCCAGTTTTTAGAGCAGTAAAACAAGAAACACAGTAAAAATAGCAATCAGACCATAAGGTGCACCCTAACCCGCCCCCAACACTTTTGGGGGGAAAACATGTGTCTTATGGTCTGAAAAATACAGTACTTTTTTTTCCCTACAATTTGTCAATCTTTGTCAAAAATCCCAAGCTTCCATTTTTTTCCCCCTTGCCACGGTGTCAAGGTTTGGAGTGGCTAATGTAGCAGGCTGGCCTCATCCGAAAGGAATGAAAAAAAGTGAAGCGGATTTAAGCCAGAATTCTTTATGAAGCAACAGCTATGTACCTCGGTCCTTTACTAAATACCGTCCATCTTACAGCTGCCGAGTAGAGGCGCTAAGACGGTCGAGAATGGCTGCTAAATTTTACTAAACCAGGCCAAAGGTGGCTTTAACAGCCTCCCTAATCCACAAAGAGAAAGAGGCTCCAAAGTTAAGAGCAGTGTGCTTTGTGACCGTTTGCAAAGCCCATGCCTTATATTGTAGACAGGCTTATTACTTTTAAAAGCCTCGTGATAGCAACTCTTACTTGAGCTCGCATTTCTGCAGGTATATAATCTCCCTCTCGCCTACACTGTCTTCCCAGACTTCAGTCAGCTGGACCACAATCCACAGCCACGCTGGGTGTAAAAGCGTGGCGAATCTGCCTTTTGATAAAGAGGTGGCTACACTTTGCACAGAGCGCTTTGTGATACCTGTGGCTTCGTTTACCGGGTTGAAGGAGACAGCTAATGGCGTGTGGAAAAGACTGGATGTATGTGGAAGAAAAGGTGGCTTCTAAGTATTTGGTCCGATAAAGGACTGTGCTGACTAGTTCTACGTCAAGTTGACACAAGCTACAGTTATCTGAAATGAGGAAATGTCAATTGAGAAAACGCCTCCGTCAGGTTCAGGTGTAGGACATTTTCTTAAGTAGTGAACCATGGCGGGGGGGGGGGGGGGGCGCTCCCAAGATCCCGGATGAGAGAGCAAGGACCTCACCTTTCATTGGGAGCGGCACTGGTCACCCTTGTGTTCTGGTTAGGGTGGCCACTGCTGTGATGAAATGCCGTGACTAAGCAACTTTTGTTTCAGTTTACATCTCCAAGTAACAGTCCATCAGCAAGGAAAGTCAGGCAGGAACCCGAGGCAGGAGCTGATGCAGAGGTCATGGCTGGGTTCTGCTTACTGGCTTGCTTCACATGGCTTGCTCAGCCTGCTTTCCGATACACCCCAGGACCACCAGGCCAGGCACAGTCCCCCTCAAAATGGACCATGCTTTCCCTTGTTAATCACTAATTAAGAAAAATGGCCCTACAGCTGAATCTTATTTTGTCAACTGAGGTCCCCTCTTTTCTTGTGTCAAGTGAGAACAAGTGGTAAGTATACTGGAGTGGCTATCTGTAATGAAGGTCACCAGGCACAGTTATGAGACGCACCATAGGTGATTTTTAGAAGTACAAAGTCTGTTTTCAGAGAGCAGAAATGTGCAATGGAGGGGCGGGGTGAGAAAACGGGGCACCTAAGAAGTGTCCGTTTGAGATATATAGATGTATGTTATCGAGATATGCAGGATACCATTTTAAAGCTTTGAAGATGAATGAATGTTCCGATATAGTTACTGTAACACATGATAGGAAGCAGTGTACAGAGCTAGACATCTAAAGGCTCAGCCACCAAGCAGGGAGGAACTCCGACGAGTGAGCCATCCTGGAAGCTTAGAGAAAAGGAGTTTTAAGAGGGAGAATGGAATTACTTTCAAAAACCACCCATGACATAGTAATGATTTTAATTAAAAAAGCCCCTTAGGCTGGTTAGTAATACTGCTGGCACTTGGGACACAGAGGCCAGATGGATGATCAGGAAGTCAAGACTGCCTTGCCTACACAGTGAGTTTAAGGACAGCCTTGGTTAAATGAGACTCCTGTGTGCAAACAAACAAACAAACCCTAACCCTTAGAAGAAGAACTACTACAGGCTGATAAAGGGAGAACCAGTGTTCCCTTGGGATGAGCTTCCTAACTGGTTATCTGGACCAAGTGGCCAGCTCTAAAGTCATACACAAAGGAGCGACAATAAGTAGGCTCAATGGACTGCATTCTGTTCGCATCTGCATGTGTATTTGAATGTAACAGTAATGATTAAAGAAGCAATAGAAATAGTACATGAAAGTAGAAGGTAGGTTTGGAGGAAGAAGGAAGGAAGGAAGTAGGGTATAAAAAGAGGTGACTGAAGATGATCAGAGTATATTGTTCACATCTGTAAAATGTCACAGTGAAATCCCTTAGTTTGTACAATTAATAAATGCTTATGAAAGTGAAAAAGAAAACAAAACAATTAACTCTTCGGTTACTTCATGTTTAGGGGGAACTATTCATATAGGGTCCCTTTCCTGAAAAGAAAACGCAGATAGTTCAGATATATGTAAACCATTAAATGAGCTTTATGAGGAAAGTAAATTAAATGCTAGAATGGGGTAAAAGTAGGCTGCTAGTCAAGCGTGTATCAGAGGCATTCGATATGGGTCAGGGAAAGTCAGGGAAGCTCTACAAAGAGTCAAAATTTAGAGATGCAGAGAAGTGATGGAAGCAGAAATAGTGGAGGGGAGCTGAGACAGAGGGCGAAGCCCTCGGATAGGTGAAGATGCCGAAGGGTTTAAAGATGCTGAGCATGAGGCTGCGAGTGCATCCATGGCCTCATGCTGTGACAAGGTTTAGTCAGTGCCCACAGCACAGGAGTCCTTCAGAGCTAGAAAGATGTGATGGCACTGGATTCTACACAGAGAGGATCAACCTCCCTGCGGAGGGGAGAAAGAATTGGAAAGGTAAGAAACCAAAGAGAAGGAATAAAACTTAAATACCCGAGTGAACCGGAAGTGCAGGTTAGCAGTTTCCAAAATGAAAATATGACTGAGACAATTTACTACCTGAACAGTCACCCAACACTCTCTCTATAACATTGGAGCATCATCTTCGGCCTTGTAGCCGACTTATTCGCAAGGCAGGAACTATTGAGGACTTGCTTACCCTGTCTTGACAGAGGTCAGCCATCAACTCTGCCTGCATCTAAGCTTGCCCTTTTATAGGCTCTGATAGGGCTGAAGACCAGATAGTTTAGTCTTATAATTAAGCTTAGTTGGTTAAGGGTTAAGATGTTTTTAGATAAAGACAGATGTTTTAAGCTAATAGAGATGAGATATGATAGATACTGATTTTCATTCTGAAATTTAGGCCCAACAAGATAGGAAAGATGTTTACTTCAAGTCTGCCAAATACAAATAGCCAAATCACTATGAATGTAACATTTATGTAATTCCTGATTGTCTTGTGGTTCTTCCTGCTGTATCTAGTTTATTTTATTCATGTGTAATAATATAAATGTATATGTTTAAAAAGAAACATAATAAAAAATGGGGGAAAAAAAAAAGAAAGAAACCAAAGAGAAGAAACAATGCCGGCAGTGCCACAGTTCCACCTTCCCAGTCTACAGCCTACTGATGCTTTCATGCTTGGCCTCTCTGCTTTGCCTCATAGCACCCAAGACACATTAGCAAAGCCATCCCCTTGCTTGTACCCTCAATTCCTTCCCTCTCTTTCCAACCACTGAACTCCTCTGGTGAACCTCAACCCTAGTTGTAGCCAACTTTCCACCTACTTGTCACATACATCTGAGATATGGCCTGTACCAGAAATAAACAACACCCCAAAACAAACAAGGTGATGGAAAACACCACCGCACCCCCACACCCACCACATGACCATCTCGACAGGTTTTACTTTCATTTCCTGACCTTATGTACGGTATTGGTGTTTTCCCTTGAGAGGTCCCCATCCATGCCCTCTCTAGGAGTCTTAAGCAAATACCCCATTCTTTCTTTCTGTATTAACTTACAAATTATCTTGCCTGCCTGCTAGTAAGTTTGGTTTCTACTCTATAGAGAGTCTGAAATAGCTTTTGAACCTTGAAGACACTATGCTAAGTAAAATAAGCCAATCATAGACAGACAAACACCACCTGTATCATCCCACTTAAATAAAGATGCTTTGTAGTCAAAACAGAAAGTAGAGGGTTGCGTGTAGGACGGGGGAGACTGCACAAACGGCAGAGAGTTTCAGCTTTACAGGGGGAAAAAAAGTTCCACTGCACAGGAGTGTTAGTGTATGCAATGCTTTTAAACAGCACATGCAAATGTTGAGGTGATCGATTTTATGTTATTTTGTTGGTTTTATCCCTGATTTGAACAAACAACAAAAACCACGTCCTGTCCTCTTTGAGTCTCTTTTCTGTGAGGTTATGGTATTCTCACCGGTCTTGAGCCTACTGCTATAGGTTTCCTCCGAGGCAGTGGGGACCCAGGCTGGTAATGCTCTGCGGCTGCTGGGCAAAGAGTCAGACTGTGCATGGTGCTTGTCAGGGTAGAGAGAACACACTGGGCTTCCCCGGTCCTTGTGACTTCCTCTGCCTGAAGTCAGCAGCATGGGCATCATCTGCTAAGCAGTTCCTCGCCCTCCATACTTAAGTAGAGTGCCACTAAAGGTGACCCAGAGACGGACACATAGCATTAATAAACACCACCAGAAAGATGGGCTCCTTTTGCCATGGAGAGGAATAAGGCTCTTAAGAACGACAACCAAGAACAGCCACAGAAGGTGCCTAGTGACATCATCGTGGCCGAGAACACGTTCACGAGAGACACAAAGAATGGAATGTACCAGGAGGGAATCTGGCATAGGGAGGAAAGATTATTGGGGGGCACTGCCCAGAATCTCCACCAGGAAGGTGAGTGGCTGGACAGAGGAAGGCTGTTAACCCCTTCCTACATGCATACTGTCAGGATGGGGCTCAAGACTACTCAAGACTCAGAAGGGAGGCATGGAGACAACCAGGACTTAGCTGTCTAACCGGTGAAGGTGAGGAGCCTTGTGGATAATTTTCTTTGGAGAAAAATATGGCTCACTCACAATTCCTTTTTCAAATACCATTTTTTACTTTCTTTCCAGATTCAGTCAGGAGACTATTTAAGAAGACATGGTAGAACATTGCTATAATTCTAGCCCCTGGGAAACTGAAGCAGAAGAATAAAGTGTTGAAACCAAGGCCAGCTTGGGCCACATAGCAAGACCCCGTGCCAAGAAATTTGAAACTATTAAAAATAAAAGTGCACTTAACACCTGGCCAAGCATTCACCTGGAGCCCTTTCTTGCAGCTTTTTACTAATCCTATGAAGTTCTTTTGTGATTTCGTTCATAATAAGCCCTAAGGAGAAATGTGTAATTGTTGAAAGTAATGAATAAAAAAATCAACATATCAATAAGTGGTTCTTTGTAACTGTCTCTTTGTAGATTATTCACAAGGAGGAATAATGCCATCCCAGTCAGTGGGGGAAGAGACAGCATAACACATGTAAGCACAATATCATGGTTCAATCCCAGCAGTCAGAAAACAACCAAACACAACACAACAACCAAAAATGCACCTTCCACTAATTAAAAAAAACAAATCAAGAGCCAGGTAGGGACAGGAGGATTGCTCTGAGTTTGAGGCCATACTATTTTTCTGTCGCTGCAATAAAATAACATGACTGTATTAGTCAGGGTTCTCTGGAGCAATAGAACTTATAGAATGAATATATATAATGTTACACACACACACATACACACACATGACTTATTAGAATGATTTACAGGCTGCAGTCCAGCTAATCCAACAATGGCTGCCTACCAGTGGATGGTCCAAGAATCCACAAGGCTGGATGTTCTCAGATGGCCTTCAGTAGATGCTGCAATCCTGAAGAAGCAGATGCTAATGCCAGTGTAGGGAATGCACTTGGCAGCAAGGTGAGAGCAAACTGGCGAAGAACAAAGAGTTCCTTCCTCCTCCGTGTCTTTATATAGGCTCCCAGCAGGAGCTGCAGCCCAGTGAGATCTACCTGGATTACAGATGCGTCTTCCTACCTCAAAGATCTGAATTAGATATAGATCTTCCGGCTCCAAATTAAACAGAAATCCCTCACAGGTGTGTCCGTCCATTTTGGGGGTTGTAGTTAATTCCAGATGTAATCAAGTCAACCAAGAGTAGCCATCACTATGACCAAAGCCCATTTGCAGAAGGGAAGAATTCATTTTGGCTTCGGTTCCAGAGGGAGGGGCCACAGTGCTGGGGGAGGTATGACAGCAGGGCTACCAGAGCAACCAGAGCAGGGCTCTGGAAGATTACAACTGACACGGAAAGCAAAGAAAAGTGAAGTGGAAGGGGGAGGCGGCTACACACTCTCAAAGTGTGTAACCCCAGGGAAAGTCTTCCTCCAGCAAGCCCCACCCTTAAAGGGCCTAACACCTTCCCAAGGGGCACAGTCATCTGGGGACCAGATGTTCAAATACCCAAGCTTCCGGAGGGCGTTTATCATTCAAGCCACCACATTGGGCTACACAGGGAGCTCCAGGCCAGCAGAGACTAAGTAGTGAGACTTGACATGAAAACAAAGGGAAACAAAACACAGCACACATTGGCCAATGGACTAGAGTAGAGACCATCCCACACATTCACAGTCAATTGATCACACATTGAACAGTGGAGCAGATTAGGGATCTCTGGGATAAACCTACATGCTTATAGTCAATTGATTTTAAACAAATGTGTAAAGAACACACAGTGGGGAATGACAAGTCACTAAATAAATGCTACATGGGCGACCGGATGTCCACATGCAGAGGAATCAAGTGAGAGTCAGATCCGTATCTCAGCTCATCTACAAAATCCAGCTCAAGCTGGTTAAAAGACTAAGCATAAAACATGAGGCTGAAAAACAGGCAAACGACCTCAACAGGCATTTACCAAACAAAAGCCCACAAGTGGACAAAAAGCATAGAAACACATTCTGGATATTAAAATTTTAATCATTTTAAAAAGGCAAATTAAAACAAGCTCACATCTTTTAGAATGACTAGTGTTTAAAAAAAAAAAAAAAAGGATAAAAGGGAAGACTTGCCAAGGATGGAGAAAATAAAACCTTTACAAGCTCCTGCCTGAAATGTACATAAGTAACACCACTCTGAAGACACAGCTTGGAGGCTCCTTTGAAAAGTAAAACTATTGCATGGCGCAGAAATCAGATGCAATCTGCTCCAGGGTACCTGCTCCCACATGTGTGTTTGTCACTAGTCACAACAGTCAAGAGAGCAAGTCAAAAGCCAAGTGTGGTAGCACATGCCTGTCCTGAGGTAGGGGCAGGAGAATCCAGAAGGAGAGGCAAGTCTGCACTACATAGAAAGTTCAAATCCTACCTGGGTTATCTGGTGAGACCCCTACCTTAAAAAACAACGAGAACCCCAAACAACAAGTGACCTGAAGAGGCGACATATACACAGTGGTATTATTGTCCTTTCAAAAGATGGAAATGCCATCCCATGTGACATGGATAAACCCTGAGGACATTAATCCCTGTGAAAAAAGGAGTCTTGGAAAGACAAAGATGGCATGATTTTGATTCTATGAAGAATTACTGATTGATTGAAAGCAGATCTTGCTGTGTTTCCAAGGCTGATGAAAGTCTTGGGCTCAAATGATGCTTCTGTCTCAGTATCCTGATTGTTGTGACTACAGACACATGGCCACTGTAGAACTTAAAAAGAGCAAGCTCCCAAAAGCAGAGAGTAAAGTGGAGTGCTTCAGTTACAAGAATAGGATCACAAGATGTACAGTACAGAACTTATAATGACCAGCGTGACAAATAAGGCACTGTGCCTTGACTAGTCATATGCACGCATGCATGGGTGTGCACACTCGTGGATGCACATACACACACTCATGTGAACACATACTCACACACACACACTCATGTGTACACACACATGCACACATGTGCATTCACACACATACACACACTCATGTGAACACATGCATGCGAACACACACTCACACACTCATTTGTACACACATATGCACACATGTATGTGAGCACACACACTCACACACATGCATGTGCGCGCACGCACACACACACACACACACACACACACACACACACACACACACACAC
>OU015748.1:119017734-119033136 GCA_907169655.1 Acomys percivali
TTTTTTTTTTTTTTTTGTTTTTTTTTTTTTTTTTTTTTTTTTTTTTTCTAGAGCTGAGGACCGAACCCAGGGCCTTGCGCTTGCTAGGCAAGCGCTCTACCACTGAGCTTAATCCCCAGCCCCCTTTTTTTTTTAGTGTTTTGAGACAGTATTTCTCTGTGTAACCTTGACTGTTCTGGATTCCTTTTGTAGGCCAGGCTGGCCTTGAACTCACAAAGATCCACCTGCCTCTGCCTCCCGAGTGCTGAGATTAAAGGTGTGCACCACCACACCCAGCTTCAAACAATTCTAATAGAGGACTGAATTTTTATGGACGAAGAGACTCCCACAGAGATACTTGCTACCATCATTGCTGAGTGGGAAGGAGAAAAACAGTCTTGACTGACTGACTGACGCCTGAGTTTGTATCAGCTAGCGTGCAATGGTATTCACCTAAAGCCTGTCACCTGAGGCCAGTTTCTTACCTGTCAGAGCCTGTCTGTTCAACCCTATGAGGTTGCCAGGAGAATGTAGGGTAATGTTTTTAGACCTGGGAAGAGGACACACACACACACACACACACACACGGGTACAGTCTATTGTCACAAAGTCACCATTGTAGCTAATTCTTTTTTTTTTTTTTTTTTTTTTTTTTTTTTTTTTTTTAAGGCAGTCATGGGAACTGCTGCTCTTAACTTCTGACACCAGTAGACCATTTCCTCTGAACCACAGCTGTCTGTCTCTGTTGCATCTTGTTATACACCCAGGAGCTTAGTGATGGTGTGTCAGAGGGCAGTCATGATGGTGGCTATTCTGCAGCCCCGTGTGTTTTAAAGTGAGAGCTAAGGAATAACAGCCAACCGTTTCTGCAGAGACGATTACTGTGCTTTTCCCCCCTATATTTTCAGTTAGGCTGATAATGTTTTCACCAGGAATGTTTCACCAGGAAGCGTGAACAGTAAGTCTTTTTAGGGGAACCTTAGCTAAAGGCTGTGTGAGTTAATGCAAGGTAAGTTCCTTAATACGTGGTGGAAGGAAATGTGGAGGTTATAGCCCTGTCACTGTCTCTGCAACACGTATCATGCTGTCATACAGTTTTGGAAGTGTGCCCCTACCTGGATAATAAGTGAGGAAGGAGTCGTTCAAGTAGGTGATTGTAGTTGTTTGAATGAAAATGGCTCCCATAGGCCCATAGGGAGTGGTACTGTTAGGGGGTGTGGCCTCCTTGGAGTGGGTGTGGCCTTGTCAGAGGAAGTGCGTCACTGGGTACAGGCTGTCAAACCAGACCCAAAGTCTCACTCTCTCTTCCTGCTGCCTGCTGATTTGGAGGTAGGACTCTCCACTCCCTTCTCCAGCACCATGTATGCCTGAGTGCCCCCTTCCTTCCCACCATGAGGGTAATGGATTAAACCTCTGAACCTGTAAGCAGCCCCAATTAAATGTTTTCTTTAATGAAAGTAGCCGTGGTCTCATGGTGGCTCTTCACAGCAATAAAATCCTAACTTAGACAGTGACTAGCTTTTTATTTATAAATTAGCTCTTTGAATGTGCCAAGAGGAAGATGTTAACTGGTCAGATTGTTACTGAACTGCTCTGCATGACCCCGCTGGAAATATACTTTTCTACAGAGGGCAGCCAGTAGGGAACCTCCCGAGAGGAGAGACTGGCAGCCTGATGTTTAAAATGCTTTTAATCTTAACACTCACTCGGCCTTGGAGTTTTCTACCAGTGTGCACATGGAGAGCGTTCATTGCAGTCTTCCTGTCTCCGAATGTCTTGGAGAATTCAAGGTTATCTGGGTCTTGACTGTCTCAGGTACATTTTCCTCTCTGCGAAGTCTCCCAAGGCTGTCAGGTTGCCTTGGGAGTTGCTGTGGATCTGGAGGGTAGGAGGGACCAGGCTCTGGACTGGAGGAATCCCCCTCCCTTCCAAATCCTGAGAGGTTAGCCAAAGGTCTGGATTGGAGGGGTCCCTGAGTTTTTCCCCTGTAGGGACTTACTCTGCAGATGAAAAGGAAAGGATGACGTCCCCATGTGGAGAGGTTATTTCTGCCACCTGTTTAGTGATAGCCCCAATTTTATTTGGCCGGTGGTGTGGACTGACATCCTGCCATGCTTTGGCTCTGTGTGACGCAGACCAGTAGCCCTCCCTGTGCTGGCCTGGGGTCTATACGTTGGCCGCGTGTGACGCAGAAGCAATTCCTGGCTTGGTTGGTTGTTTCTTTGCTTTTTCCTCTTATGTCAGCTGCTTGGCCTTCTCACTTGTTCATTGTTTTTCTTAGAGTCTTTCACTGTCTGCCCTCTCCCCCCCCCCCCCCCAATACTTCTTCAGATGGCTTAGCCTGGCTCTACACAGAGGATGGAGAGCATGCAAGTTCACAGTCTGGCTCAGACACTCACCAGCTTGTATGGCCTCGAATGATCAACATGGCTTTCCCTCTGCAAAGTGGGGCTGTGACGTGCAGGGTGTAGGAGTGCAGGCTTCTGGTGCCCGCTGAACTGAGCCCTCCACAAGTATACACTGATGTTGCCAATGCTTCGTGTAGCAGTTTTCCAGCTGTCTTAATCCAGGGTTACCTCCTGGTTGTTCTGTAGGAGTTTGTTCCTTTTCTCTAAGCCAGCGACTTCCACTTCCACATCCCACTGTCGCTCTGTATTTCTCATCTCTTACTGTTACTGTCTTGAGGCCTGTGGCCCTAGTGAGCAGCATGGGGCCTAATGCATAGTTTCTGATGAAGAGAAAGATACTGACTCCCAGAAGAGCTGACATAGCACTGGAAAGGTATGTCTTTGGATAGTGACTGGCCCCAGGGCATGCCAGTTAGAGGATTAATATATACAGCACAGTGGATGGTTCTTGGTCCATAGGCCAGTCAATCACAGTCATTATAAAACAACTAAAATATAAAGAAATGTAAGTGACTGGGGCTTAGATTCAAGTAAGGTTTTGCAGTAGTGGATGCATTTCATAGCGTGGTTGGATCAACTTGTTGCAATTTTAATAAGAAAGATACAAGGACATAGTGCAAGGTCACTATGACAGATGCTATACTTTGGTAGCCTTTATTCTAAAACTCTGCAAGAAATAAGACTAGACAGCCATCCAAAATGTGTTTTGCTTGTACTCCACATTTACCCCTCCAACTTCCCCGGGAACCACCACACATGTCCCCCTTTGAACTCTTGTTCCCTTTCCATGGTCCTCCCCACCCCTATTACATAACCTGCTGAGGCCAGTTAGTGCTGACTATATAGGGTCATCTACTGGAGCATGGGCAACTGATTGGTCACCACACTCCTAAGGAAAAATGACGGCTCTCTCTCCTAGCGTGGGCCTTGTGGGCCCCTCCCCATCCACGCTAGAATTTTGGTGGACTTGATCCTTAGAAGGTCTTGTGCGGGCCACCATAACTGTAAGTTGATGACATAGCGGCTGTGTTGTTAGCAACATTCTTCTTCACGTGTCCCTACCTCCACGGTACATTCTTTCCACCCACTCTTCCTTGATGCCTCCTGAGCCTGTGATGGGGGCACGGATACAGATATTCCATCTGAGGCTGAGTACTTGGTGTGCTTGTTCTCAGTACTTGGACCAGCTATGAGTCTGCGTTGGCTGCTGCCCACTGCACAAAGATGCTACTCTGAGCAAAGCTCCGAGCACCATGGCTATACAGAGTGTGAGCTGTGAGCTGCTGGCACAGTTGCACCAAGTCAGGAAATGAAGTTCCTACTGCTTTTTACAGTATTCTAATAGTAGGTGAATTTAAAAGGAAAAAGTCCAAAAGTGTTTAATTGCCTGTGAGATCTGTTCATTGGATGGTGTTAAAAAGTTTGAAAATTAAACAAAACCAGTAAAAAGACACAAATAAATACAAGACAAACAGATGAAGAAGCAGAGGGCATGAATTCCCTTTGTCTTAGTGCCCTTGTCGCTTTAATTCTTTTGAATTTAATGGTAACAAAAGAGAAAGCGCTGTATCACTGTATCACTTGCAGGCTAGGTTTAGGAGACAGGGCTTTCTCATTTTGTGTACTGAGAAACTGGGGGCCCTTTGCTCTGTGTCTAGTTGTTGGAGCTGGACTGCAGGCCGCCCCCTCCAGAAGCACCAGACAAAAGTTGAAAGCCAACCCATTGCATCCCGTTGGGGTCAGGGAGAGCAAAGTGCAAGGAGGAGGGGAGGGGAGTTTAAGGTTGCCTGCTTGACGCTTACCCCTTTAGTAAGCCTAATTCCATCCCTCAGTCACCATGCTTGGAGTCCAGCCTCTGCCACGAGGGCCTCTCATGTTTCCCGGCTTCCATTTTAATGTAAATAGTATTTAGTGACCACTGGGTACAGGCATCTATAACAGGCTCATTGCAGCCTCCAAATCACAGAGGAGACGCGAACACTTGCAGACAAGCCTTTCATCATGCTCAGGGTAAGCAAACACCAAAGGCTTCAAGGCAATATGGCAATCATGGTTTTCCTGGGCGTTACGGTGCCTAAGCTGCGGCTTCTGGCTCCTTTCCTACTCCACGGGCTTATTTTGAAGAGTTCAATCATAGATAGTGTCAACTAACTTACTTGACCAGAAGAGTTCCTTTGAACTCTGCCTGGATTGCTAGCGATGAGCCCTGTTGCAAATCAGACCTCTTTGTTTTGTTTTGTTTTTCTTTTAAATCGTATCCATAGAGACATCATTTATGCCAGCGCACTGCAGTGGTCTCACCTTACTCTTTGTATTAGTTCAGTAGATTTTTACCGAAACCCTCCCATTGGCTGCATGCTCTATGAAGTCTTAGGATAAAGAGGCAGGTAGGGACAGCCCATCTTCAGTGGAGTTTGTAGTCTAGACGTGGTACATAAAAACCAAACTCACACAGGATCCTGCTCATTTACCAAAAGTTCAGGCAGTGCTTTCTGTGTGCTAGGTGTAGGGGAAAGTTTCGGTGTCTTTAAAAACGCAGTTATGTTACCTAAACATGGTTTGGATTTAATCCCAGGTGTGGGATATGGGGCTGATTCAGATTGTCCACAGCGGTAAGCTGTTTGCATCGGGTAGGCTCTCCGAGGGGGCGTGGCCTTTGCCAGCTGCAGATAGTTTAATTCTAAGGACTCTGGAGAGGGCATAAAAGCCTGAACCAGTAGACGGGAGGCTCCTCATGGCTGCTGTTGATGCAGTTTGATGAGAAGTTGGAGATACCCTGAAATGAAGATTGGACTTGCCCCAAGGAACCCAACTGACCCGAACCGGCAAGAACTAAGTTTAAGGAGGTGTGCGTGCCCTTTTTCTTCTAACCTTTTTTCTCTCCTACTGGTGTTGGGGTGTTGGAAGGGATTGGGGTGGAGAGAGAGAGAGAGAGGAAGAGTAAGGTAGAGGCATAAGGAACCTATGAAAATAGTGTTAAATGGCGCCCACGGCTAGGTATGGCGTTTGGCACTGGGAAATGAGCACCAGGTAAGACAAGTGGCCCCTACCTACGGCAGCACGCGGGCAACATGGCGGGGTGGAGCAGACGCATCAACTGAGTGTGCCAAGTTGTACTTAAAGGTTGAAAAAGCAGAGCACACCGGGGTGGCACAATGGGGGGAGATCTTGGGTGTGCTCCAGCACTCTCCGGGGGAGGGGAGGGCTTTCGCTGGGGCATGGCTGGCAGTGCAGTTGTTATTTTCATAACTCTAAAAATAACGGGAGCTTAGAGAGGAGCACATCTTCGAAAAGCAGGGCCGGGAAGAAGGCTCAAGTGTTCATCTGGCGAGAGTGCGAACCCCTGCTTCCAGCTCCAGCTGCCCTGGGGAGCTGGCCAGGCACAGGCTCTGTTTATACGGAGTTCTGCGGCTTATCATGCACCCTGCAGAAGATGGTTGCGCACAGTCCTCAGACCCACACCATTCCCGGGAGTGTTGGCTGCGACAAAACTTAGTTGCATCCTTGGGTCCTTTCATAATGACTTTGCAGTTGAGCATAGGATAATCCTTCTCCCCTCTGTGGCATTAAAGGGTGGGGGTGGGGGGGCACCGAGACCTTCAATGTCATCAGTTTTGTCAGTTTCCCTGAGTTATGAAAGGAAGGAGAGACACAGAGTGGGTCCAGACGTTTCCTGCTCCCAGTGGGTTCCTCTCTTGACCTCAAAGGCACTGGGACCTAGAGGAGAGCGAACCTTCTAGATTCTCAGCCAGGACCAAGCTCTCTCTTCCTGCTGTGCTCCCCAGGGTATGAGTCAGTGTCTTTTGGGAGGAGGAGGAGGAGGAGGAGGGACTGACTGCGCTGGGAGTCATGAGCAAGCTCCCTCCACCCCCAGGAGGGGCATGAATCAGAAGTCCTGTGAGGTGGGAAAAGCCCCACAGGTGACTGAGCTTAGGCTCCAGCTCCTCATCCTTTCCCTGTGCTGGGCAGAGCACCTGGCACCGCACGGAAAGGGCAGAAGTTAAGGCTTGTTTTGTTGCCAGTTCTTGTGGCAGGAGGGCATGAAGACAAACTGTTTTCATTTGCTATTTAAAAAAAAAAAAAAAAAAAAATCCCATTGCCTGTTTTCCTATATTGGGTTTTGTTGAAACTAGAAGGGCATCTCGACTTAACTTTTATGTCTATTACGCGTGGTTCCTGCCCACATGGGAATCTGCGTGAAAGGGGAAGTTGAGGAAGTGTGAGCCGTACAGGCCCTGCCTTCTGCCGTGCTTTTGTTGGACTGGGCAGTTTTTGATTGTATTTTTAAAGTTCACTTCATGATAGTGACATGGATGCACTGTTAACTATTGAGCTGGGCAAGTTCAATCCTGGGTGTAACTACCACCCCCACCCAGGTGGAGGCCATTTCCAACACCACCCCACCCCCATTTGGCTTCCTCCTTCATTGAGGGGGGGGTGGGGTGGGGAGGGCAGCAGCAGGGGGCGTGGGGTACTCTAATGACCTCTCCTGCCAACTGAGTTTGCCAGCTGTTGGTTGTCATGGTAATAGAACCAATTGTACTATAATAATCCTTTACGCCTGGCACTTTTCTCTTGTTTGGAGGTTAATCTATGTGTGCTTGCCTATACCCAGTGTATTCCAACTACAAAAATATCTGGAAAAGACATTTCAGGTTAAATCTTAAAAGTGCTACCTAACATTAATTACTCTTTTTCATTCTATTTAAAATTGGGTGGTTTTTTTCAATCTTAGTTATTTTTGTAATCCATAGCTCACACAATGCCTTTGCCTATAATAGGAAGTTAGCTAACTTTAAGTTGGAGGGGGCGGTAGGGTGGTATAGGGAAAGTGAATTCCATCCCTTTGCTGTGAGTCTGAGTGCACACTCAGTCCTTTCACTTGCCATCCCTGAGTGAGCACGCTGCTGCTGGTTGCCTGTGTGTGACACCAATCCACAGAGGAGCGCATGCGGGCTTGTTCCTTCCGCACAAGAATGTCAAGCATAATATTCCCACCCCCACCCTCAAAGGTCAGCACTTATTGGTGTTTCTGACTAAGGCATGCTTTTGACGGATATTCTTAGCCTCACTGGGTAACTGAAGAGCTCTGAGAGCCCAAAACTAAACCTGACCTGTGCAAAGGGAAGGGGCTGCGTTCAGTGTTGGCTCCAGACGGTACATTCCTCACTATTTGTCCAAGCCCATGTGTTCCCAGTTCTCAGAGAAATTTCCGCACCATGTGACTCATGATGCCTCAAGGCTGACTTAGACTATTAGTCATTCACTGCCTAAGCTGCTAGGAACTGCGAGAGGCAAATGGCTGCCCCCCCCCATCCACACTCCCCCTAGAGCCAGCTCTGGGTTCCTACTTCCTAGCAGGGCCACACCCCAGTCTGAGGAACCAATTCTGGCTCTCTTCAGGAAGCGTCATCATTTTACTATTAGCCCAGCAATAACCTTGGGTGTCGGCTCTGATCCCGTAGCCTGCCTCCCGCCACATGCCCCACATACCCACAGTCCTTCCTGGGAAGGTTTTTCTTCAGCTTGGGTCCACCGGTTCTTGTCTTGCCTTCTTGCCTAGAGTTGTTGTTGGCCCAGTGTGGTGCCACTTGCCTCCTGCCTGAGGCAGAGCTGATAGGGGCCTGCCTATCATCTGTGTCTCTTACCGGAGGATTCAGTTAGTTTATTCTGTATCCCAGGCCCCTCTTACACTGCTCCGCTTGTGGTACCTGAAATCTTGGCTCCAGATTGTTCCCGGAATGTCATTTTATTTTCCGCCGCCCTTCCTCGCTCCTACTGTGTCTGTTGTATGTGAGATGGTGAAAATGGTGTAGCACAAGAGAGAGGCTGAACTTCACTGCTCACTAGGATGTGGGAAAGCCATGTACCTCTCGGGGAAGACTAGCAGTGTAGGCCTGGCAGCTAGCAGGTCCTTTGAGAAGCTGCTCCCTAGAAAGTGGTGACCACAAGCTGCATGACTTCTGAACAAAATGAAAAATACGTGCTGGCAGCTTGCTTTAATCCCAGCACCTGTGTCTGGAAAACACCTCTTGGTATTTGTTTTTTTTTCCAAGACAGGGTTTCTCTCTGTAGCCTTGGCTGTCCTGGGCTAGCATTGTAGACCAGACTGGCCTCGAACTCACAGAGATCCGCCTGCCCCTGCCTCCTGAGGCCTGGGATTACAGGCGTGTGTGTCACCCCACCCAGCTTCCCTTTACACTGTGAAAAAAATGGACGCTTTCTTGGTATTGGTGAAAAGTCCTCTAGTCAAAACCACCGTTATTTAGAAAACTCTTTGGATCTGAAATTGTGAATGACTCTTGACCTTTTTCCTTCCTCATTCCTCAGCCGTGTCTCATGTTTTGGTGACTGTGTTCTCCCAGGTGACTTTGCTCTGGAATCTTCCTGGCTTCATTCAATCTACTCTGGGGCCAGCTGCTTTCTTGCAGATTGTCTCTCCTTGGGTTGCTGAGTGTGGACTAGCGAATGGATTAAGTTTCTGTGACACTCAGGTCTTGTTTGTTTTAGAGGGAAATGAACTATTTGTGGGTGGGCGCACAGGCACCATACCCTGACTGCTGAGAGAACTGAGGTGAGACACACCTGGCTGATCTTGTCTGTGTGGGGGGTGGGGGGTGGGGTGGGGGCGAGGGGGGTGCGGTGCAGGGTCAATTTTTAACTAAAGTGATAAATTCTGCGAATAAGTAAACTTTAGGGTTCATTGTCGGACTTCTGTTAGAGCTAGCATATGTGTTACTTGTCATTTGTTTTACTAAGGTGGTTGTTTTTCTTTTTGTTTTTGTTTTTTGAGACAGGGTTTCTCTGTATAGCCTTGGCTATCCTGGACTCAACTTGAAGACCAGGCTGGCCTCAAATTCAGAGCTCTGCCTGCCTCTGCCTCCCAGAGTGCTGTGATTACAGCCCTGCGCCACCACGCCCAGCTTTGTTTTACTAAGTTTATGCCTTCTTACATATGAGGTTCTAGAAACCTGTCTTTCTGCCCTAGTTTTTGTTTTGTTGCTGTGATAAAACACCATGACCAAAAGCAACTTAGTGGCAGAGAAAGGAGTTCATTTCAGCTGTAATTCCAGGCTGTCGTCCATTGTGAGAGTCAAGGCAGGAACTTCAAACAACACATCTTCAGCAGTCAAGAGCAGAGAAATGAATGCATGCATTTATATGCGTTCAGTTTGATTTCTCTGCTCTTAACACAGCTCGGGGCCTCTTACCTAGAGACTGTTACTGCCCGCAGTGGGTTGGGCCCTCCCATATCAGTTAAGACATCTTCCCACAGTCATGCCTACAGGCTAGTTCAACGTAGCCAGCCCATCATCAAAACTCTGCAGTTATTCCGGGTTGTGCCAAGTTGACATTAAGGCTAACCACCATACTTCCTAGTTTTTTAAAAATGTTTTTTATATTCTTTTGAAAGATGTTTATATCGATTTTTAACCTGTACACCATCCCTTGGTATCTATCTGTGGAGGGCTGGCTTTAAAACCTCCTAGATATCAAAGTCCCCAGATGGCTGGGTCCTTTATGTACATGGCGTGCGCTTTCATATGCCCTACCATATACTGTAAGTCAGTTCTGTATTGTGGGACCAAATCCACTGTAAAAGCTGTTAATGCTTGTCATACAGTTACAGTGTTAACTTTGTATTCCTTACGGGAAATGTTAAGAAAAATGCATGCCCAGTGTAGGTGCAGGCTTGCTTTTCTTTCCCAAGTATATCTCTCTCCCTCCTCCCTCCCTCTTTTTTTTTTTTTTTTTGTTTGGAGACAAGGTTTCTCTGTGTAATCTTGCTGTCCTGGACTCATTGCCGTCTGTCTTTTAGAGCTAGCATATATGTAACTTGCCATTTGCTTTACTAAGTTTTTGTTGTTGTTTTGTTTTTTGAGACAGGGTTTCTCTGTGTGTAGCCTTGGCTATCCTGGACTGCCTTTGGAGACCAGGCTGGCCTCAAACTCACAGAGATGCGCCTGCCTCTGCCTCCCAAGTGTGCTGCATTCTAAGCTGTTAATGAGATTACATTTGTAGTGTTGATCCCACCATGGTAGGTAGCACTAAAGAGTTTAATTTTAGTTCTTCTACGTCTATCCGTTTCCTACATTTTTGGTCTTATCAGAGATGCTTTTTTTCTCCCTTTATTGGAGACAAAAATATCATTGTGTAGCCCAGGCTATGCTTAAACTGGAGCTCTTCCTGCCTCAGCCTCTCGGGTGCTGGCATTACAGATGCCAGCTGCCTCTGAGGAGACCCATGGAGATTCTAGGCTAGTGAATGGTACTTTTAAAAACGGCGATCAAGAAGTTGCTGTCTGCCCCAGTTCTGTTCTCGCCATTGCTGGAGCCACAGGTATTATGAAGAAGCTTCTAGGCCTGGATCTGTGGACTACAAGGGTAGAGATAGGAGATACTGAATCCTGAAAGCTGCATGGGAGATAGGTTATAAGTCTTTGTAGGTCTCTGCGGAGCATAGCCATAATTTCCCTTAGAGGTTAAAGGGGGACCTCCTTGCCCGTTCTCCAGCGTACCCATGTGCTAATTATGAGGAGTTAAGGTGTGACTTCTTAGTGCTGTGGAATTGTTGCCTTAGCCTTTTTGAACCATCTTGAGCTCCCAGCATGAGTTGCTGTGTTGGGTGATGGTGAGAGAGATGCAGAATGCTGCCCCTCCCTATTCCCCCCCCCTTCTTTACCTCCCACCCTCCCTCCCTGCTTCCCTCCTTCTTTACCTCCCACCCTCCCTCCCTGCTTCCCTCCTTCTTTCTCTGACTTTTGACTCCTGTTTCCAGTTACTTTGGCCACAGGGCACAGGAAACGCAAAACACATGGCCTGAACAATGAAGAGATTATGTTGTCAAGGTGTGGTGACTGTAGTCTCAGGAGCTGGCTCTTAGCTCCCTGCGAGGGGTTCTCCAGCTCGGCTCACCTTGCTGCAGATCTGCTCCGGTGCTTTCCCAGCTGCCTAATCTCTGCAGCAACCATGACTTTTTATCTTTACCCGGCATCATTATCGGGGTCATGAACCTTTGGCTTGACAGGACACAGGCCCTAGGTTAGAAGCCATTGCTGTTACTTTGCTAAATGGGCAGAGCATTTAAACCGGCGATGGCTGCTGCTTATACCCACACATCGGTGCGTCTTTCTACTTTCACCAGAGAAGCTTCTACCTGCAGTAGATGGTAATTAACCTAGAGACTCAGAACTGGTCAAGGTGCAGGGAATGAGAGACTGTGGGCGTGGTCACACATCTTTATCTCGCCCTGTCTCCTCCCAAGGCTCATTCTGGAGGAAGAGGCTGGAGGTGGTGGATGGCTACGATATAGTGGTGGTTTCTGGACACAGCAGGGTGTCGCACATACAAAATGTATAGCAGTTGAGACGGCCAGCACAGGTTGTGTAGGCTTAGGACAGAAACACTTTTGGCATGTAGGGCAGGGATGTGTGTGGACATCAGGTATTGGCAATTGACAGCTACTGGGAGAGGAGGGGTCTTGCATGGCCCCTGGTGGGGTGACCACCCTCTTAGGAAGGTCACACATCTAAGAGCATAGGAGTGGCACAAACCTTAACTTGGTAGGTTAACCAAAAAAAAAAGGGGGGGGGGGGAATGTAAAGTTGGGTGGGTAAGAAAGGGGAGCAGGGCTGGAAAGCATGGGGGGTGATTATGATCAAACTACATGGCATGGAATTCTCAAAGAACTGATGAAAACAAGGAATAAAAAGAGAGTTCTGGTAGCTTCTGTCCCTGGAGCCCAGCAAGGGGCTCTTGTGGGGCCATAGATGGTTCTTGAGGCCACCTTTGTAGGCCAGTGTCAGTCATCATTCCTACACTCCAGATTTCAGCTACATAAAGGGAAGGTATAAGTGAGGATATTTCTTTTGAAAATTTGTGGTATCTTGTAGTGAAACCATCTGTTATTTCAATGTACTGAAATGTACTTTCTAATATAGTATTTGGTGTTTAATATAAAAATCAGAAGCATAACATTTTTCATTGATTTTTTTTCTCCTTCCTCGAGTTATTGTTGGTGGCGTTTTTTTTTTTTTTTTGTTTTGTTTTGTTTTTTAATAGAAAATACCCTCCTAGCATTAATCTGCTTTTTTATTGTCTTCCTGGCAAATGCTTTTCAGATTTCTGTCTAGTATAAACCATCAGGAATACCTCATTAGGAGTCTTTTCTGATGTTGAAATCTCTGAATTAAAATAATGACCCTGCTGCATACAGACTTAGTAAGTTGCTGTGCCTTCTGAACCCTTTCCTCCTTCTGGCTATTAAGGTGAAATGAGAGAATACATGCCCATAGCTTGGTATAGAACCTGGGCCTAGTAGCTGGTTAGCTCGACCTGACATTGTAAAGCTCACGATTTCAAAGGCAACGGTTGTAATATATAAAATAGCTTAATTCCAGATATTCATTGAGTAGGCTCAAAGCTAATTAATCTGCCTATAGAATGAATCTGTTAGTTATAAATTTGCACAGATTCTCTTGGGTGGGATTCCAGAAGTTGGATTGACATCTTAGCAAAAAAGAAAGCCCAAGATTATTAAGTTGACAGTGACGGCATATGGTGCATTAATACTGCTAATAAGCATTACTTGTGCCTACTGCATTAGGATCTGGAAATACCAAGAGGGAAATTAGCTTAAAGCTCTGAATTTCTAAGTCTATCTGAGTGTAAGCACACAGTGCGTCTTTAATTGATTTTTATTCCTCTGGTGACTTCATTCAGTTACGACTGGAGCTCCCAGTTCTTAATGATATAGTAGGAATTAGTTAAAATGAATACATTCATTTACCTCTATAGTAAACGAATCTCATCAGGACCATTCACCAGCAACCTTCTTTGAAACCAGCGAGTGGCCGAAACCCAGGGGAAGTTTACTTTGTGGTTTTTGGGTTGCTTGCACTTTCCCAGAGTAATCCTTTCTGAGTTCTCCAGGATTTTTTTAACCTGGGTCAATAGAGTGCTCAAAATACTTCTGTATTTGAGAATTCAAGTCAAACCAAACATTGGCATGCTGGGGGGGGGGGGGGGGAGAGCGGCGAGGCTGAAGTCCTTGGGCCTGGGAAGAGAAGCTGAGCAGTGGCCTAGGATACTGTGGAGGTGTATAGACAGGTAGTCCTGTTGGATTTGGAGAGCTGGCTCTTGTAGGTTAATTAAACACTTAGTGAGTCCCCTAAATATAGACTTGTTTCCGTAAGAATGATTAAAAGTAAACAGAGCAGTGGTTGGCCTGATTGTAGATTAGGTGACATCACTTGGTTCAAGTCATGTCTTTTATAAGGAAGGCCTTTAGCCCAAGCTTGTGTTCCATGCCTGTGTTTAAAAAGACGGGAGATGTGAGTGGAGACTGCAGCCTATCTGTCATGAGCTCTTTTCTTGGCTTCCGACGGCTTCTCCTGTATCCTCTTAGAAGAGCATCAATCCCAAGGTGAGCGGCACCTTCATGACCTCATCTAACTGTAATTACCTCTCAGAGCCCCCAGGGAATACTGTCAGCTTGACTGACAGGATCTCATGACAGGAAGTTGACGGTACAGTGAGTCTGTAGCTTCTAGTTACAGAAAGCAGCCTAAACAAATAAGAGCAGTCTAAATACTTGACTAGCTACTAGCCTGGCATCTTGGTAAATTTATTTCATTTTGTTTGAGAGAGGGTCTCATGTAGCCCAATCTGGTCTCAACCTCCCTATGTATTGTAGACTGGCCATAAATTCCCAATCCTCCTCCTGTACCTTTTAGAGTATTATGGTTACTGGTTTATGCCGTCATGCCAAGGTTAAATTTTATTTTTAAATGTAGATTATCTTGTTTCTATTAATTTTATTTCATTAGCTTGAAAATTATCCCTGGGTGGAAAACTAGTTGGTTAGTGCAACGAATTAACAGTTGACGAATACTGTAATGAGATCACTTCCTTTTCCTGGCGTTCATTCATAATGGAACTGGCTTCATTTTGTGTCCCTATGGCTCACTTAGGGCACATGTCTTAGCAAGTTGGGAGGACATCAGTTTGAGGGATGCGGGGACTGAAGTGTAGAGTCACCCCATACTTCTGTCATTGTCTTGCCACTTTGCTAAGAAACTCGTGCGGGTAATTAAGAGTGCATTTTATTTTGTGTTTATAGGGATTATTTGAGCTAGGAAAAAGAATGTGTGAAAACCAGCTTCTTCTTACAAAATCAAAACTAAAGCAGGAATTTGGAGTTCATTGACCTGAAGGATTATGAAGGACGATCTTAAGACAGGGCTGTGACAGAGTTTATGGAGGATTGCTTTGTGTCAAACAGAAGTCACTGCAAGTCCTGTGTGCCCCCAAAAGCCTGCTGAGGGTGAATGTTTTCTAGTCACATGGCAGCCTTGATGTAGCATGACCTGCCTCTCAGGTCCTCACCACCTCTAAAAAATCATCATGTCTGCCAGTGGGACCATGTAGGATGTTTGGGGAGATAAAATGGCAGCATAGGCATTGACCTTCTTCCAAGGACTTAATTGCAAGCTGATGTAGAGGATGGTCTTAGACCTGAAAGGCCTAGTAAATACAATAATGTGGTTGTACCAAAAACTCCATTTCCATATCAAAGAAGCACAGAACCCCAATCTGCATAATTAAAAATACCATTGTGTAAGAGATTGCTGTCCACAGGGCATTTCCCCTCCTGTTGTGCTCGTGAAATATTCACAGATAGTTTTAGGTTGTACTGTTTGGTTTTGACTAATTCTGCTGAGATATTTCTTTGGATTGCAGTCTGTCTTTTTGATTTTGGTCTATTGAGTATTGTGCAAGTAACAAAGGTTTGCAAAGTCAGAAAATAGCTCTGAGAGCATTAGGACACTTTTCATTCCTGAATGTGCTGCTGCTGAACAGTTGAAAAATCAGTGTTTACAGCAACTGATCTCCGTTGGCAGGACAAGAGGTCTTAGCGTATTTCAGCTCCCTTCTTAGCTAAGATTATATTTTTAATCCTCTCCATCCGTGTGTGTGTGTGTGTGTGTGTGTGTGTGTGTGTGTGTGTGTGTGTG
>OU015748.1:119048685-119067170 GCA_907169655.1 Acomys percivali
GGATACCTGGGTCTCAGGTCTGATGTCTCTTCTGGACTTTGTTTGCTCAGTGCCAGTCCTTATGTTTGTTTATTGTATTTATTGATGCCTCCTCATCCTTCAGGTGATGTTCCTGACTCCAGGAGGCCTTTTCTGGCTCCTCATACTCTTCACCCATCCGGTCTGGGTAAGATCCCCTTGGTTGTGTTTGAACAGCACTTTTACGTAGGCGTCCCCTCACATGGTCGGTTCCGGAGAAAAACCCATAACCTTCTTGTGCGCTGTGTAACTAGTTTGATGGTATGTGCTAGGTCCTAGGTACCGTTTGTTGGGTTGCAGTTCCCTAACTTTCAGTTAATTTGTCAGTCCACACGGGTTGCTAAAAATAATCAGATTCCGTATACTACTAGTTCAGACAGCTAAGTGTGTTTCCTGGGGCCTGCTGCATTATGGGTCAGGATCTGATGGGGGAAATGGTTGGCCAAGGCAATGCTAATGGTGATATAATGAAAACAAGATTTTGGTGGCCTCGCATGTTGCTCAGGGTGCTTTGAATAGCATGCAGCAGTCAGGGTGCCGTTGACGTGACGAGAGGGAGCCTGTGGTCCTTCGGCAGATGGAAGGTTGTCTGATGAAAATAGTGTTTCATGGAAATGTGCTTTCAATCAACTCTATGTTCATGTTGAATATGTAACTCTGAGTGGCCACAAGCCAAATAGCTGAATTGCAATTTTTTTTTTTTTTTTGGCTTCGTATATATGCAAGTTTTCTTAAATGACAAAAACAATGTGTTTTCCTCTATTCGTCCTCAATATTTAGAATGGTGGTTTTTACTGGGAAAGCATTGCTAGCCCCGTGAGCTTGTGTTTCCTGCTTGTGGCCCTGTAGCCTGTAGGTGGCTATGAAGCTTGGTGTAAATGTCACACAAAGAAATGATTGTCATGGGAGTCAAGAGTTTAAGCCGCCTTGGAACCAGGAGTGCTCAGTGGGCAGTGCTGTGGGTAGATCCTAGGATGTGAAGGTGTTGAGGAGCCATGGCCAAAGTGCACAGTTACTTTGGAATCTATAGAACACATTTTACAGGTTCATTGTTATCAGGGACCATCACATCCTGGGTGTGTGGAATCAAAGCCACCACACATCAGGGAAACTTCCACAACAAGCACTTCTAAAAATGTTGGGGTAAAGAAAACAAATTTAGTTGGAGATAAATGCAAAATATTTTTTGTTCGATTGTTTTCTGAGGCAGGTTTTCATGTTTCCAGCTGGCCTTGAATTCACTGTCTCAAAGATGTCCCTAAACACCCAAGCTTCCTGCTGTTCCACCCTCGCAGTACTAGATCATAAGAGTGGTGGGCTGTCACACCAAGCTCCAACTGTAAAACGTTTTCATACCAAGTAATTTTACCATATTGTACGAAATGCATTAAGATCACTTTTAAAACAGAAATCTCAAGAACAATTTCTGTCAGATTGTTTATTTTTTTACATTTTGGGGTGAAAAAATTAACAGGCCAGTAAAATCCTATTGATGAGTAACTATTGCCATCTGAACCTCATTGGTGAGTAATGATTGCCACCCGAACCTCAGAGGCATGGCAGTATAATCCAGAAATAAAAAAGAAGAAATTAATGCTCTAACCCTATAAGGACCAGTGTTCTCACCTAGGTCACACTGCTGACCTTTTGTAACGCCCTGCCATTTAGGACTCAGGTTTTACAAGTAAATACACACCCATGCACACCTACCCACACCACCCACATGCATGCACCACACCACACACACACCACCCACCCACCCACATTTGTGCACACACCACACCACACATACCACACACACTACCCACACAACCCACATCACAGGCACACACTCCAAACCCCCACACCACATGCACATACCCCTCCAACACCATACACCACACTGCATACACACCACACACAATATACACCATCCACACACCCACACTCTTGCATACACACTACCTATACCCTCACACACACTACACACACACCATCCACCCACCCACACATGCACACACACACATCACACCATGCCCCATGCACAGCATACACACTTCACACATACACACACACACACACACACACACACACACACACACACGCGCGCGCACACACACAGAACAATACTGGAATTTGAACCCAGGTCTTTCTGATTTCTAAGTCCTGTGTCTTTGGCCTGTGGTTGAGGTCTCCAAATAAGACTGCTTACTGAGTGTGAGCATTTACCATGCTGGTGGAAGAGCCCTTGATTTAGCTTCTTAGAATTTCCATTAAGCATTGTTCAATTGCTGAGATGATAACTGTCCATGAAGTGTGGAGAAATGGGGACATGTGTAGACCCCCATTGGAATGCAAACTGTCCAGCCATTATGGAAAACTGCATGGTGGTTTATGAAGAGGCTAAGAGTAGAATGAACTTCTGTGTTGTCAGTCCTGTCTCTGGTGTATACCCAGAGGAAATAATGTCAATATCTGCATCTCCATAGCTATCACAGCATTATTCACAGTAATCCAAATATGGAAATACCTGTCTGTTGGTGATAAATGGAAAAAGAAATTACAGCGTATGTATGCACGTGTGTAGGTGAGTCCCTGTATGTACATGCCTGGGTATTATTCAGCCATAGAAAGGAGGTTTGTACCACTTGGGATACCATATGTGAATCTAGAGGACATGGTGCTGAGTAAAATAAGATAGACAAGAAAGCCAAACACTGCTTATATGTGGAATCTGAAAATGGCAAACTCACAGGCGCAGAGAGCTGAGCAGTGGTGGTCAGGGCCTGGAGGGAAGCAAATGGACAGCTGGCGACCAAACAGTTCTTAAGTCCAAGGGGTGTGAGTCCTTAAGGGTCAGATGTGCCGCACTGTGTTGTGGGAGGTGGTATGTGATAGTGATCTTGACTGAGGTCATCTGCACACAGTGTGTATGTGCAGCAAAGCCCTTGCATTCTGTGAATGTGTCCTGTCTTTGCCAGTTACGTATTTTAAAAGGACCGCTTGTGATATGAGGTCATAGCTTTAGAATGTGGGGATCTGATTCTCAGCTATATTTGATGTAGGAGGAATCGAATGAGCAAAATGGTCTGCGTGCTACCTGTGTGATTGTCAACAAATCACTTACCCGGTCTGTCTCAGTGTCTGCATCAGTCAAATGAGACGTTATAGCTTCCTTCCCGCAGGCCCTGAGTTAGAACAATATAGCAGCCTATAAAATGGTTCTGCCCTCTGCTCACAACGCTTGCTTTCTCTGCCAGGAGATTGTCTGCTTCCTGTTTGGGAGGAAGCTTGCCCATCAGAGCCTTTGCAGTTCACAGGTGGGTCACAGGGTTTCCCCTGTTGCTTCTTGGAGCCCTCTGCGGAAGCTTGGCAGGACAGAGCATCCTTGAGAGTCAGTATTCTGGAACTTTAGGTCATCTGAGCACACTTCTAGAGGAGGAGCAGGGTCCCATTCCTGCAGAGTGAGCCACACAGTCCTGTGGAGCTGAGCGCCCTGGCTTCTCCAATGTGTGACCTTCCTAAGATGCTTTACTGCCCTCGCTCCAGGATGCTGCTTCGTGGGCATTCTGCTCATGGCTCACTTCCTTCTTGGAATTCCCAATATGTCTTCCCAGATCCTGCTGTTTATTCTTTGGTCCTTTGCCAGCATTTCCTTCATTGTAGAATGTTGAAATGTTGACTTTTTTTTTCCCTCTTTCTGCTGTGGTTTGGGTCCGTTTTCTCTACATACTCCTCTGTACCCAGCAGGCTTCCATTAACCCCACTTTTAAAACTATTTTGCATTTTGAACTCTCCACCTGCCTGCTTCTCCGAGGATGAAGTCAAGATTTATTAATTAATTTTATTTATTAATAGTCGCACCTATTCCATCCTGCCTCTTATTTTGTTGCCTTCCCCATCCATGGGTGATACGGCCTCCTCCCTAGTTCCTGAGTTAAAATGTTACCAACACGGACAGGGAACCAGCCTTAGTGTGTTTTCTTTGTTTCTTCGTTCCCTCCAGCACTTGGGCTCTCCTTTCAAAATGATCTGGAGTTTTGTTTTTTTCTGTCTCCATTTCAGTCAGCCTGGTCACCTGCCCTCAACAGTAGTCTACGGACTGGTGTGTGACCCGCACTCTTGCATCAGAGAGCTCTGTGATGCTGAGGTGTCCCACTGTTTGCCTTTGGGGGATGGGGGGAGACTTCCTTGGGGTCCATCTGGATTCTACTTCTTCATCTCTGTTTTCCTTTGGGGTCATATTGGCTGGGTATCATGAGGTGTCCCACACGAGCGTGCACTCTGTCTCCTATTTTCTTCTGGTCATTGTGATAGACCCAAGCTATAGTCTTGAGTACACCAAAACATGTTCAGTGATCGCACCATCCATCTTCCCTCTTCCCCTGAGGCTTTCCGTTTGCACAGTCAACTTCCGTCTCACCCTTTCCCATCTCACATATTATTTCTCAGGGAGGCTCCTCTCTCCACCCTGCCCCTGTGGTGTTATCTGTCATAGCAACCTGTTTTTCCTTCTCTTCGCTAAGCAGAGTAAGTTATTTTAACAGTACTTACACCCGGCTTTGATTGCAGAATTAAAGCTCCCGCAAAAGAACATTTTATGATTTGCACATTGATACATGTTTTGCACGCAGCGTGGTGCCTTGTGTGTTGTAGGTGCAGCATGTTCTCCGTGCCCACCCCACACCCTCCCCATCCCTCCCACCCCCTCACCCCCCGGCTTGGTGATTGACCCCACAGTGAATGTCTGTTTGTCAAGTGCTCCACAACTGCACTCCTCCTTTTTGTAAAAACTCATTTGTTTGTTTACTCTGTGTGTGCGTATATACATGCCTGCATTATTTTATATGTACCATATGTGTGCAGGGATCTGCGGAGGCCAGAAGAGGGCATCGGGTTTCCCTGGCACTGGAGTTACAGGCTGTTATAAGCTGCCATGTGGGTTTCGCACATGTATTTCTAGTCAACAATTGTAGTGTAGCTGTTTCTCAGTTTTAGGCATTATCCTTTGTACCAGTATTTGGTTTGCTTTTATCTCCCCTTGTCCCTTGTTTTTCAGTTCTCATTTTGCCAACCGTAATCGTATTGTAATTGTACTGTGATTTGGGTGAGATCAATATTCAGTGTTTACTTTATTGCAACTGTGGAATCTTCTCCACAGATGAGCCGTTTAATATAAGTTTGATTAACTTTTTCTCTCATGATTAAATTATATGGCCAATATTGACTTTTTATCTTTAACTTTTGATATCAGTTGTAAATCGCCTTTCAACATCGGCAGGCACATAGGAAATCTGTCAAGGTCATCTTTGGAGGAAGAGTCTCTGGAACCTTCCATTCCTTTCCGGGTGGTGAATGGTTTCCACTTCTGTACCACCTTGCCAATTCCTTTAGGCTCTGTCTTGTATGGGGGCCCTGCTCCATGCTGTCTTCATTGTTGGTTTAATATTTCACGAACACATTTTCCAGTGCTCACAGAGGAAGGTGGAAATTCCAGAGATGAGAGGCACAAGTCTGAAAATGTCTTCATAGGCATCGTGTGAGGGACACCGCCACCTCCTCCCACACAACAGCCCCGTCATCCCTCTCAGCCATGCAGGTTGAATCGACCAAAGCGATGGTGGAGAAGCCTATTCCCCTGCTGGCCAGCTGGGAGTTTGTGCAACAGTACTACCTCCTGTTGAACCAGGCACCAGACATGCTGCACAGATTTTATGGAAATGAACTCTTCCTATCCCCACGGGGCCTGGATTCCAACGGGAATCTACGGGCAGAAGGAAGTCCTCAGAAAAGTGATGTCATAAAACTTCACCAACTGCCACACCAAGATCCACCATGTGGATACTCACGCCACTCTGAGTGATGGGGTGGTAGTCTAAGTGAGACAGGCTCTGCAGAGGTTCCTGCAGACCTTCACCCTCATTCCTGAGGACTCTGTTGCCAACAAATTCTTTGTACACAAGGACATCTTCAGATACCAAGACGAGGTCTCTGATAGCTTTGTCACGGAGCCTCGGGGGAATCTGAGGAAGTAGGAGAGCCTGAAGAAAGACAGCAGGTGCCAGAGGTGGTACCTCATGATTCTGGAACTTTCTATGATCAGATTGTCATCAATGACTTGGAGGAACATTTAGAGGAGCCTGCTGTAGAGCTGGAGACCGGAACCAGAGCCGAGCCGGGACCAGAACCTATGCTCAACATGAGAGAGGACCAGGCTGAGCCTGCACTGGAGGAAGCTGCTCCTGAGGACGTGCAGAAGAGTGCTTCCCCACCCACCAGCCAACATGGCCCCAGCCCAGCAGGACTTGTGGACATTTTTTTGGGCATCTGTGACTAGTAAGAACCTTCCTCTCTATGGGGCTGTTCCAGTGGCGGGGATACCATCTCCCATGGTCAAAGTGTGCCACCTTCATAGCGCTGTCCAGAATCCAAGCTTGGGTCTCAGATTCCACTGCAAAGGCTGAAGAGAGAGTGGAGAGTTTGAAAGCAACGGATCAATATCCCTCCACAGAGGGGACCCCGGCTAATCCATGAAGCTGGTTAACCAGGAGGTGTGGAACCTTGAAGGATAGGGAGGCAGCACCCTGACAGTCACCAACTCTTCATCGGGAACCTGCCACATGAGGTTGACTGAACTGAAGGATTTAAAAATATATATATTTTATTAATTTATTCATATTACATGTCAATTGTTATCCCATCCCTTGTATCCTATCCTCCCATTCCTTCCTCCCTCCCATTTTCCCCTTACTCCCCTCCCCTATGACTGTGACTGAGGGGGACCTCCTCCCCCTGTATGTGCTCATAGGGTATCAAGTCTCTTCTTGATAGCCTGCTATCCTTCCTGGTGGCACTCAGATGAAGGATTTTTTTTTTCCAAATTTATGGGAGCATAGTGTCGGGAAGTTACCTAACTTCAGTTTTGTTGTGTTTGATGGTTCTGAGCCTCTTCAGAAAGTCCTTAATAATAGGTCCATCATGTCCCTCTGAATGTGGAAGAGAAGACTTGAGCCGCCAGGGAAGGGCAACCACAGGGATAACCCCCCACCTTCCTGTGTGCTGAGTAGTGGTGGGATGAGAGGCCCTCCCTGTGGGAGGCATGGTTCAGAACCCAGAACCCAGGCTTCGACATAGGCCAGGGGAATTACAACTTCAAGGCAGTGAATTGCTCAGCCCAGATCTCACACAGGACACAGCCCGGCTCCTGCAGAATGGTGAATTCCTTCAAGCTGCCCTTGGTGTCTCGGAGTAGACTATTATACACTGCTTGAGTTTGTACAGTTTCAATTTCGCCTGTGTTCATGGTGTGTGCTCCCCACTCTTTCCCCTCCCCTGACCTTTTAGTCCCTCACTTCCAGTTTTCCCGAATGATACTTTAGGAGGAATAGACTTTTCAAGAAGAGGAGGAAAGACTGACATTCCTGCTCACGCTGCTTATACCGACTGGAGTCTAACAGCCATTCCCCCAAAGGAGCTGTCTCAGTTTTCACTCTCAGTGGTTGCTCATTTGTTGGGAGACACAGGATTTGATAAACATTTTGGAAGCAGGAAAAAAGAATCCATATTGTCTATCAAGAGTCACGACTCCTTTCTGGTGTGGAAAAATTGCCTTTTTGGCAACTACCTCTGGGGTCCTTTCTGGTGTGGGTAACTGAATAAAAGGTGTTTCCAGAAAAAAAAAATGTAAAAAGAAAAAAGAAAGAAAATGCCTTAATCTTCCTGGATTTTTAAGTGATGACTTAGTTAAGTGTGTGCGTTCAGGGTGGAAAACATCTGCTTTCCGAATTTTGACACCTTCCATCCAAAGATGCTTCTTGGAAAGTTGCATACATCAGGTTCTGACTTTGAATCCTTTGTATGAAAACCTTGCCCTGGAATTTTGTGGGCTTTTTTCTTCTTGAATCCTGATGTAGAAAACTTTATTAACGTGGGAACATTCGTAGATCCTTTCACTCTGGCAAGCTTTTCTTTCTTTTAATGTTCAATAGGTTTTCTCCACTGATGAAACGAGCCAGGTCAAGTCAGATTAAAGCATAAAGGCGGGCTTTTATTGGGTACAGCTCTTGGGTGGGCTCCTGGTCACAAGGAACAAGGCCAGGGAAGTTGCCTTGGGTAAGGAAACAAGAGAGGAAGGGGGAAGAGAGAGAGAAAATGCAGAGAAGGGGAGGAAACCAAAAAGTCTGGATTAAATAGAGAAGCCCAGGCCTTGGGTGGAAAGTTCAGGCTACAGGGCAGGGTATGCCAGCCATACCCTGTAACAGGTAGGGACTGAGGATGCTGGGAGAACCTGGAGGCCAGGTCCACTTTGATACCTGAAACATGTACCTCTGTAATGCCCAAGTTGTGAAACACCCAAAGACCACCAGGAATCAGCCGAGTGCAAATTACATACACAGGGTCTCCTTTATTTCAAGATCAAAGCCTGGACTGTCAGCCCCCTCATGAGGAGGGAAGATGGCGGCCCCTAGTGCTAGGGGAACAGGGTTTTTAAAGGGAAAAACTGCAGGGAGGGGGTTCCAAGCCTTGCTGTTATATGATAGGTTAGAAGGATACAGGAACGTTGCCCTTTAAGCTGATTGGCTGGGGGACCAGGGCTAAGCGAGGGAACCAGGGCCAGACTGCAGGGGGAAGTTTTTCATTTGTTCTGGTCACTATGACCTGTAGCTCTGATTGGTTCACCCTTGGTGCAAGCTCCTAGGAACAATTGCTAACTGTATGTTTGTGGCTCTCCCTGGAAACTCCAGGGGCTCAAGTTTTCAGGCCCTGAACACACAATGTCGTTGGTTTGGTCTCTACACCTCAGCCACTTGTCCTGGGTCTGAAACCCAATAGTGTTCTCAGCTGACTTGGCACTCTGTAGACCAGGATTTCTCAACCTTCCTAATGCTATGACCCTTTCATACAGTTCTTCATATTGTGTTGACCTCCAACCTTAAAAGTATTTTTGTTGCTACTTAATTGCTGTAATTTGGCTACTGTTAATTAACCATAGTGTAAATGTCTGATATGCAACCCTGATGAAAGGGTTGGTCCACCCCCAAAGGGGTCAAAGCCTGCAGGTTGAGAACCACTGATGTAGGTCATGTTGGCCTAGAACACCCAGAGATCTGCCTGCCTCCCAAGTGCTGGGATTAAAGGTGTGCACCACCATGCCAGTGTAATTCAGAATATGGCTGTTCTCACTAGAGATCACATCCAAAGACCTTCTAGGTCTGTGTGATCTGGCTAGAATACAAACATGCCTTTAATCCAGGAGATAGAGGCAAACAGATCTGAGTGCAAGACCAGCCTCATATAGAGCAAGTATCAGGTAAAGAAAAGCTTAGGTCTAGGTGTGGTGATATATGCCTTTAAAGTTAGTTTACAGAAGGAAGCACCCATGTTTGAAAGTGATGTCTAATTGTGAATGGCAGAAAAGGTGACAAATCAGAATATTTGACAGAATGGGATATGCTCAACTCCCAGAAGAGAGAGGAAAGGGAAGCTACTTGCGAGGAGGCAGTTTTACCAGGACGGTAATAGATGGGTTGCAGAGAGAGAACTCAGGTGAAGATGGAATGGGCCAGAAAATAAGAAGAATCCAGATTAGAGCAGATTGCTGAGTTAGTTTGAGGCCAAGCAGAGCAATTCTGAGCTGAAAGAGAAGTCAGATTAAACAAGTCAGCTGGGAGAAGAGTTGGAGCTAGAACAGCTGAGTTGAACCAGGCAGCCCAGAGCTCAGAAAGAACAAGTAAGGGTGAGTTTATTAAGCAGTAAGTCTCAGAGGCTGAAAGCATTTTAGGCCTAGCTTAGACTGTACAGAGGCTAGAAGCTTCCAGGACTAGGCCTAGGTTAGCAGAAGGAGGTAGTGAGCCTCTCAGGCAACAATTGAAACAGGTGAATAAAATATACTTTTACATGCCTGGCCTGTCTTTTAAAAGAGAAAGTTTAGTTTGGAGAGCAAAGTAGCCTTTAAATTCTAGAGGGAAAATACACTATATGCTGGGATTTTCCCTTCTTTCTAGTTTCTTTGGTTGTGAGCACTTCTGTCATCAGATACTGGCTCTCACACTTTGCACAATTCCTCTTTGATCTCTGGGTCAACTTAGTGAACATACCCTGAACTGGATCGTTCAAGCCTGCTGGTGAATTTTTAATTTCTACCACTATCTGAGTTTCCGTAGTTCTTTTTTTTTTTGTTCTCCAAAAGCTTCTCTCTTTGTGTTTCTTTTTGATAAATGTCTTTTGTTATCTCGTGAGTGTGTTCATCTGACCCGTCAGATAATCAATCTGAAGCTGTGCATGCTACTCCCCCAGCCCCCCACCCCTGCCCATGCAGCCTTCCACCCCACCCCCCATTCCTAGATTTTTATCTAGGGAATTTTGCTGATTCTTCCTGCAATCCAGGCTTCCTCCACAGTGACTTGGCTGGACTGTTAGAAAACATGTTGGTATTTTTAAGTCTTTTTTTTTTTTAAACCCTTGACTCCAGCTATTTATGAAATAGTTCAACCAGAATATAAACTTTGCAATTTTATTTTCCTTTAAGAAGAGAAAAAGAGTGGAGGTGGCCCATGGACTTGGGCTCAGGGCGCTTGCGCAGGCTGCTGTGTTCAGTCCTTAGTGAGCTCTGACCCCTGAACCCCTCCAGGGACGGAGGACTCATGTTCAATTTCTATGAGAAAATGAACCAGCTGGGAAGCTCGATGAGTGGTGGCCTTGGAGTAGCTGCATTGACAGTCAGCCCCTATGTAAACTCTCTCTTCTGTGTGGCTCTCCATCCTGAGTTGGACTTAGAACCAGTCCATGGATCCTTGCTGAGAAAACAGCCCAAACCTGTAGTGGGGCTGGGGGGCTGGGGGGGCTGGGGGTGGGGCTTCCCACTTATTGTGCCCCCTCCTGAGGATGGTGTGGGCAGGGTGAGAGGTTAAATAGGTCCGTTGGTTCTAGTGTTTGAAACCTATAGAGATGTAACCGGCTGGGCATAGTGGCATGCTCCTTTAACCCCAGCAGAGGCAGGTGGATCTCTGTGAGTTCAAGGCCAGCCTGGTCTACAGAGTGAGTCCAGAACACCCAAGGCTACACAGAGAAATGCTGTCTCAAAAACAAACACAAACAAAAAAGACAGAGGGGTAACCGAATTTTGGTGGAATTTGGCTCCTCCCTCCTGCCCCACCTTTGCCTCCTGCCCCAGAGCTAGTGAGGTAGAAATGAAGTTTTCTGGCCCTTCCTAGTTTAAGATGGAGGAGCTTCTCCAGGGGCTAAGCCAGTCGCTGCTTGCCTGTGAGTTCTCTTTCATGCACACACGTCCCCATGCCCTCTGTCCTCATTGGTTTGTGTCCTGGTGGGTCAGCTCTCACTGCAGGAGAGGGTCATCCATACCTGCCCTGACTGTTGTCAGACAGGTAATCTCCTGTCCCTGTGCCACTGGCTCTGTGCAGAGCTCCGCCTTCAGTCTCCTTAGCATTTCTCGGGAGGCAGTTCTGTTGCCCTGGGAGGACAGGGAAAGTAGGAGACTGATCTGCCCCTAGATTAGCCCCAGCTCTGTAAGCACACTCACTCTCTTCCTGGCCTTTCTCCTCCCCTTAAGACCAAGGACGTGAAGACCTCAAGGGCTCCTTTTTGCTCACAGGTTTATTACGTTTAAGCAATGAAGGCGATGTGTGATAATGGAACATTAGCACAGAGAGCGGAGCTGCTGCAACCGACAGAAGAAAATGTGAAGTTAAGGTTTTCCTTCTAGTCAATTCACTAATTCCAAAAACCCTTAAAATGGCAACCCAAAAATTGCAACGCATGCTTTGTGAGCAGGACACTTGTAAAAGGTCGAATACTCTGACATGTTCTCCCTTGTGGGCATTTTCAGCTGATGGCAACTCAGCATCCAAGTGCACTGGATCCATGTTCTCAGTAGTGAGGTGAAGTTATCTCAGTCAGGAAAATAGGAAAGCTAGCAGGGAAGAGGTGTGTTTACCCTCTTTGTCCTCTGGAAGGGGCGGCATCCTACTGTAGCACCTTCCAGGAACTGTGTATGAGGAGCTGATAGTCCATCTGTGTAGACTTTTCTCCAACTTGCCTTTCTCAGTTGGGACGGAAGGCAGTGGCCATTGTCTGTCACTGTGGTTTTGACTGGAGGGTTTGATCATTAACCCAGCAGACTCCGCTGTGGTCAGTACAGTGACTGAGGAGAAAATTGCATTGTGAGGTCCTTGACCCCGTGGCCCGAGAACCAGGAGTGGCTTCCCTTGGGCAGTGCTTCAGCACTGGCCTTTACAGCAGAGCCACCCGACCCAGGCTTCCAGCCTAGGCTCTCCTCAGCACGGTGTACAGATTGTTCCGATAGTTCAGCAAGCAATTATTTACTCTGTTTTTTGCACTGACATTTGGGAACCACTATTTCAGGCACAGGAGGCCAACAGCCAACTCGGGCTCTCAAGTATTTGCAGAACTAAGGGAGAAAAAGACAGTCTGTGTAGCTGGACAGCTGACCCTTTCCTGTTAATCATTCATAATCCACACCCCTGTTTCTTCCTCATTGTGGATCTCATTGCTTGGGAGAAATGGAAATGCTGAGGGGCGCTGGCTCAGCTTATGTCTTCTGCCCATCAAAGCACATGTGTACATGATACATATGTTACATATAATGTGGATGGTTGCAGCCGCATTTTATATGTCTGTAAGTGTAAGGCATGTATAAGTGGATGGTTGTCTCATTTCTCATTCTTGTATGAACATGGGGGTTTGTGCACATGTGTAGTATGTGTGTGTTTGTGCACATGATCGTGTGTGTGTGTGTGTGTGTGTGTGTGTGTGTGTGTGTGTGTGTGTATAGACCAGAAGTTAGGGATCTTCCTCTATTGTTCCACCTTTGTTTTTTTGTTTAGTTTTGTTTTTTAGACAAGGCCTCTCACTGGACCTGGAACTCGTTGATAAGCTAGGCTGGATGCTTAGGACAGGAGTCTGCCTCTCTGTCCCCCTCCTCTCCGTCCTCCCACTTCCCCTCCTCACAGCTCTAGGGGTTACAGATAAGTGCCTCATGTGCCTTTTATGTGACTTGTAGGGGTCCTTATGCTTGAAGGGCCAGCGGGTTACTGACTAAGCCGTTTCCCAGCCCCCTCCCTCCTGTCTTTGACGTTAACATGTTCACCTACCTGTGCCTGTTTTCTTCAGTGGACCCTCCTAATTTTCTTTCTTTTCTCTTGATAACTTTGTATATGTGAGAATATGTCATATATAAACCACCGGAAAGACATAACTCCCTTTTAACTTTATGGTCACCTAGGTTCTCCTTTGTGCCATTGAGTCATCACTAAAGATTTATTACAGTCAATATACAGAGAGCTCGGCTGGACCCTGAGGGTCTGTAGCAGCATACGTAGACGTTCCTCCTTGTCTCAGATGCTTGTAGCCTCTCAGTAATTTTTTTAAACCTTTAATTGACATAATAATTGTACATACTTATGGAAAACAGTGTCTCACATATGTGAAGGGCATACACACACACACACACACACCACACACACACACCACACACACACACACACACACACACACACCTATGATCAGACTGAGGTATGTCTGTTTATGTTTAGGAACATCCAACATCCTTCTTCTAGCTATGTGAAATATAAATTGATTGATGGCCTCTGCTGCGGAACATTAGAAGGCTTTTACCTGACTGTACCCCCCCTGCCTACTAACTGTCCTCACTATCCTACATTTAAGACTCTGGAAACCACTATTCTCTGTTTTCATGAGACCAGCGTTTTTGCTTCTGCATAGAAGTAAAAACCACGCGATGTGTCTTTCTCCATGCGGTGTGTCTTTCTGTGCCTGGCTTATCTCACTTAGCACCATGTCCTCTAGTTCCACCCGTGTCACTGCAAATGGCAGAAAGTGCATTTTCATTGTTGTCAATGTTACTGTGTCATTCCACACCAGGCTCTTTATCCATTTGTCCACTGAAGGACACTTAGCTGATTCCACATCTGGGCTGCTGTGAGTAGCCTTGCCCTGTGACGGATGGAGCAAATGTTGTAAGGACTGAGCTTCTTTTGAATTCTCTCCCCTGGCCCTGCCCCTCCCCCTCATCTTTTTTTTTTTTTTTTTTTTTTTTGAGGATTGAGACAGAATAGCATACCTTAAGAGCATGCCTCTCTTCAGGTAAGGCCTGACTGTGTAGCTTTGATTAGCCTTACATTCCTTTTCCTCATGCCTCAGCTTCCTTAGTGTTGAGACTATAGGCCTGTGCCACCACAGCCAGCTTTAACAGTTTTTTTTTTAATCAGACATCTTTTTTAAATGTACAATTTGCCTCATTTATTTGAAAGTCATTCATAACAAATTGCCTATATTTTATTTACTCTGTCTCCCTTAATAAAAAAAAAAAGTTTTTTTCCTTTTCTGGTCTTTTCTTAAACTTTTTATTGTAATTGATGGAATTTGTATTGAAAATATTTTTTTCATATAATATATTCTGATCTCCTTCCTCATCTCCTTCCAGATCTTCCCCTCCTCCCAACCTGTCCAACTCTAGCTGCCTTTTACTCTTTTTAGAAAGCAGGCAAACAAACCAAAATAAAACAGAAAAAAAAAAAAAGCATAAACCATGAAAGCATGAAAAAACGGAACAAAGGGGGGGAAAAGCATGCAGAGATACGCACAAATACAAAACCCATAAAACACACACACACACACACACACACACAAAAACAAAAAACACTGGGAACCACAATGTATAAACAAAAGTCTCATAAAATAAAAAAAAGGCCCTAACAGGGCATCATGAGACAAAAGAGAGCTAGAAATACCATTGAGTTCGCTCTGCATTGGCCATGCACTGCTGGCATGGGGCTTGCCCTTGAGTGTGTTAACTAGACTTCTAAAAAGCGACTGTCTTCGTTTTCTACGTTGCAGAAAGAACAGATGCTTGGTACAAATTACAAAATTATTTCCTTCACTGGAAGCCATTAAAGAAGCATAAAACTACTTTGTCAGAGTTCTGTTTCCAAAGGTCACTCTGATAGCTAGAAGGGGTCAGGAAGAGGATAATAGTTGCTGACAGAACAGATGAGGAAAGTGCAGCTGTGTGCAGAGCAGCATGCAGGGGGTTGCCAGGGTGACATGAGAGCAGAAGGACCACAGGATGCTGAGTGTGCCCATACAGGGCAGAGGGTAGAGAGTAGACAGGGATAAAGGAGAAAGGACTTTTGGGTCATCGCTTTGTGTCACTATCACATAGACAAGGGAACATAGCAATCCGGAGATGGGAACTGCAACAGAGCCAGGCATTGATGCAGAATGTGCTAAAAGATGCGGTGGCACAGACTGGGGCGGGGGGGGGGGGGGGGGCCCTAGGTGTTTCCTCAAGGGGAGAGATCCAGTCTCAGAGGGGATGAGAGGCCAGAAAGATGGAAGGACTCAGGCACAGAAGACACCCCTGTAATCTCAGCACCTTGACTCCAAGGCCAGCCCACAGTGCAGAAAACCTGATCCCCGCCCCCGCCCCCCACCCCCCACTCCCAAAACACACCAAAAGAATGGCAAACCAAAAGAGTCAAGGTTGTCTTGGTCGGCCATGGCAAAAATCACTGAGATGTCTGAGGGGCAAATTAGTAAGACATGGGGCTTAAGCAGAGTAAAAGCCATGGTTGAACTTTGCCAGACCTCATGGAGGTGGGATGCTCGTTGGTGGGATGCCAGTAGTGCCTAGATACCTATCAGTAGCCATAAAGATTTGGACTGGGTATCAATCCAGGACCTTGCGCATGCTAAGCAAACATGTCCTCGTGGAGATACGTTCCCAGCCCTTAGGATTTTGGACTGTGTCACAGTGCAATGAGTACATTGGGAAAGGCTGATGAAAGTTGTTGTTTTAACTTCTTAAGATAACCTTATCTTTATTGTTTTATTCAGATTACAAAGCTCCATATACTTGACGTAAGTTTTGAGCTTTAAAAATATAACCCGGAATGACGTCCATAGCTGCTTCTTTGTGCAGCTATGTATTTGAGATACGCCCTTTAGGGTTCCTTGCTTTAGCACACACATGTATGCAAACACACTTGACAAGATGTTGGTTTGTAAGGTTACAGGTAACACCCGATTGCATCCTTTGAGCTGTGTGTACCGCTGTGGATTGTACATGTTCGTGTCAGGGGCACCACCGCCTGCAGCTGAGGCACACCACTCTGTGGGACTGCAGCATCTTCTGGATGCTTGAGCTGTTTTTTTTTTTTTTTAAAGACATTGTTGTGGTGTCACTTAGCTTTGCTGTGGTCATGTAGCCTCCTTGGGCACATTTGTATCTTTTCCCGATCAGTGTTGCAAAGTTCCCAAAGTGGAATTGTGGGGGTCAGGTGGCAAGCACATTTGACATTATGATAATCTTTCACCACCGAGAGCCACTGCCTCTCCCTGGTTTTGTCATTATCGTTGTTAAATATAGATGGGAGATAATGTGACCATGAGAAATGTTGATGATGGGAAGAATAGAGAATAATTGAGGTCACAGGAGGAAAAATGCCAAGTAGCCATTAGTAAGAAGGCCAGTGGGCGTGGGTACCGTGGTCCAGGACATTGTAGCTTTGTCTTGAGATCAGAAGGCAAAAGCCACCTGTTTGGGGGAGGGCGGGCGGGTGGGCTGTTGAGGGAGACAGGACCCTCGGCGTTCCTGTATCCACAGGGCTTGCCCAGTGCAGGCATTCCAAAGCTTTGCTGCTTAGATGAAGAGTCAAATAATGAGTCGTTCCTTCTAGAGAGCTTCATGGTGCCTCCATTGCAATAGCATCTGTTGTTAAGCTTTATAAACTGACTGGTAGGATTTTCCCACCGAAGCCGGAGAAGGAACCCTTCTTGCAAATGAATTCTGGCCCACAGCAGAGAAGACGCCCAATTTAGTCATTAAAAACTTTTAATGTTTTATTAGCATAGCTTAATTATATACAGGGTGGGTTTCATTATACAGTTTTCATATATGTATATAACTTGTCTAGGTCATCTGCACCCCGCTGACCCTCTCTTTCCCTCCTCCTCCACCAGCCTCACTTCCACGTTCATCTTGTGCTTATGAGTGCACCCGCTCCCATTTGACCCAAATGAGCTCATTACGGTTCGTTTACAGGGGCGTGACTGGGAGTTTGTTTACAAGTTGTGTACATCAATCAGACCCCTGAGGAAGGTCACCTTGTACCCCACCAGTCATTATCAGAGATAGGTAGGGCCTCATGAACCCCACCTCCTACCGTGACAGGGTGTTGGCAAGCCCAATCTTATGGGGGGGGGGGAGTGTGTATAAATAACTGCTACTGGAGACACTACACAGCTTGGTCACAGGACACAGAGAAATCAATGTGTAGTCAATGGATCAGTGAGTTCAGTAGTGAAACAGCCACGTCATGCCTAGAAGTCATCAGCATTCCGTCTTGCCCCCACGTCTCTAGCCATTACAGTCTTTCTGCCCCTCACCTCTGATGTTCTTTATGTCCTGGAGGGGCTGTTATCAATATCCCATTTATGGCCAGGCATTCAGTCATCACTACTGACCACTACAAAAAGAAGTGTCTCTAACCAATGCTGGCAGTAGCTGTAGTGTGTGGGCATAGACGTTGCTGTTTGGAACGCAATTTGACAGGAGCATCAGGTCCATTTAGCAAAACAACAGCAGAAGCTTCCTCTCTGAGGCCTTTACTCTTCCCTGGCGCTAGGCTTTTGACTGGCTTTATAGGCCCAAGATGTCAGTTCTCTCTGCAGTAGCAGGCCTCAAACCTAACTTAATAAAGCAGCTGGTTATGCCTCGTAACAAACTTGCTACTGTTGCTCCTTGTCTGTGTGGATGCTATTGTGCAGGTAGGGTCCACAGCAGAGCAAGACCATTGGTGTCAGTTTTCCCTCAGAAGCCTATACAACACTTTGTAAGTATAGTAAGGCCACCAGGAGGAGGTTTCCAATCCAGATTCGTTGACTTACATTGACTTTTCTATGTCATGTGACCAAGGCGTGTAATGTCTTCAGTAATAGGATCTTACCAGCTAGTTTCAGTGGGCAATGAAGAAGAATGGAAATTACCTGTATTGTTTTGGGTATCAAGGGGCCTCTCAGAAAATCACTCCTACGGAGGAAGCCCAGTGGTGAATGATCTCTCATAGTAGTTTTACCTACCTATACAAGGTACCTGCTCAAACTTTTTTCGCCTTAAATTTGGTTTTGACTAGCTTATCAACAATCAAGATTTCCTTTTGTCTTTTAGTGTTGGTAGACTCCCTTCCCTTCCCCCTCCCCCAAATTTCTCTGTCCCAGTGCCTGCTTAAACCTTAAACCTTTCCACTTCCAGTTTCCCCCTTCAACTTTTATACTACACATTGGTATTCCTTTCTGGTTTTTTGTTTTTTTTGTAGTTGTTTTTGTGTATATGTGTGTGTGTGTGTTTTATTTTGAAGCAAAGTGCTTTAAAAGGGAGGGGGAAGAGAGAGAGAGAGAGAGAGAGAGAGAGAGAGAGAGAGAGAGAGAGA
>OU015748.1:119067180-119086750 GCA_907169655.1 Acomys percivali
AGAGAGAGAGAGAGAGAGAGAGAGAGAGAGAGAGAGAGAGAGAGAGAATAGATAATTGTACACACAGTTGATAAGATGCACGTGAGCTCCTCCAGGGAGAGTTGCTCTTAGACTAGAAATCTGTAACCTTTTCTTTCCAATCTACCTGCAAGACCTGTGCTTCTTGTAGCTTCATGCCTTGCCATTCCATTGACTTCTGTTTGTAGCTACCGCCACTTTCACTACTCTAGTTCCATCCCTAGATTTCTGACCACCTTGACCTCTTAGGTGGTCCGTGGTTCCTACCAAAGCACCCATCAGGGCTTGTCTTGGGGGGAGGGGTCTGGTCTAAGCCCCATAGAGCCGTCTGCCATCCATAGCTGCCCATTCATGTGAAGCCATCACAAGTAAGTGTCTCAGTAGCTGTCTTATCTTTTCTATTTCCAAGGCCGTCTACAGTGCAAACTGCATACTAAACAAATGATAGTTATGGGAGTAATTTTATGTGAGCAAGTGTGATGCATATATAGACTTGGCACATTAAAAAAAAAAACCAAACTGCTGGGGAGTCTGAGGCATGAGGATCAGAAGTTCTAGGCCAGTCTGGGTAATTTAGTGAGACCCTGTCTCAAAATAAAAAGGTAGGAAGGAGATCATGGGATGCAGGGGTTGATAGAGTATTTGTCTGGCATTTGCGAGGCCTTGGGTTAAGCTGCTGAAAATGTGTGAGGCCATAGTTTAAAATACCAGAACTGAAAAAAAACAAAACAAAAAAAAAAAACAAGTAAAAATAAAGAAGAGGGAAAGGGAAGGAGGGGTGAAATTACAAGGACAAGGACAAAAGTAGATATTAGATAAACTCAAAAATGACCAGAAACTGAAAATGTTTGCCCTTGAAACAAATAGCAGGATTATAGCTCCACAGGGAAGAAAGAGCAAGCTCAGTCACGGGTGTTATTTCCATCATTAACAAATTAAGTGCATGTTTAAATAATCCAAAATAGCTCAGATCTCTAAGGAGACGTAGCTACATTTGCGCGCGCGCACACCATTTAAAAATCTCAAGCAGAACTAACAGTGTGGTGTATTCTGGGTAAACATGTCTGAACGGCATTAGCTGCATCTGGCCTACTGAGGATAAGTACAAGGATCTGAGTCTCAGCTGGGGTTTGACGCGTGTGGTAAGGAGTCCGGAACTGGGTGCAGCGGTACCTCTAGGAGCTGCAGGCTTCCCTTTCGTCCCCTCAGCGACTCCAGCCACAAAGAGAGTGAGAGTGACCAGCTACCAAGCACCCCCTCGGCAAGACAGAGCGGAAAGTTACAAAACACGATTAAATAGAATGCTAGGAAGACTTGCAAGGAGCTGGCTGTCTGGAGTTTTATGAGACCTCACATTTAGGGCTATAGTCATAAGGTTGCCAGGGTCATTGCTTCACAGTCTTCTGGAGACAGTCTTCTGAGGGAGGGTGTAGGCATCGCAGGCTCTGAAACATCACCCCTGGCACGGGGCCAGATGCTGCTGTGCACGCCCTCCCCCTCCATCCCACCCCGGTCTGTTTCTCTCCGGATAGCCAGTTCACCTAGAGTGCTTAGTTAGCTCCTCGCCTGACTCTTATCACCTCTTCCTTTAGTGAAAGATTTGCAGGATTGCTCCGGGCGCCCCACATCTGAGAAGTCACCTTGAGGCTCCTGGTGGAGGGCCTGAGAAGCTGGGTTGACTCCATAAAGCTCTGAGTGATGGCAGCATGTGCGTGGTAGCTGACTGAGCTCAGATTGGCTGAGCTGTTCAGTTTTATCTTCTCTGAAATATTAACTCGAGCTAAAAGAAGGGGAAAAAAAATGGATCCTTGCGGAAGGGACTTTTGTTGTCCGCCTTACTCTGTTATTTATTAACCAGTGGCTTGAAATGATTCGCCTACATTCGAAACGTAGAAGAGATTTTAATGGAGAGTGCCTGAAAGTGGTATCTGGACAGAGCGTGCTCGTTTGAATTCTCTTCGTTTTAGTGGGGGCACTTACCCCTTTATATACGATTTCTTATTTTCTGCAGTATGGCTTGGAACACAGTGCCCTGCTGTGTGCTCTGCCGCTGAGAGCGCCATGCTCAGCCACATGCCTTCTTAGTCTTTGCTGTAATGGGGCATTTACTAAGCTGCTGGTGGCATCTTTCTCAACTTACTCCGTTTGCGTATTTCTCCTTATTTGCAGTATGAGTGCAATTAGGAAGCACTGGGCCCAGGGACTGAGTTTAGATTTGCCTGCCTCTAGCAAGCGGCCTTATAGAGAACGTGTTCATCTGCGGAGCCATCCACAGGAAATTAGGGCCTAACAGCCCAGACGCTGCTGTAATTGTGTGCAGCTCTGACCAAGAGGAAGACTGCACCTTCAGAGGACTCAGACTCAGTCTGGATGGAGGACTTACATGGCAGCAGGGAGTACAGAGAAATGGTGAAAGAACGGCGGGAGACCAAATGCAGTGTGTAGAGAGATGAACTCTGAGCTCCTGGGTTCAGATCCCACAGAGCTTAGCTCTGTGACTTTTAGACTCACTGCTCAACTTGTCTGTGTCTCTTTCGTAGTGCAGAGATGGTGGCGGTACATATATCCTGCCAGCTAGGATGACGTGATCATGGCTGAGAAGAACTTAGCTGTGAAACAGGAGCTAGGATGCTTGAAGGTCTCTGAGTGACAGCCGTTTTATCTAGGCCCAGGAGAAGGGCCTGGTTTCCGGGTACAGTACTTTCACATGATGGGGTTCATCCAGGCACAAAGCATCATGGAGGGCACATGTAGAAGTGCATCTGTCGTGTTCATGTTCCCTGATCATTGTAGAAAATACAAATATATATATATATATATATATATATAAATTAAAAGCCACGTGACTGTGCTGCATATTTTGCCTAATGTTCTTTTTATTCCCACAAAGTCTTAGGTCATATAATACATAGAAGCTTTGTTTCATCCTTGAAAATAATTCACTGGGTGCTTTATTGGCAGATGGCCCCTGGCAGAGGGGGAAGTTAGAATCCTGGCACCGTGTGAGGTCTCTACCCTTTCCCACCCACTGTGGTGCTGGTCTCTAGCGTGGGGAGGGTTGGGGGAAGGGGCCAAGCTGCCCTGTTGGTAGACATTTCTTGCTGCCTGGTACAGTCCAACCAACAACAGGCAACAGATGTTTTTAAGCTACTTTTGTATTCATTGTGGTAAAAAATATATATATAACCTACCATGTACTGGTGTACCATTTGTAATTATATGGCTCGGTGGCATAAAATACATTCACATGTGGTCTGTCCATCACCGTCCCCAAGTCCGTATTCTTTTTGTCTTGTGGACTCTTTTATCTTGCACCCATTAAACCTGGCTCCCCACATTCACCCTCCCCTGACGACCGCCTTTCCATTTCTTGTCTGTGTGGAGTTGGCCTCTGTGGTACTTCACATAAGTGGAATCATAAGCCGGGCGTGGTGGTGCACGCCTTTAATCCCAGCACTCGGGAGGCAGAGGCAGGTGGATCGCTGTGAGTTCGAGGCCAGCCTGGTCTACAAAGTGAGTCCAGGACAGCCAAGGCTACACAGAGAAACTCTATCTCGAAAAACCAAAAAAAAAAAAAAAAAAAAAAAAGGAATCATATTTATCATTTTATGACTACTTATTTTACTTAGCATAATGTCCCCAAGATTCTCCCATGAGTGGCATGTTGGATTTCCTACCCATTATGCTGAGCTGAATAGTATTCTGTTGTACGTGCAGGGCGCATTTTGTCTGTCTGTCCATCTGTTGGTGGACATGGCTGGCTCAACCATTCATTGTGGTAAATAATGCCTTTCTACACGTGGTATGCAAGTATCTTATTTGAATTTCTGTTTTCAATTTTTGGGGTGATGCAAACCAGTTTCATAATAATAGCTCCCCCGCCCTGAAATACATTAAATTTTTTCTGCATGACTATTCTCTAAGTTATTTAAACCAGCCCACTCTTATCATGCAGCTGTATTCTAAAAGATTCAAGCACCTAAATATTGCTTTCTCTATAATTAAAACAAAAGGGTGTAACTAATACTGAAGATTTTGTGATGCATCAGAATGCTCACAAAGCTAAGTGTAGCCAACACAGGTGTGTCCTCCACCAATACTGATATTGGTAATTTTCTTTTCTGTTAATTATGAGAAATATGGTACCACTTCTGATTTTTTTTTTTTTCCTTTTTCATTTCCTGAGCTAGAGTTGTTTGTAAGTGATTGCTAGGTGGTGTTGCTGTGGTGGAGACTCAGTCGGTGAGAGGGTGAGAGGGGCTGCTGGGCCTTCCTCTCCTCCAGCTGCTCTGCATTCTGAGGAACTGGCCTGCTCCTTGCTCTGCTTGCCCAGGGCAGTGTGCTGTGATTTACATCCTGTTTACCTCCTGTTGTCCTGTGGAGGAAAACATTCTTAGTTCTTACAGAGGCATGATTCCTTACAACAAAAATTCAGAAGGTGCTGGAAGGAATTTTCTGGCTATCTCTTGATCATCACGCCCCACAGATTTGAGCCCGCTTGATGAAGTGCTTGTTAAGGGCGGAGCCAAGGACCTGCCAAGGCTGCATCTTAGTAGACCGTGAGTACGTGTAGACCTTCTTTTGTTTATAAACTCTGAATGCTCCAGATGCAGAGTTTTGCAGTAGGAGGTTTAAAATAAGGGTGTGTGAACCTGTACAGGCTTCTTTGCTTGGCATCCCCTCTCATTTCTATGGTCTTTTTTTCCCCCACAGGCTGTAAAAACTGATTTTGAAATCAGGCCTACTCTGGTAGATCAAGCCGGCAGTTATGTGTCAGTTGTGCCTTGGGTTTACGGGCAATAGCAACTTGAGTGCTGTGTCTTTTTTCCTTCCCGGTCATGTCCAGCCATATAATCGGGGAGCTGGCAGGCCAGTGACTAGACTGAATCTCACTGAGCTGCAGCCAATAGCTAAGCTAGGGTGGAGTGCATTGGGGGCCCCAGGAGACTGAACCCCTCAGGTGTAAAGTGATAGCGAGCTTTCCAAGATGTGGTTGGGACGTGTTTCTATAATGAATACCATTTGTCGTTTATAGAACCTCAGCTGTTGCAGCCATAATTTTAAAAACAGTGCCAGATCAGCACAATTAAATAGCATTACTCTACAGTTATATAATGGATGTGTATTGAATGGGAAAAGTGTATAGAAATATAAAAGTTGGTCGTGTGGGAGGATTCACGTGAGCTAATTTAAAAATTAATGCAGAGCTGGGTGTGGTGGCACACATATCTAGTAGTGTGCCTCTTCTGCCTCAGGGCTATGTGATAGTACTGAGGCAGAGGCAGGTGGATCTCTGTGAGTTCGAAGCCAGCCTCGTCTACAAAGCAAGTCACTGGACAGCCAGGGCTACACAGAGAAACTCTTGCCTCGGAAACCCCACAAGAACAAACCCCACAAAATTTAAAGCAAAGCCACAAGCAGTGGTGCTGGAGCGGAGTGTGGGTCCAGACATAAAGTCGCAGCTTTATGGCTTTTTGAATTCCCTATGAGGGCAGAGGGGAGTCTTTCACAAGTGGTGGTGGGTTGACTGGACTTCTACACACAAGAATGAGGCTGAATTCCTACCTCAAAGTCTGTCAATAATGTAAGAGTTAAAACCATAACTCTCTTAGAGGAAAACAAAAATGAGTCACATGGCCTTGGATTTGACAATGGCTTCTTGGAAAAACACAAAAAGCTTGGGCAGCAAAAGTTATAAAACAGATCACTGAATTTCATCAAAATTAGAAACTTGTGCATCGAGGGGATATTATTGACAAATTAGACTTTCTCTTTTTTTTTTTAAGGAGTAATAATCAGAATGTATCTAGTACGTCTGTAATATCTAGAGTACATAAAGAATTCCTGTGCTCCACAAAAAGACAACCCTTTTGAAAATTGGGGAAAGGTCTTGCGTTGGCAGGTCTCTGAAGAGCGCGTTCAGTCAGCCAGTGGCAAGTAAAAAGTATCAGAGTAACACTGGTCATTAAAGAAGTGCAAATTAGAACCTCGGCACCATTTAGCACCTACCTGGATGGCTGCTATTGAAAAAAATATATATCAGCACAGAAAAGAGCAAAGGCGCATGGGGGTGTTAGAACACTCAGACGCTGTTTGGGACTGTCAGACAGCAGCAACCCTGGCAAAACGCTTTGGTAGCTCCTCCCAAAGCTAAGGTGCACTGTCCAACTCACCAGATAACTGAAGAGTAAGAACTTAAATGGCCACTAATATTCACAGAGGTGCTGTTAGGAAAAGCCCAAAGATAGAAGTAACCCACATATTCACCAGCAGATAAGTGATCACACGAAATGTGGTTTGTATGTGCAATGGAGTCAGTCATCAAAAAGATCATTGGAGACAGTATAAAACATTACACTAATTGAAATACTAAGGTAGACATTGGATTGCAGAGACACATCAATTGTTAGGAGAACTGGCTGCTCTTCCAGAGGACCCAGATCCGCTTCCCAACACCCACAGTGTGGCTCACAACCATCTCTTAATTCCAATTCCAGGGATGCCCAGATGCTGCCTGCCCTCTTACGGCATCTGTGGCATTTGCGTGCAGGTGGTGCACAGACATACATGCAGGCAGAATACCCACACACATATGACAATTTTTTTAAAAAAAGGTGGATACTGTATTATCCAGGTGCCTGACATATGCAGAAGGCAAACGAATAGAAACAGAAAAATTTTAGAAATGTTCAGGCAGAAGGAAAGGGGAATTGGGAATTATTGCTTAATGGTTACAGAATCTTTGGGGTGATTGACTTGGTAAGAGGGGTGATGGTTGTGCAACACTGGAAGTTAACGCTGCTAAAAGGCCCAGTGGAAACTGGCTAACATCCGTAATGTGTATACGTATGACTGCTAGAAAATGTAAGTTGGTAAAAGAATAGACGATTTTAGTGTTATCCATTGTGAGTTCAGAGCGCACATTGGGGTTTTCTGTAAAGCATTAACTGGTCATGTGGGCTGTGAGAGTGAACAATGTGATGGCGTTTTCAAAGCTTTTCTGAAGCGGATCTGTTGGGCTTCTGAGATTATTTCCAGAGCCGAGTGTTTGGGGAGAAGGGTGTGCTGACAAGACGAAGTGTGTCTGTAAGAGGAGCCAAAACTGGCATGACAGGGGCAGTGTGCTCGCTGGCATCCTTCTTGAGGATGCTGCAGTGTATGGATGAAGGTCGCCTTTAGAATTAGTTTCTCTTGGACTAAACACCAGGAAGGACAGCGGCTTCCTTCCATTTTGTTCTCCTGTGGAATGCTCCTGGCTGGGGAGTTTGGTGGCAGCGAAATGGGTAGGGTGAGGAGGAGCTTGAGTCTTTTCCTTCTGTCAACCGTTTGCCAAGTTTTTGTAGACTATTGTCTGAAAGAGGCACTGTGCCAGGCCTCCTCAGTGTGCTCAAGTCTCACTGTGGCCCAGTGCAGCTTGTGTCTGGCATAGAGCTTTCTCCTTACGTAAGTAACTACACTCGCTAGGAGGAATCACAGGGCGCTGGGAGCTCACCTCACTTTTCTTTTTGTTGCTGGGAGAAAACATCATGAGCAGAAGCAGGAGGAGGGGGAGTTTATTTCTGCTTATAGTTTATACAGTTCATCGCAGCTCGAGGCAGGAGGCAGGAGGCTGGAGGCAGGGACTGCAGCACAGTGCCCCCTGCCTGCCTTGCTCTCCTTTGTTTTCAGTTTGCTTTCTCATTTACATCAGACAACTTAGGACTGGCTGGGCCTTCCCACATCCTTCATTAATCAAGAAAATGCCCCCTATGCCAGTCTGACGGGGCATTTTCTAAATTGAGGTTTTCTTATCAGATGACTCTAGCTTGTGTCAAGTTGGGGGAAAAAAATCAACAACAACAAAACTAACCAACACAAGTGACTTGACACACAAACACATCATTACTAAAGTATAAACTTCCCCTTTCTTGTTTGTCCAAAGATGTCGTGTTAATATTATTACAGTATAAAACACAGTGTAAGTTTGAAAAACCTAGTTTTTAAAGAAAAAAAAATCAATGCTTTAAAAGTCCAATCTCATTAAAACATCCAAAGTCTTTCTGTCTATTTTTTTTCCTAGAAACAAAAGGTATCTTTAACTGTCTACTTCCGTAAAACAAAAAATAAGTTACATACTGATTTCAAAAAGGAAGAGCTAGTGTATAGCCACAGTCTGAATAAAGTAAAACTGAACTGTTAAATCCTGTAGCTTAATGTCTGGCATCTGAGATTCACTCATGATCTTCTGGAACCTAAGTGCTTGGGCAGCTCACACAGCATACCTCATAGGCTCAAACAGGCTCCTCTCCAGAGCTGTTGCTGTCCTGGGTTGGCATCCAGCAGTCCTGGCATCTCTAATACGCTGGGGTCTTCACGGCTGCACTTCACCAATGGCCTCCTGGCCTCTGTTAAGGACTCTGCCCTGCCACATGGTGCTAAGTGTCAGCTTTTTCCTCATGACTCCTCCCATCCTTGGGTCCTCACTGCAGCTAGGCCTTCGTCCTCACCAGTGGCTTCTCCTAACCTCTCCGCAGCTTCGCAGCAGTGTCATGTGGGAGCGGGAGACTATTACACATTACCTAATTCAGCTTGACACAGCTTCTGGGTGCTGAGCCTGAGGAACACTCCCTGAAGATGACGTCAGTGGTGATGCTGATCTCTTCTTAATCACAACTGATTTCTCAGCTCCAGCTGACTAGACGCAGCACGCACTCGTAATTCGGAATAGCGTGTAAGCAACCCTGACAGCGTCTTTGAAGACCTCTCCAAGATTCCTCTGGACCTTCCCAAGCCAGGCCTCTATCACCTGCACTGCTGCTCTCAGCATCACCTTCCAAGGTCCACAACAGCTCAGTAAGGTCTGAACACCCAATGGCTTTTCTGGTCAACGTTCAAAACTCTGTTGACAGTCCCCCGGCAGCTCCCTCCCAGAACAATATTGACAAAAATCCACTACAGTTCCGCTATTAATATTCTTCTCAACTGTGACTCTGAGTGACCTTATTTTAAAATCCCCCTGTAACCATCTGTACCCTTGCAAGCAATCTCCTGGTAATATGAGAAATAGCATTCACTTTTGCCACCAAAGTCCAGTAGATACAGTTAAACTGAGATCAGAGAAAGGGACGTCGAAGCTGGGAGCCAAATGCGACTGACTGTTAAGAGTGTCGTGGGATGACTAGGTTAGGCAGTTAAGTGACATGGGAGTCGGGTGAGGCAGGCTAGTCCTTCTGGAAGGCAGGGGCTGCTGGGAAAAGTGTCTCAAGTGTGTTAGCACGGTGGCTGGTGAAGGCTGGCTTTGGGATCTAATATAAGATGTTCTAGGATCCAAATTCCTGAGGCTTCCATCAAGGGGGAGGAGAAAATGCTAGGTGTAGAACATCCAGGTAGGCCACTAGGCGTTCTTCCCTATCTGGGTATATAACCGTGTCCAGTGTCCCAAGGTGACGCACATCACTCCCTTGACTTATTGTTTTGATTGTACATTCACTAGATCGAGGAAGTTTTGAAGGCAACCTCTTTCCTTTATTCTTCTTGGGGTCATTTGTACTCAGATGATGGCTTGTATTCTTGAGGTCTGTGTTCCAGCCCCAGCGTGTATAAGTAAGTACATGTGTGCGCATGCGCATGCTTCTCACCTGGCTCCCTGGGTCTGTAGGCTTGCCAGTATGTCTTTGTTTTGTAGTGGTTCTCCATGAATGCTCTTTCAGTTATAACCACTGCCAGCCAGTTCCATGGCATGATTTTTCCCCCTTTGGTTTTCAAGATGTGTTAGGTTTTAGAGAGAGGATTTTATACAGCCCAAACTTGCTATGTAGCCAAGGCTGGGTTCACACCCCTGGTCCTGTCTCTACCTCCTGAGTGCCTGGATTACAGCACTGTGCCACCTCACCTGCCATGTTAGGCGTCTGTTTCTGTCCAACCATGTGTTGGCATGGGTTTTTTGCTGATAGTCTTTCAATTTGTATTTGCAATGCTATTTTAATTTTTTAAAATTAATGTATTTAAAAGATGTTCAGTTTTGCAGCAAGACAGATTCAGAATCCAATTGGTTTTACTTGTTGATTTGAGGTGACTGACAACCTTAAAAAATTATTCATCTTCTGAGGAAATCAGGGCAGAAACAGGAATAGATAAGATCAGACTTTTGGAAGTGCCAGGCACAGACTAGTATGCCCAGTAACTTTGCATTTTCATTTTTTCACATTATTGAATTTGTATGCGCAAACTTACTTTATATTTACATAGTGTTCAATTAAAATTATTATTTTAAAGTATGGGTGTTTTGCCTGTGTGTATGTCTGGGCACCCTCTGTGTGACTGGAGATCAGAAGAAGGTACCAGATTCTCCAGAACTGGAGTCACAGATGTTGTGAGTGTTGGGAATTGAACCCAGGTCCCCTGGCAGGTCAGCCAGTGCTTTTAACTGTCAGGCCATCTCTCTAGCACCCCCACACCCACTTTTAATAGCATGCTTTTGAACTGTCATTGGTATCTTTGTATGGCCCTGTGATATCACTGAGGAAACTGTTATTGCCAAGTTGGGATAAATATGCTGATAATAATTGAACTCAGCAGGTCCCATTAGGCCTGGAGCCCTATCAGGGCCCTTGGCCCAGGCCCTTTGCACTTGGCCCTGCCATTCTTACTCCCCCCCCCCCCCCCCAGTTCTGAGTGTTGAACCCTAGGGTGTTGCACATGCCAGGCAAGTGCCTTTTGCCAGAGCTACACCCCCCAGCTCAGGCCTGGCATAACCTGCTGTCTCACATATTCAGTGTGTCTGATCATTTCAGCGGTAACCTTTATAAATGAGTCAGCTAGACCCAATTCCTTGCCCATGCTTGTGTCGTGTGTTAGAGAAGTGTATTCCTATTCTAATCACCTTTATTCCAAAGCTCTCTGTATCGGCCACTTTGGTTTTCTTCCATGGATGTTTCTGAGAGACAGTTTTGTGTTTCCTGATGGGTGATAGGCTGTCTAAGCTTTGAGATGATAGATAATGACCTTTTATTGATTACTTTGTATCACGATCTCAGTAAGTGTTGCAGTACAGGTTATATCTGTTTCGTTTCGTAATCGAGGTAGTAAATTCAAGCCACTCCTTTTTAATCAGTACACAAGTAACCACATGAACGTCACTTTTTGGTGAGGCTGCCAATATCCTTTTATTAACCCATTAATATGGCCACGCATCTACATTGTTTTATTGGGTCCTTAACTTTACAGTGCTGAATAAGTCAGAATTGGCTCCACCTTAAGACTTTTTTATGCTAACTATATTTATAAATCTTTAAAAATATATACTTATTTTCATTTAAACTAATTGTTAGGTGTTCAATTTACTGTTAAACTCATTAAAAGTGGATATTTTATGGGCTTCTTTTTATTTTTACTCAGGTAATCCAGTTAGGAGTATTCTTTTGTTTACTTTTAGGTTGTCTTATTTTGTGTGTGTGAATGTTTCCACCTGCATGCCTATGTACCTCAAGCATGCCCAGTGCCTGTGGAGTTCAGAAGTGGCTGTCAGATCCCCTGGGAGTAGAGTTACAGAAGGTTATGGATCACCACATGGGTGCTGGGAATTGAATTCGGCTCCAGCCCCTCGTTGATGGTACTTAGAGCTCTCTGTAAATCTGTCTAACCTGCAACTTGCAAGTGATTCTGACGTTAGCATTGATTCTGTCTTGAAGAGGGGCCTTAGTCTCCTTAGGGCTAACGTACAACGGACAGTGTCTTGTGGGCGAGCCTGACGTTCAGTTGTCTTTTCACTGCACATCTGCATGGAGTTCCGTGGCTGTGTCAAGACCACAAGCTTGCACCTAGAACCATTTCTCTAGTTTGCCTTTGACAGACAGGTAACAAAGACATACCCAGGGCCTTTTATGTTCCAAGTGCTGAAATTAAGTGAACCGAAGATAGTGTTCATAATAACACTCCTACTGTTAAACATAAAAGACACAGTGACGATACTGAAGGCATATTCCAAAATCTATTAAGTAAAATTACTTTTTTTAATTTGCATGTTTGCTTTTTCTAGAAATATCACTCCCAGGTGGTGGTGGCACATGCCTTTAATCCCAACACTCGGGAGGCAGAGGCAGACAGATCGCTGTGAGTTTGAGGCCAGCCTGGTCTACAAAGTGAGTCCAGGACAGCCAAGGCTACACACAGAAACCCTGTCTCGAACCTACCTCCCCCCCCCAAAAAAAATTACTCCCCTTTTAAATAGGAAACTCTGTTTTCTACCTTAATTTTAAAACTAGTTTCTTTTTCTCCTTTTTGATAACCTAAGACTTCCTGAGCCCGTAAGTTGAAGAGGACTAACTATTGTATTAGCATCATGTGTCATGCACTTCTCAGCTGTGTTAGGTCCTGGGAGAAACATTTGTGGCTTTGTCCTTACCCACACGGTTTGTCAGCAGAGCTAGTTTGTTTTTATTTACTCAAATCCAGTTTCTCTTCCATGTTGGCATTAACTGTGGCCGTGTTTTCATTATGAGAATAACTAGGCCTCTCAGCAGCTCTATACTTTCACAGATCCGTTCCTCTGCATCCATGCCTGTGATGTAATGGGACCCCTGGGTACTGTGTATCTTGTTTCCTCTGTCACTAGGCACATAAGTCTGTCTGCCTTTCCAAAGGAGAAAGAAAGGAACAAAAGGAAACACCGCTGAGATTTTGACCTCAGACACATAATAGATAACTTGCACATCTCATCCTGTCGGGATTTAGAGAAGATGGCCAATGGAGTGACGCCGTTAGATTTACAGTGGTCTTACAAAAAAAAAAAATACATGCAAATATGATATTTCATTGACTTTATAAAGCAATAAACAGGTCATAAATACCACGCTTGTCACATCTTCACTATCTCTACAGTTAATGCTGTAGAAAGGTCAGGTCTTTAATTCCAGGTGTGTGAACCAAGCTGTGCTCCAGCTGTGGAGAGCTTGTCACAGCCTGGTGTATTAGACAACCATGTTTTAGGACAGTGGTTCTCAGCCTCCCTAATGCTGCAGCCCTTGAGTGCCTCATGTTGCAGTGACACACACACACCCACCCCCAACCAGAAGATTATTTCCATTGTTACTTTGTAACTTTAATTTTGCTACTGTTCTGAATCACAACGTAAGTGTCTGATACGGTACCCAAGAGGGGTCAAGACGCAGGTTGAGAACCGCTGCTCTGCGAGGATGGAATTAATTTTGGGCAGCTGCTAACCAGCTGATGAAACACCCAGCTCTTTGGTTGCCTGCTCTCTACACTTAACCGGCTGTGTGGAGGTCGCAGGCCTCCTGGGCTGTGCAGGTGCACCCTCCTTGATGTCGCCTTTGGGAGATGCCTTCAAGCCTTCTCTCACCTGTTTCCCATTTGTTCTCTGGTTCTTACATAGGGGGCTCCTCTGATAAGCTCTTCAGAAGAAGTGGTTGCCCACTTGTGCTGCCTGCCATTTCTATTGGCCTTTTTTTCCAGGTCATGGGGATACTAACATGTGAGTTAAGTGTACAAACAAAGGTATTCAGTGTGAGTCGAATATGTAATTCTGATATTGGGATTTAAAACAAACAAACAAAAAACCCAAGGTACAAGTCCTATGTATTGTGGCAGAGGCAAATTGTCTCAAGTTTTGGCTGATAACTGGGCTTTGTAAACAACCCTAAGGTCTCCCCGTGAGTCTCCCTATGCAAGTTGAGGTGTTCTTTTTTTAGGCACTGAAAAAAGGAATTTGTTTGCATCAGTAGGAACCAGCTACTTCACAAAACCTTGTAAAATTCAAGCTACTACTACAGGTGAAATTAAAGGCCCCTTCTAACTGTTCTGTCAGGACCTTCTGAGGGCTGCTGATTGTGCTTTGGCTCTCTCTGCATCCTTAGCCTTGTCCTTTTTCATGTCAGTGGCTTGTTGAAGGCACATCGGCCTGTTGACAAACGGGAATATCTATTTAAAAATTTTCAAGCAGTTGATCTTTCGACATACTTAACTATTTAATGCCTCTTCAGTTTAACGGTGTTTTTTTCTAAATAGTGCAAGTCATATGATTATGTAGTAATTCCTAGTGTAATCCAGGACTTTATTCTTATTTGAAATTTCCCAATCTTTTTTAAATTTTATTTTATTAATTTATTCTTGTTACATCTCAATGGTTATCCCATCCCTTGTATCCTCCCATTCCTCCCTCCCTCCCATTTTCCCCTTACTCCCCTCCCCTATGACTGTGACTAGGGGACTTCCTCCCCAATTTTTTTTTAAAGGTCTCGTGGTTGAACAGTGCAAGTGCTCTACTGCTGATCAAGCCCCAGCACCAAACACATCCCTTGTGCAGGTTTTCACTTCTTTTAAGCTCTTTGATCCCAGAAACACACACAGTGCGTATGGTTCGTTTGCGTTCTCAGTGCCCTTCTCACTGGGCCAGCCCCTTTATTTGTGTCAGGCTCTTGATGACAACATAGAGATAGACCTGGTTGAATGACCACATCCTGGACTTGGCTCCTGTACCCCACCTCGCGCTGCAGTCTCCTAATACCATGGCCATAGTCCCCTGTGGCTGCTGGACTTTTGAGCTGTGGTTCATCTGTACTGAGATATGGATTGTAGTACATCCGGGAACCCCAAGACTTAGTCCAAGAAAAATGTAAAGTAGTTCACTGATACTCTTTAATATGGACTATGCATTCAACTGTTAATATATTGTTAGGGGTTAAATTATATTATAAAATAGTTCCCTGGTAATTTTTAATATGGACTATGTATTTAAATGTTAATGTTTTATTAGGGGTTAATTATATTATTGTAATTAACTTTACTTGTTATTAGTTAAAAGTATCTACTGGGATATTTTACTGGGCTCCCATTAATGCTCGTCAGATACTGACTTTCAGTATATTTTAAGACGGAAAACGACTGCCCTCATCTGATTCCCCTTCAGTTCCCTGAGAGACTAGAGGGATAATGAGTTTCTTAGCTGCACTACAGCATTTAATTGCAGTGTAGAGGCTGGTAATTTTCCATGCTAGACACAGCCTAAAGCATTTTGAGCCCTAGCCACACGGATGAACTAGTTGCTGAAGATTTTAGTGGTGGAGAGCTTTCAACCATCGCAACCTGCAGATGGGCCGCAAATACTGAGGATCACAACTCCCGTTGCTTTACTTATTTCTTTCGCTCATTTGTTTGCAGTGCTGGAAAACTTTGACCAGACAATTGTCTGCCCCACCTTCGGCTCACTGGAGAACCAGCAGGATTTCCGAACTCCAGAGTTTGTAAGTACTTCATCTTAAATTGTCTTTATTGGGCACCAAGAATTTCTTTGAAAAAATGAATTCTACTCATCAGTGGTTCAGCCTGGCATAGGACTCCTCGGTGACTGGTCCACTCTTTGGGTCTCTGCAGAGCAGGTTACCTGCACTTGAGCGTCCTACCTCACGAGCCCTGGCTTGAGTCCATACTGTGTGTGTGATTACCGGCAGGAACTCATTCCGTAGTAAAAGAGTGAAGAGAATGTTTGTGAAATGTCCTGCTTTGTTGGCTGAGTCTGTTGCTGTTGGTTTCTGCTTTCTGTGACCTTCGCAGTCAGTCTTGACTGAGCAGGGACAATGCTCTGACCGGGGCTGTTGTTCACCCTGGAGCAGCCTGTTTCTCGTTTCTTTCCTTCAGTGATGCAACCTGGTAGGGCTGGGGATGTTTTATTGGGTCCTCCTACCAAGAGGGAAACTAGTGTTCCCACCCAGTCAGACACCCAGGATGAGCCATGGCGCCTACCCTCAAGGAATTAAAAGTTGTATTAGATGCCACTGTGATTTTTATCAGTGCCTTGTTTGGAGAAAGTTAGCATGTAGGATGCCTTGCAGAGAGCGTGCCTTTTCAAAGCAGATTTTATATTGGGCTCCTGAAGTGCTTGCCTCTGACTCATGCCTTACTGTGGCACCAGAGAAGGCATAGTAGCCTTCATCTGCATTACCCAGTGTTCTCCTCACTGTAAATGACTTTGTCTGCCATTTGCTTTTGCGATGTGTGTGTGTGTGTGTGTGTGTGTGTGTGTGTGTGTTGGTTTATTTTCAAAGTGTGATATACCTTCAACAGTCCAGTAGTTGGAGTGTGACTGCATCTCTGATTTTGTGCGACTCCTCTCTCTCACTCCGTATGGATCACCGGCTCGTTTGAGCCACAAATATAGAGACCAAAAGTACTCGAGACTGACAAGGATTGCATATGAAACTGTACCCACAGTGCCATTTTCATCTCAGAGTGGGGCTCTTGCAGTGTCCTTGCAGATGACCTCCTGTGAAGATCACTGTGCTGTAGTACAGAGACGTGGCACTCAAGTGACTCCTGTCACAGTCAGTGTGAGTGTCAGTGAAGGGAACTGAGACTGCACTCCTTCGTCCCACGTTGTGAAGGGCAGAGCAGTTTGATGAAAAAGCAGAGGACGCTGGCACAGACTCAGAGAGCCTCTTGACTTTTCTCTTTCCGGCCAGATTTTAGTTGAAACATAACTAAGGTAGCAACAAGATGATGGGTGCCCGGATAACACTTGTACTTCACAGCCATGGTGCACATTAAAATGGAAGCTTTCTCAGCAGCTGCTAGTACGTCGAGGTGCTGGTGCCTGGCTCCCCTCGGCAATGGCTCACGGATAGCACACATAAGCTGTCCATCCTCTTCCACCATCAGCATTAGATTCTTGACTTTTATGCTTTTTGTTTTCAAAGTTAGAAGACTGTCTAGTCTGAGCTCCGATGACCACAAGCAGAATCTGGGATCGCCAACTATGGCTGTCTCGGAGAAACTTATTGACAGCCACGGTTCTGAGGACTTAGACACCAAAACCGGAAAGAATCTTCATTTCAGTGTTTTACCATTGGGCCTCGCCTCAGGAATTCCTGCCAATCATTTCGTTAAGACTATAGTGTTGATACAGTATATATGATTGCCCTATAGGCACACTTGACAGCACACCTCTGTGTCCCTGTGTACCAGTTAGTTTTTGCCATCTTGATCCAAACCAAGACACAGGCACAGAGAGGGAATCTCAGCTGAGGAGTTGCCTCCATCAGAGCAGTCTACAGCTATGCCTGTAAGGCGCTTTCTTAATTGCTAATTGATGGAGGACCCCAGTCTTCAGGGACCTCCCTAGCAGGTGGGCACGGGTTTAAGAAGAAAGAGAGCTGAGCAAGCCGGTAAGTTGGCCTCTGCTTCAGTCCCTGCCTTAAGTGTCCTGTCCTGCCTTCCCTCAGTGATAGACTGTTACCTGGAAGTGTGAAGTGAAACAAACCCTTTGCTTTCCAGGGTGTTTCTTATCAGTGTTCTATCCCAGCAGCAGAAAGCCTGGTTACCTAACGGCCTTTGTCTGCACGTTCTTCTCATCCAGGAAGGAATTATTTTGAAAAACATTTTTAAGTTTATTGTTTGTGTGTTGCATATATTGCATATGTACCATGTGTGTATAAATATAACACATATAATATATTTGATCATAATCCACTCCCTGTTTCTCCTTCAACTCCTCCTTGACGTGCTACTATGATAACTCCCTCCCAACTTCACTTCCTCTTTTTCTCAACCTACTGAGTCCAGTTTGTTCTTCGAGTACGTACACAGGTGTACAGCTCGCCACTGGAGCGGGGACAACTTTCACAGGGTGGGGCAGGTCCCTAAAGGAAATGACTGTCCCTCAGGCAGCAGCCACCTGCTAGTAACTCTTCTGCCAGCGTGGGGCTTGAGGACAGGTCTTCATGTCCCAGTGCCTCACCTGTGTACGATGCCTCTCACACACAAGTTCTTGTGAAGCCTGCAAGTAGCTGCTTATATTTGTTTCCCGGCACCACTGTTGCCAGTACTCCTGGCCTGATAATAAACAGATATTACCACACGCTGTCTCCACAGTAAGCAAACAGGGTGTAGAGGGAGCTCCCTTGAGAATGGGACACTCCAGGGAACCGCGTGTTCTATTTAAGAGAAGCCTTTTATATAGGCAGCAGGGTGTAGCATTGGGGAAGACAGAGCTCTGCTCTTAGAAGCAAGTGGTCTGGGATAATGCCCAGGGCATCAGGTAAGTTGATGAAAACAAGCTATTTAAAATGGGGGGTGATGATGGAATGTGGGAGCCAGAGGCCCTCATAGCAAAACAAAGTTGCAATCCATACCAGGAAAAATAAAAGAAGTTGGATAAGTCAGTTTTCTGTTTTGGGGTTTCTTTTGTTTTGTTTTGCTTTTAATTTTTTCCGTCTGGCATTTTGCAGTTTTCTGAGTTGAAGAAAAGCACACAGCATGTTCTCAGACCTTATTATCAGATGGCCAAGATTTTAGGCAGGTTGAGAGCTGGTGTTATTTACGAAACTGTGTTTATCTAGTTTTTCAACAGGGAGGAAAGAGATGCTTTTCAGTATGCTTCCTTCCGTAGATCTGTTTCAAAGCAGTGTTAGCTGACTAGCCTTGGCCACTGGTGCTAGAATGAATGGTACCCTCATGTGTACTGTGATTCTCAGGCTGTGCCAGGCCGTTGCAGTGCCTACGTTAAGTTGAGTAGATAGACACCCATCACTGCCTGTGGCTTGTGGGCAGTAGTGGCTCTACTGCCCTCCACTCTTTTTCCTTGCAGCTCTGCTTTGCTGCTCCCTCACTCTCCCACCCCAGGTGCTTGTCCTTTGCACAGGTGCTTCCTTTGCAGACTGAAGCCCTCAAGTCAGCCAGAATGCTATCACGATGAACAGAGATGCAGACACAAGGCACGTGTGTTCTTCTTATGTCAGACTTGTGGAAGGTGGGGGCATGTTGAGACTAGACATGATGACATACACCCACGGTGAGGTAAGGCAGATGTGTTGGGAGGGAGTCAATATGATAAGTCAATATGATAAACACGCTTTTCAGAGAAACTTGGTGATTTTATATGGTAAGAAGTCATTTTGGTCCTACTGCAGTTTTGCTGAAGCACAGTCAAAATAGTTAACATCTCATTAGGAATGTTTTCCCCATGCTGCTATCTTTAGAAAGCAAACTTGGTACTGGTATTATTGGGAGGGGCACATGTGCCATGGCACTTACTTGTAGATCAGAAGAGCCCATCTTTCTAGGTTCAGGCAGTCAGGTGTTCATGCCAGGCAGCAAGCAGCTTTACCCACTGAGCAACCCTGCGCCTTGCAGAGGGTCGTCCATGGTGTTTTCTTTTTCTCATTATCGTCTGTTCTATCAATGAAGCCTGATTCACTGACATTATAGTATCTAAAGCAATTAGTTCATAATCTACAGAAATGGCAGCTGTGTGAGTGATGTCTGTCATTTAGAGCATGAGCGAAAGAAGGCATGGAGGGCTGTGGTTCTGGGGATGGGTGAATGGTGGAAATGATGCTGGGAACTGAGAGCCTGAGCCTCAGGTCATCTAGGAGAGTGAAGACTTAGAAGTAGAGGGTGAGGTTGATGAGATGGCTCAGTGAGTAAGGGCACCAGCCTCCAAGCCAGGTAACCTGGGTTTGATTCCCAAAGCCCAGGTGGGAGATAGAGAGAACTGACTCTCACAGGTTGTCTAGACACACACACACACACACACACACACACACACACACACACACACACA
>OU015748.1:119088051-119105017 GCA_907169655.1 Acomys percivali
AGTCTTGAGGTAACGTAGGTGATATAGGTGCCAGAGGACTAAGATGACAAATGGGATACTTCAAAAAAAAAAGTGGGGGGGAAGGGGAAGGGGCTCCTAAGGAGAACACCCTCCAAGAGGACCCCAGCTCAGTTCCCAGCACCCACAATGGGCAATTCACACCTTCCTGAAACTCCAGCTCAAGAGGATGCCACACTTCTGGTTTCCTTGGGTACCTGTGAGTGAGTGGAAGGCAAGGATTGTGGAGAGATTGCACTCCAGGAGGAAGGCTTCTCCCCGTGGAAACACCTAACCCCCCAGCGGCGTACCGATGCAGTCAGATGACCAGGAACAGATGGGGATGATGAATATGTGACTCAGGATGGGTCAGTGGATGGGAGGACAGGCCATGGACGGCTCGTGTAGAGCGGGATGCACTAGTGGGACCTGTGGGGTGATGAAGAGTGGGAGTGGCTGTGGCTGTGAATCCCCTTTGTGTCTTCATGCAGTGTGGCTCGTTGATGCATCTGATTTATTTCATTTTTTTTTCCCACACTCTTTCATGATCAGCAGCCGAATTACATGTTCTGCCTGGTTTTTACTCCTTCGTTGTCAGAAATCCATGACTGTCAATGCCCTGTGCGTCCTGCCTCACAGAGCATCACATTGGACATCCAAAGCGAGCTTTCTGTTGTGTGGGGATGTCAGAATTAAATTAACAAAAACATAGCGAGGAAGGCAGGAAGCCCTGGGCATTCTGAACAGTTAGGATGTCTGTATTTACGGTGGAGCTCATCTGATTAGAAGGCATCTGGATGCACAGCACAGGAGCGCCCATGGAAAGCTAGCAGTCTACTGACCAGCCACCTGACCGTGCTGTAACCTGCAGCAGCATGGATGTGCAGATGTGATAAGAATGTAAAGAAAAAGCAGGGGCATGTGAGAGTGTGGGTACACTAGGAATCACAGGAGTTCTTATAAAATTAAAGAGGGACCAGTGGGATTGGTGCCATATTTTCACTTTACAAAATCTCCTAATTTCTGAAGGTTCCCAGTTAACTGTAGTTTTTGTTACTTCATCAAATAGAAACAAAAGATGAACCTAAGTTTTAAGTTCTCTTCCATACTTTGTGTTTGTGTGTGTGCGTGCACGTGCACACGTGCAATATGCATCTTGCTGTGCATGTTGGGGTCACCCATACACTCTGAGCCATCTTGCTGATGCTATTAAAAGTCTCATGTATTCTTCAGTCAGTCTGATGAGAAACAACAGACACATTTTTACTTAGAAAGCCCAAACGCGTTTGTAGTTCCTTCCAAGTCACTTTGTGAGATATAGATAATTGTGACCTGATAGATTGTAATTACCACGAAACAGCACCATCACTAATTATAACGAGCAAGCCAGTGCTGGAGCATTCTCTTCCATGGTGTTAACATTAATTAGAACATATCAAGTCTGGACCCGATTTGTTTTCCGGGGTAAAATTTGATCTCGGTGAAGTCCCCAAAAACAGAACAGGCCATCAGATTTACCAGGCGGCTCAGTGGGGCTTTTGTGTCACTCTGTTCCATGCAGCGTCAGGTGCTTTTTTGTTGGTGGTTTACAGACAGGGTCCTACCATTAGCCCAGGCTAGCCTTAAGCCTGCAGTCCTCCTGCCTCAGCTGTCTGACTACTGAAACCGCAGGCATGCACCACTGTACTCTGAAGCTTTATGCGTATTTACTGTAAATACATGAAATGTGAAATAGGGATAAAGAAAAAGGTGAGAACAATGAGGGACTTCTGAGCTTTTAAAAAACATTTTTACGTCCTCTTAGGAACCGGCTTTTTGTTTGTTTTGTTTCTGTAGGCAGACGCTGTTCTAACAGCCGCAGTAGGAAGTGAAGCAAGCCTCAGATGGACCTGGGGCTCTGGCACCCTTCTGTGGCCCTCGGTGGCGCTGCCCTCTGGCTCCCATCAGCAGCTTCCTTTTTGCTTTTTCCACTTCCATGTACAGAAAAAGCAGGGCGGTCAGTGGTAGGTTTCCTCGCCAGCTTGTGGTACAGCGGCTGCGCAAGGATGGAGAAAGCGTGGGCAACGTGTTTCATAAAGTTACACAAGGAACAGCCTTGGCTCAGTCAGTGGTCGTGGATGCTTGGCACACCACAGGCGGAAGCACTGTGTGGACATCGCTCAACCACCTATGCCACTTTCCTTTAAAGTGATGTCACTCTGTAGGTATCAGAAATTGGCCTGGTTCTTAAAGAACAGGCTAGATCATCGATAACTTGTATCCCCAAGAAAGTACACTTATTGGTTTTTACATGTGGACCAAATTAACAGTGGGCTGGGAAATAATTATAACCAGCAGCATTATAAAATGCCAGCAGCACAACTGGCCAATAAATATATTGAGTGAGCCCTTTCTAAAACTCACTAATAGAATTTTTAATGAATTAGGAATAAGGCCTATTTAAATTATTCAGTTTTGAATCAACCACTACCAACCTCGGCTAAACTTTGTAGTAAGAATTTATTCATCCAGTCATTCAGTATTTATTAACCCATGTGCTCCATGGGGAAATAGAGTGCGTCTCAGATGTTTTCCCTTAGGGCCAAGAGTGGGCACAGTGTCTACCTCTGTGTCCAGTAGCCATCTGTGCAGATGCTGGCTGGCTGGCTGGTGGCTGGAGGTCAGTCTCTGAGGCCTGTTGGAGTCCCTAGGTTAAGTCCCAGTGTGCACAGAGTGCTGCCTGTGCCTTAGGTTTCCTAGATGGTGCTCTAAACATAGAAAGGACCACATGTGCTCTCCTTGCTCCTTGCTGGAGCCCGGGTGTGTTCATGTAAACCTTACAGAGATAACATACACTGTGCCCCCGGCTGCTTTTTCAGGAAGTAGTAATATTCCTCAGCTCCTTTGTTCCTCCCACCTTTCTTTCTTGAAGCCAGTCTCCCTGCACCATTGTACCACCCACTGGTACCCACTCTTGTGGGCACCTTTAAAAATGCACACCGGACCATTCCTTTCCTTATGTGATGCAAAGCAGAATTTCTCTCCTGGCCTTTTTCTGCCTAATTATAAAATGTCACCGGGTAAATGGGGGATTAATTTCAGTTTATTTATTTAATATTTATGCGTTGAATGTTTTTGTAAGTCTCCTGGGAAATAGCAATGAAATGGTGGCACAGTCTGTGTCCCCTTGGGGCATACATTCTAGAGAGAGACAGACATTAATTAAGCCATTATACAAATAGCTCAACAATTAGAATTATCAGACATGACATTTAAGGAGAGGTAAGGCACTCTGAGCTGTAAGGGAGAAAGCCTCAGCAGGCAGCCGTGGGAGAAGGCCTTTGAGACTTTGCTGTGGGAGATAAAGGAGAGTCTAGAAAAAGGACCTATGGGCATAAAAATGAGGAAGTAACCATGAACATCCCTGAGCTCAGGTGCAGCATCACTGGCCTGGACTCTCAGCTGCGCAAGTGCAGCATCACTGGCCTGGACTATCAGCTGTGCAGGTGCAGCAGCATCACTAGCCTGGACTCTCAGCTGCACAGGTGCAGCATCACTGGCCTGGACTCTCAGCTGCGCAGGAAGATGTGAAGCAGGAGGATTTGGAGCTCACGTGGTCCCAAGAGTCACAGAAAGTCCCTCAGCCTCATCTCAAGCAAGCAAACCAAAGACACAGAAACTTCAAATAAACAAACTGGTGGCTGCCTTAAGATGGAGTTGCTTGTTTCCAACATAATCTACAGTAGCTCTTGCAAACCAGCAAACCAGAGACCATTAGTACTGACTTTTGGCTGCTAATTATAAGACTTTAACTGAGTGGTTACAGTAAATATTTTTACTGGACTATGTTACCTTAAGTCAGTACAACAAGTAACCTCGGAACCACTTCTCTTGGTGTTACAGGCTAAGAGCAAAATAAGTTTTCCCTTCAGTGTTATATAGTCCAATTAAACTTATCAATGGTATACACACAAATACATGACATTATGCTACGTATGGATGGCATCATACTGTGGTAATTTATATAATGCAAAGTTAGAAGTATTGTGTAGAACCACAGCTCTCAGCTTTTATGGTCTTAATATTTTATACTCAGTAGTGTGTGCACATGTAATGACCAGTGCACTAGAACTTAAAACAGAAATTTAACACATTTACTAATCAATTTAAACATAATCAACAATAAACCAAAGATTGGCAGTGTAAAATAATATTGAAGCATGTTAATGTATGTTAGCATATTTTAATGTAGAACATCTTTTTTTTTGTCTAAAAACATAATACAGCAGGAGAAATGTCCTTTTGTGTATTTTGCATGTCCGTGTTAGAGTAGATAGATAGGTCTTCATGGTTTGCTTATATATTACAGTATATATTACAGATTATCAGCACTTACAAATGTTTACTTTTTCTTTATTCAAAATGAGGAAAAAACATCACCTTTTATAACATTACCTTAAGTCTCAACAAAAAGCCATTATTGGGAAGCTATCAGATGACCATGGTGAATGCTATGTTCTAATACTTGTTTGAAGCTTTAGGATATCATCGTTAATAACAAATGTTTTCTTGAAAGTATCTGCCAATTACCTAAGTCTTTTGTAAATTTTTATTACTTAATATAATTTATTCACATTGCATCCTGATTGTTATCCCCTAGCTCTTATCTTCCCATTTCCACCCACCTCCCTCCCTCTTCTGCCCTGTTCCCCTCCCCTAGTCTGCTGACAGAGGGGCCCTCCTCCCCCACCATGTGGCCGCAGCCGATCAGGTCTCATCAGGATAGTCTGCACCCCTTCCTTTGTGTGCCCGCAAGGCTACCCTGCCAAGGGGCAGTGACCAAATCATGGGCACCAGAGTACATGTCAGAGGATCAGAGGCAGTCACTCCCTGCCCCCACCCCCACCTCCAACCCCAACATGGAGAGTTAGTGTTCTACCTAAGTCTTTATAACCAGGTTTTGATCAACTTCTGTGGAATAGAATGTTTGCTGGTGCCGGGAGAGATTTCAGCGCACACGACAGAAACGCTTTTCCTGGAGCTGTCAGGGACCTTTAGTGCGTAGATAACTCTTCTATGAGAACTTCTTGCTTCGCTCCGAATGTTAAACAGCTGCAAAGTGTGTGTGCCAGTTAGTAGAGCTGGGCACAGTTACTCTGCCTCAAGGGCGTGAGTGTGGGTAGGACGTGGCTGCGGCACAGTGGGGCCGCTGTGGGTTCAGTAAAGCAGTGGTTTTAACCCTTCACCACTTTTTCTCTTAAGCCTTATTTATTTTTATAGATATGGGTATTTGGCCCACATGCATATCTGTATACCACATGCGAACATGGGGCCAGAAGATGGCATGGGATCCTCTGGAACTGCAGATATAGAGGCTGTATGGGAATGTGGGTGCTGGGAATCAAACCAGGTCCTCTGGAAGAGTAGCCAGTGCTCTTAACCCCTGAGCCGTCTCTACAGCCCGCCTCATAAGCGCTGACTCACAGATGTTAACAGAAGACAGACAAACAACGTCTTCTATATTATAGAAGTTTTTTGGCCTTTCGGATCCCCTCCCCGCAAAGCGTCAAGCGTCTCTAGAGGTAGGTGGGACACACACACAGTGGCTTAGAAAACAAGGGAGAACTGGGATTTGGGTAGGTGGTGAGAGGACATTACACGAGCAAGGAGTAGAGGTAGATGACAGTCAAACCCCTGCTTAGAAGAGATGAGGTTAGACCAGATAGTTAGAACAGGGAGAGATGTTCGCGATCTGTAGCTTGTAGTCAGGCCAGCAGGTGTCTTTGCCCTTGGGACTTGAGCGTTATTTAGGCGCGTTCCTATGTGGGCAGGGTAAGGGGTGAACCAGAGGGCAGAGGGTGTGCCCTGTGAACTGTGATCCAGCTGCTTGGAGCCCAGCACAGGCTGTGTGCTGCTGCACTGGGGGACCCGAGTGTTAAGGAGACGGCTTCGGAAGGAGAAGCGAGCTGAGAGAGCCAGAGCCGAAGGTCCAGGGTTATCTGCACAGCGTGTTGTAATAGCCCCACTCCCTGCTAACAGCATTGTTAGAGAAACGGACACAATCTGGGTGTTTCTGTGAAAGGTCCCTTATAAGACTTTTCTGCCCACCCCCCGCCCCCAGAAGGATTGAGAATGCTTCCTTTTCTTCTGATAACAGAACTATATTATTGAGCACGGTTTCCCTTTTGTACTCCTGCCAGGAGGCTTCCAGCCAGTTCTCATGCTAGGATCACGACAGGACAGTTGAAGTTGTCCCAATGGCTAGTACATTTTCTTCCACCTACCTTCTCTGACCCCAGCCTTCTTCTTTCTGTATCCATTCTCCATGACAGCGATATGCCACCTTTTTTTTTTTTTAAGGGGGCTGGAGGTGGCTCAGCAGTTAAGAGATCATACTGCTTTTGGTGAGCACCTGGGTTCGCTTTGCAGCACTTGTGTCTGTAACTGACTCCAGCTTCAGGAGAGCTGAGGAGATCTTCTGGCTCCCTGAACCACAAGTACAGGTGCTTGTGAGCTGCCTGACAAGGGTGTTGTCCTCTGCAAGAGCAGCAACTGCTTTTAACCTCTGAGCCATCTTGCTGGCTCTATTAGAAACTTGTTTCTTTGGAGCATTTAATTCACAGAACACCTCTAATAATTGAGTGGGGTTTTATAAAGTTTTATTTATCTTCCTCTCTGTGATGCCTTTCACGTTTTCCTGCCATTGTTATAAACGAGTTGTTAGGGCTACGCGTTGTGGAAATACCATCCTAGCACAGCCATCAGCGCTGCTGCTGCTTCTCCTTCTCCTTCTCCTTCTCCTTCTCCTTCTCCTTCTCCTTCTCCTCCTCCTCCTCCTCCTCCTCCTCCTCCTCCTCCTTCTCCTTCTCCTTCTCCTTCTCCTTCTTCTTCTTCATTTTAAGATTATTATACATACAGGGCTCTACCTGCATGTACACCTGCAGGCCAGAAGAAGGCATCAGATCGCATTATAGATGGTTGTGAGCCACCATGTGGTTGTGGGGAATTGAACTCAGGACCTCTGGAAGAGCAGTCAGTGCCCTTAACCTCTGAGCCATCTCTCCAGCCCCAGAACTTCTTTCAATACCACCTTTTGGGTTGAAGGGGGGAAGTAGCATCTCTATAGAACATCACCCAATGGATGCTGATTGGCACGGCCCTTTGCTCTCCTGGGCTCTGGGTTTTCCTTCCTGTTGGTTTGAATGAAAGTTAAAACATCAATTGCCAAGTAGAGGTCAGAGAACATTGTGGCTTGAGAAGTCCCTAGGGCATAGAACGATTGGGGGAGGGGAGCACCCCTGCTGAGGGCTCTGGAGCTGACAATAACACAGTGCTTGCTGCTCCCTCAGATGACACGCTTACCACAGACATCTTGCCACCTCAGGAAAACCCTTAGATGACTGTCAACCTCACGTCACCAGGGGAGGAGAAAGATCGCAACCTTGAGGGAAATCTGTGGAAGAATTACCCAGGTACCCAGGGAAGATGTGAAGACTATCTGTGCCATGTGCCCTCAGCTCACAGTCTAGATAGCTTTATCAGGAAACTGTTCGTTCTCAGCTGAGGAACCTGCCGTGCAGTGGCTCGCTATTTAAGACTGTTGACCTAACCTACGAACTTATTGACATGAATGATGGAGCCAAGGGGGCAGTTTGTAGCTATGAGCTTGGTGAATGGCTCTACCAGTGTGTTTAAGATATAACCAATTATATATGTTTCAAAAGCAGCTGAAATATGGTTGGTAAAGAAGTTGCTCCTGAAGACCAGGCATCCTACGACTCAACTTCTAGGTAGAGTACCATGAAATTGCACCAAGACAGAAGCTAGGCGCAGTGCCGTTCTGGCTCCAACTGATCCCAGACTGTAAGACAGGGAGCCATTCTTTAAAAAGTTCGGAAATGTAATTTAGGGCAGCCGTCTTGTTTAAGGTGGAAACCCTATCCAGCATTCTTTGGAAGAGGGTATAAACTAAAATTTCAAGTGGATTCAAAGTTTTATGCAAGTGGATGAAAGACAAATCAAGACACACTGATGTGTGGGGATCTGAGACCTCGGGAGCCCAGCCTCTAGGAGGGACAGCGCTTCTCTCAAACAAATTCTCTTGTAGCACTCATCTCTAGCCTGTACCTTATCCAGTGGGGTGTATGTTGAAAATTCCTCGTAGTTTGTCCCTCACAGTACTTTTACTAACACTAGCACCAAGAGCTGAAAATAAAATAAACAGATGACAGTTTACTCTAGAGTGGGAAATTATAAAAAAGAGCTACAATGGGCACTTTCTCTTTTCCTTTTTATTGTTTGATGCTGCTTTGCAGTTTTCTTATTTTTTAAGACTAAACTGAGATTTCCTCCCCGCCCCCTTCCTCCAAGGTAGAAAAGACCATAGGATATGAAACAGAAAATGAAAAAGAATGAAGTTGTGTTGTTGAGACCAGTCACACTGCAGCTCTTGAGGGTTTAAGAGAAGACTGTGAGGGTAGCTCCCTGCCCAGCAGGAAGGCACCTGACTGGAGTCTCCATAGCTAGTTTTCTGTGTGCAGTGCTTTGGATAGAACCCAGGACTATGCTGATACCGCTGAGTCGCATCCCCAGCCCTGGTGGAGTCCTTTAAAGGAGAGTTTTAACTTTAAACGTCATTTCAAAGTTCTGTCTTCATAGGCCCGCCCCTTAACTCTAGTTCAGAAAGTTTAAAGAGTATTTACAAGTATGCAAGAATGCCACTTGATAAAAGAACTGAGCCCTTGTCATGAGCTTGAGGGAGACAGAAATACGGATGCTGGAGACGACCTGCCCTCATCCTTGCTGGCATCTGGAATGTGGGGTCCTAATAATAGAACCCTGGTATTTAGCAAAGACAAAAATGCACATGGCAAATCAGGAGGCCATGGCATATAAGAAGACATCGTAATGATACATTCCCATTATTTACAAAAAAACCACATCTGTGCCTTATAAGAAATAACTGAAAATAACAAGTCCCACCACTTGGAAAAAAATGTAGAAACAGTTCACAGATAAAACACAGCACTTTTAAGTACTTGGCATCCAATTTAACGACACCGAAACCATTATAAGCCAAATAAGTAGTGTGTTCTAAATATGGAAAAATGTATGAGTTGGAACGCAGAACCAGTGTTTGGTGGTTGTGAGGGTGGCCTGTAATCTGTGACGAAAAGTCAGCCAGTGCTCTGGTGACCTTCTACAATGGGGCACGTTGCAGTTTAATGTCCACATGAAAATAATGGGTCAGCGCCGTCGAACCCAGGGCGGGCTGACAGGGCCTGGAGTATGTCTCCCTTTTCCTTCCAGGGTACACTTGGTAAAAATGAGTGCTTTCTAAGGTCTCGCTCTATGGAGTTCCCTGTCTTCTCCGTAAACTGCTGCCTTTCTAACAGCCTTTCGGGCAGCGTCACTCGGCAGCGTCAGGTGGGCACCAGTGTCCATGGTAGCTACAGAACATTGCTTCCGCACATAGCTTGCTGCCAGGGCACCTTCAAGGGTGCTCGAGCCACTCTGCCAGCCATTCCCTTACACCTCCACCTGGGGTTAACTTTGAAGAGGGGCAGGTGCTCCCCATGACTTACTTAGCAGGTCTTGTAGGCTTTTTTTTCAAACTGAACCACACAGAGTCCTGTAAGTCTGTTCTGTGCTCTCTGTCGCCCTCTTGACTATGTTCCCTGTGCTGCCTCAGATTTCACCACCAAAGTAAATGTTTTAGAATTTACTTAAAAAGGCCAATTAGGTCAAGGGTAGCAATAGGGACTACTTAGGAACGTAGTAATTCCTTTGAGCAGAGCCTGTGATAATGTGACTGTTCTCTGCTTAAAAGGTACAAAAGGAAAAACCAGAAATACACATTTTTGGCTATGGTGGTGGTAAAGTGGAAGGCTGTATTCCAGGGAGCGTGGTGCCTGGCACACTCGTGTTCTTATACTGTGTAGGGAGGGGTGTGAGTGTGTGTTTGAGTTTGAGAGAGAGAGAAGGAGAGAGAGAGAGGGATGGGATGACGGTTTAAGCAACTCTTGTATTGGGCGCATTCAAACAGGCCGTAGCACTTAAAAATCTGCTTCCAGAATTTAGCCTAATGAAATAGTAATTGAACATGTGCGCATATACATATGTACAAGGAAACGCATTGCAGCAGTGTTTATAGAAGCAGAAAATTGGAAGCAACTCCTGTGTTCGTCAGTAGAGGAACTGTTTAGCTAAATTATATTGCTGCTATTAAACACGATGATTCAGAGCGTTATATAAAGCTAGAAAACGTCTCTGATCGATGTTTGTAAAACAGTGTGTGCGTATGGTGCCATTTTACTTAATGTGTATGTGAGCATGCCTGGAAGGATGATCTCAAAAAAATATTTTAAAACTCAGCTCATTTCTGGGAGATGAAATTACGTATGACTTTTATTTCTTCCTTTATACTTTACAGTGTTGTTGGGAGTTATTTAGAAATGAGCGTAATTTTTTTTCCATTAGGAGACAAAGAGTCTTTGTAGTTTAGAGGGGGGAAAAAGTCTCGGAGGTCCTGATACCCGGAGAGGCCCCATAGAGAGTCCAGGGTGAGCGAGGACTGGTCACCACCTTCAGAACTGAGTGGTTAATGGAGAGCCTGGGGGAGGGGAAGTCTGACTTCCACAGAAACCACTGGGGTTCCCCTGAGTACACAGTGATTGTCAGAGTCCACACCACCTGCTCTCGGAACATCCTGAGACACACTCCAGAAACAGTCCTCAGTTCAGCGCCTGTCCTCTGTCAGTTCAGTGGGCTCTTTTGCCTCTGTTTCTCTGCAGTCAGCACTCTGGAATGCCTGGTCTGGCCAGAGAGAAGCTGCTGTGTGCTGGCTCTGTGTGCTCACACACTTCTGCTCTCCCTGTGACTAATCTCTTACGTCATCCTCCTGCCACCTCTGCTTTCTTCAAATATTTGTCTTTCCTCCTCAACACTCAACCTCCCTCAGCTCAGTCCTGGGGCGTTTTTAGTTCAAAATTTGCCTCTTGACATTGATTTGCAATTTGTGTTTTGATCAAAATAAAAGGAGTGAAGTTTTCTCCTGCTTCATAGCATGTTTACATTATTGTACAGAGAGAAGCATTTCACTTATTTACATCTTGTATTCTAGGAGTCAGGAAAATGGAGATGTGCTATTTGTAGTATGCAAATGAAACTAAGTTCTGTGTTTTGAGATCTGAATAAAGGCTTTTGCTTGAGCTGAACTTTGTGTGTGTGTGTGTGTGTGTGTGTGTGTGTGTTCAGGGTTTACTGCAGAAAGGACAGTACTGCATTTTTTAGTTTAGTTCTGTTATGAATGGTCTCCCTCGCTCCCCACATGGTTTTAGAATTAACTGCTTTATTTTTCCAGTCAGAAGAACTGCAGAGAGCAGTTCCTTGCTACACTCTTTGGCTGTATGAAATTTCTGATATTTTTCATAGTGCAGTTTCTCAGCTATTATTGGAACACTCGCCTTTCTTACAGCCTGCTTTGTGTGAGGGGAATGCTGTAAGCCTACACGAGCCGGGAGCACGCCAGTGTTCCAGGTTGTCTGGAAATTCTTCAGATGCAATAAGTTTCACTGTCCAAGGCAAGTGTCGGACCCCCTCATGCATAAACATGAGTTGGAGCAAAGATGCCAATACAGCCACATTTCATCCTGATTGTGAATAAATAATTTAAATTCGGCATTTCGAATGATGATAATAGATTCTGCTGGAGTGAAGTGGGACTGGGTCCCTAACAAGGATTTTTGAGGACCCGTTTTTAATGACATGTGAGACTAGACCAGTGTTGACAAGTTATACTCACAGACATATGGATGTCAAGGAGCCCGAGAGTGTTTATTAGTGAGGCAGAGCGGGTTCCACTGCACCTGCCCTGAGTTGACACAGAGCCCCTCCATTCATGAGGCCCTTTCCTCTCTCACCCCACACTCCATTTCTGTCTAGAAGAGAGACTCCACATGCCCATATCACTTCCCTCTCGTGTGACTGTAGCAGCTTCTCCAAGGGAAAGGTCAATGCCACATTTTGACCAGATTGCCTAGGTGGAATTTCCCCGCCAAGTTATTACTGGAACACACTCACTCTGAGGCATTCTCTCTTAGCCATTGTCCTACAGTAACTGGAAGTCTCGCTTAAGACTGTGAATGGGATGAGGGCCCGTGTATGCTTCCTTCGTAACAGCGAGAAGACTGCACATATTCACCTCCTCAGATGCACACTGGGTTTGAAGGCACTGAACAAAATAAATTCCCTACGTGATGCGATGTGTGTGATGGTCTCTGTCCGCACGCCCCACCCCCCAGCTTCCCCAGGGTCCCTCCCAGGTCCTGTTCCCCCACAGTATCCTGCTGGAATTTTTAACTGGCCTGATCTTTGCAGGTAACCACAGTTGCTGTTCAGTTAATGTAGCCAATAGCCATGTCCTGTCCAGAGCACAGCATTTTGCAGCAGTCCATAACATCCGCTGGCTCCTTCCTTCTGTGATGTCCCTTGAGCCTTGGGCAGGAGGTTATGTAGATGTCCCATCTATGGCTGAGCAATCACAGCCTTTCTCTTAACATTTTGAATAGTAATGAGTCTCAACATTGACCACTCCCATCACAATAGCAATATATATAATGTATATTTATATTACTACATACTTACCTATACTTACTATATGAGTATATTTATATATCATATATTTTATTTTCTTATAATTTTTCTTTATTCTTTTTTAAATTAAATTTTATTATTCAGATTATATCCTGATGGTTATCCTCTCACTTGTATAGAAGTTCATAGATATAAACAATAAATGTGAACATAGCCATTCCTCACTTCTCTTTCCAAGCCCCCTCCAATATGTCCCTATCTTAGTTGCTTTTCTATTACTGTGAAGAGATGATGTGACCAAGGCAACTTATTTTAAAAAGCATTTAATTTGGCACTCGTGGTTACAGATGTAGAAGTTTGGAGTACGTGGCTGTTATGGCAGAGAGCATAATAGCAGATAGGTATGGTGCTGGAGCAGAAAAAAAAGAGAGATAACCAGGAATGGCTGGGTATTTGAAACCTCTAAGCCCTCAGTGACAACAAGGCCATGCCTCTTAATCCTTCCCAAACAGTTTACCAACTATGGACTAAACATTTACATATATTTGCCTATAGGGGCCATTCTTATTCAAACCACCACAGTCCTCCACTCGAGTGACACTCAAATCTTCTCAGATATGGAGCCATGCACTGCACCTGCCAATGGGAACCAGTGGGGGGGAAATAATTCTTCCTCCTGCAGCAGCTATAAACTGCCAACAGCTCCTTCTTAAAGGGCAGAGCTTAGAGAGCACTTCCCCCACCTGTGTTGGCAATTTGGCTGGCTTGATCTTGTACAGTTATTAAGCAGGTGGTCACAGTTGCTATGAGTTCGTGGATCTGAGTCCCATGTCAAAACATAAATATTTAGAAGGCAGTTTGCTAATGGCCACGACCGTTTAGCACAGTGATTCTCAACCTTCTTAATGTTACAACCCTTTAATACAGTTCCTCGTGTTGTGATGACCACACCCCCCCCACCATAAAATTATTTTCATTGCTAGTTGATAGCTGTTGTTTTGCTACAATTGTGAACTATAATATAAATATTTCTGGAGGTAGAGGTTTGCCAAAGGGGTTGCTACTCAAAGATTGAGGAAAGCAGCGTCAATAAGTTCTCTCCTAGGGCTTATGGCTTCATGTGGGGTTGTTGTTGTTGTTGTTGTTTTGTTGTTTTATAGTGCCAGGCATGAATTGCTGTCAGTAGTTCAGGCCTCAGATCTAATTAAGAGATCAGTTAGCTGCCCCTGTAACTGTCCTGCCATTATTGCCGTAGTAGGCAGGTGCATCCTTCCTGTAACACGGACCGTCCAGCACACGGTGAGACCGTTGATGTCTTTTCTTCCTTAGCTACCCATATAGCACCTTCCAACACCACACAAGCAAGCCATCAGGGAGTGTTTCCTAGTTATCTCAAGGTTGGTTTCTTTGCGTCCTTTAACCAAAGTGTCTTCAGAAATAGGAACTTGCCGCCTGGTCATAGTGGGCAGCCAAGAGAACTGCAGTTAGCCTGCATTGTTTTGGCTGCCTCTGGAGGCCTCCTTGACCAACAACTAGTGAGGAAGTAGTCTGTGCCTGGGACTGAGATGTTTGATTAGCTGTGTCTTCTAGGAGCAGCTTTGTTAACTAGAGTGGAGTACCTCTGTTCAAACACACACACACACACACACACACACACCTCCCAAAAATAACCCAGATTATGTAGTTTTCCTATGGATCCTTCACCCATCCTTGAGTTTGGTAAGCCCATCTCACCCTTCATTTCTGTCACCCCACCCCTTCCCGTCCCTGCGTAAGGTTTTGTCTTCCCGTAGTCTCCCTGTTATCACATCACACTACACACGTTCTAATCATATCACACCACACACATTCTCCTGCCTACTGTGAAACTGCTGGAGGGCCCAGGAGGGAGGAGACTTCAACCTGAAGCACAGGAACAACTTTGTAACTAGGTCTTGAGTAGCCCAGGAAATAAAGACCAAGAATTGACAAATGGGAGACACTTTCTCAGTAGCAAAGGAAATGGTCAGTTGAGGGAAGAGGCAGCCCACAGAATGGGGGAAATTCTTGGCCAGATACACGTCTGACATAGGATTAGTGTATAGAATTTACAAAGAATTAAAAAAAAAAAAAAAAAAAAAGACTAGACACAAAGAAAATGACCCTATTAGTAAATGGACGATGAAACTGAATAAGAGTTCTCTAAAGACAAAAATACAGATAGTTCCTAGCACTTAGAGTGTTTAGCATCCCTAGAAAGCAGGGAAATACAGATTAAATTTAATTTAAGAGCCCATCTCACCCCAATCAGAATGGCCATCTACAGGAAATAAATGATAAATGCTGGTATGGATCCTGGGGGACCTTTACACACTGTTAGTGGGAGTGCAAGGTGTTTCAGCCACTTTGGAAATTAATATAGAGCAGTGGTTCTCAACATGTAGGTTGCCACCCCTTTGTGGGTCCAACCAATCATTTACAGGGATTGCTTAAGACCATCATAAAACACAGTAACAGTACTGAGTGTGGGGGAGCCAGCCCTGCCTTTTGTCTGCTGGATGGTGGTGTGGATGAGGGAGAGATGCTCTTCTCTCCGTAATCCTTTACCATCTCTGGCAAACCAGGGGAGCTGGCCCTGGGGTCATGAGACTGGGAGAACTGGCTCTGTCCTTCACTGGCTGTAACACATGGGAGAGCCAGGCCTGGAGAGCAGGGCAGAGCTGGCCCTGGTGTGAGAGGTTGCTGGTGAGCTGGCCACAAGAGCGGGAGAGCCAACAGCCTGACAAACTCAGGACCTCTCAGGCCCAGATCCAGGCCTTTGAATTGGCCCATCCCAGCATCTACCCCATCACTGAACTGCTGGGGCATGTGAAGGGGCCAGTCCTGTAGATCCAAAACTACAGGGTCTCCATGACACAGAGCAACAACAGGGTATCTGAGAGGAGTCCCAGCGAGGTTCTAGTATCAATGGAAAAGCAGAACCCAAGACTCCACAGGCCTTGTACCAGACCAACAAGTCTTTGCAATGTCAATCAATGTCTTTGCAAGCAAAGGAGTGTAGACAGAGGGGTAAACTGTGGGACACACTGTGTGACACACTATAGCTTCCATGATGAGATTTTTTTTTTTCCTCTGTTGAGGGAGGGGGAGGTTGCAAGGGTCGAGGGCAGGTGTGAGGGAGGAAGAGTAGCTAAGTGTGATTAGGGTGCGTGATGTGAAATTCACAAAGAGCCAATATAAAGTTTTTTTTAAATTCATAGCAGTAGCAAAATTATAGTTATAGTGTAGCAAAAATAATTTTATGGCTGGGGGGGGTCACAGCATTAGGAAGGCTGAGAACCGCTGGTGTAGCAGTTTCTCAAAACACTAAACACAGACTCCTCTATGGCTCCGCTATGTCACTCTTGGGCATGAACCCAGAGGTCTCTGTACCCTACGATAGAGATGCTTGTACTTCCATGTCCTTAGGGCTCCGTTCACATTATCTAAGAAACGGAATCAACATGAATGCTCATCAGCTGACAAATAGATACACGGCACATATTCAAAGAGAAATGAAATTTGCAAGTAAATGGACAGAACTGGGAAGAAATGATGCTGGGTGAGGTCACGCAGGATCCCAAAGACAAAAGCAGCTTGTCCTTTCTCGTATGTGAACCTTAGCTTCAAGTATTTTTGAGTTTAACGTTGTGTACGTGCGGAAGCCAGGACACTAGAAATGGGCCATTCTCACAGAGCAATTAGATGAAATGATTAAGTAGAGATGTGGGAAACTGGGAGCAGGAAGGTGAGGCGGGTAGCAGAGGGAGGAGGATGGAAACATGAGGGGTCAGGGGAAGGCCTAGCCCAAATGAAGTATGCATTAAGAAGCTGTGGGATCCCATAACCTTACAATCCATGGGCAATGTAATTTTGCCGCCAGAGTTCAGTATTTTTCCTTTGCATTTTATTTATTTGTGTGTACCCAGGTGACAAGCACCTGCACCCATTCAGCCATCTTGGCTGGCCCATATGTGCAGTTCTTTTTTGTTCTGATTTGGGTGAGGATCCTGCCTTTCAGGTTGTCTTGAGAGAGCACGTAGAATGAAAGAAGCCAGATGGAGAAATGCCACATAGCTGAGCACCACTGGCCTGCCTCCCTCCCTCCGTACTGCCACCACTGTGGGGCTTACCAAAGGTCTGTTGTAAGATGCCCTGTGGCCAGAGTACATTTATTTCCTCACAGTCCCAAGTGAAGACTGTCAGAGCTTCAGCTGAAGGAGGGTGGGGTCGTTAGCAATGGGTGGCATTTTGACTTATTTTGATTCGACGACAAATGAATATAAGTTGTGCTTTGAGCCCTTATCAGGCCAGGTTGGCTGGAGATGGAGCAGGGGGCTCATGGGAGTCTGTTGTCCTCAGGACCAGGTTGGGTGGG
>OU015748.1:119137778-119156316 GCA_907169655.1 Acomys percivali
ACTAAGCCGGGAAGAATCTAAACTGATACAAATCTACTCTTAAACTAACATAAACTACTCTAAACCTCATAACATACATATATCCCAAACACTTACCACTATAATCCTCAGAAGCTTCTTCCTTCCTTCTCTCTCTCTCTCTCTCAATTGTCAAACGTGGCTCCGCCCCCTCCAGGAAGTCCTGCCTTCCACTTCCTGTCCTTCTGCCCAGCTTATTGGCTAAACAGCACTTTATTGACAGTTGTTACATCCACTAAAGACATTCCTCCACACACACCCTCTATGACTCCAGTTTCAGGGGACCCAATGTCATCTTGCTTCTGTATACATGGTGCACAGACATACATGCTGGCAAAGCACCCATACAGATAAATAAAAATAAAGGTTAAAAAAATTTGAAATAATGTAAACAAAAATTTTAAAGAAACGTAGATTGTTGTCTACTCTGTACGCTTTTTATAGCCTTTTTCAGAATAATGAATGCCACCTGTCATCCTGTTTTTGTCAGCTTCAGGTTTGTTGCTTGTTATGGATGAACTTGGATTTTATTATGCTGGTAGAAAATGAAGCCTTTTGCTAAGGTTTTTTTTGAGTTGTTTTCTTTCTCTCTTGTTAGCAAAGAGGTCTGTGATCCAGATATCGGCGGCCAGATCCTGATGTGTCCACAGTGTGACAGGCTGTGTCCCTTCTGGAGGCTGAATATCACCTGCGAATCGTCTAAGGTAACTTTTGTTATTCCAGATTCTTACATAAAAAGACTTGCTTAAACACGGCAGACAAAGTATCCTCGCTCGGAGGAATATGGACATTCAGATTTATGTCTGGAAAACTTGTCCTACTACTATTTACAATGATCGTGGCACATTGTCAGCCTCACCGATTCCTACACTTAATTTATAGATTAAAAAAGACTTTACTGGCTGCCCATGAGCTAAGGCAATGGCTAGGCTATGCACTAGAAGACTGGGCACTGTTAGCGCATCTCCTGAGCCTCTGCACCTAAGGCAGGTGCAGCAGTCATGCTCCCGCGAAGCCACAATGGAGGGTCTCTTCTGAAGACATCCTTTCCTCCCCTCTCCCCTCCTCACTTACGCTTCCATTCCTCCAATTCCGCCTTCCCCACCTTAGCTCAGGACTTTTGAGCATCTTTCATTGTCTGGGGAGAGGTGTTTGGTTCTGTTGTGTTTCCTCAAGGATTCCTTGAATCTTGTGGGAGCAGGTTACAAAGGGAAGGAGACTAAGACAAGAGTCTGGGGGAAATGGTGAAAGAGGTTGGGGCAAAATAAATAAATAAATAAAAAGGCATTTCTGGTTTCATTCATGATTTATACTAATAATTCACTTACTAGTTTCTTCCTTTCTTCTAAAGAGATGTTCCATGACTCCAACAAAATGCTGACTTGGGGCTGCTCTTAATATGGCATCTGGTCCACTGTGCCAGCTGCCAGCCAGCCTACTAAGTTAGGCTTCTAACAAGCTTATATCTTACCATTTCCCTTACTCCTACTTCTGTAGTGCTCCGGGGACCAAGCAGAAAGGCCAGATGTCTACTTCCTTTCCTGTGCCCATGATCTCACATATGAGACTAGCATGGCAGCTTCATCTATGCCTAACCATGTCCTGAGATACCAGGCACATCCCTCATTGGGAACTAGGCAGTTGGCATGACTTGTACCAACTCCAAAATGGAGCATGTCGAGGAAGGAGGAGATCACACATCTGGAGTACTTTCCGTAGCGCTTTGTGTGCAGTTATTTGCAATAAAAGGTAGAGCATAATGTTGAAAGACATCTCGGAGCAGCTGGTTTTCTAAAAGGCAAAGAGAAAAGAGAAAAAGCATCGTTTGTGGGGGACACATGCCTCAGCTCTGTTCCCCAGGATATCAGGCATGACAAATCCATCTTCCTACACCTGGCCTGGAGGGCTTGGGGTTTTTTTGTTTTGTTTTAGGGGAGTTGTTTCATGAGACCATTTAGAACCGTGCTGTTTAATCAAAAGCCACATGGATGGTTGCGGGAACTTATATCTGCTTTGGAAGCCAGGCAGATGAGAACTTAACTAACCAGATACATGCCTTCTAATGAAAATAACCGACGATCTCGCATACATGAAAATTACACTACTTTGAGTATAAAAGACAACTGAAAAAAAAAAAAAAACTGCGGCAGAGTACACTTCTCATTTGGAAACAGATCTGAATGCTATCACTGTGGATGTCCCCTTGTTCACCTGGGGCCTCTGTACACCCACCTATTTTCACTCTTCACGTGGCCTCTAATAAAGTTGGCAGAATAATATGTGTCCCACCGCCCCCCCTGCCCCACCGCCCCCTGCCCCACCCCCATCTCCTGTTAGTGTTATGAGTTCTTTCTTAAGGAAGGTTTTAAATGCTTACTAATGGAAAGTCAGTAAACAATTCAAAGATTTTTTTTTTCCCCAGCAAGTCATAAAGACAGCTAGGCTATGTGTACATTGCCAGAGAGGGAGTTTGGCAGCAGTGGTAGCGCTGCCCCGATGAGAGGATAAACCTTTTGAGACAATTGTGCTGGTGATGTCAGCACAGCCTTTATCCCACCGAGAACACTCGCCAGTCACAGATGCAAAGCCTTCCTTGGATTGGTGGAAGCAGGGCGCTCCTGGAGGAGGAGAGCCGTCGCCACATAAACTCAGCTTTGTATCTTATTTTATTAATAAGAAAAGAAGTATTTCTGGAATTTATCCCCTCTGAGGGGAACGAGAAAAAGATAAGAGGCAAATCATAAAAGTTGCTTAGAGGGCACTAGATCCTTAGGGCCACTTGCTGCGTCCATCTTTCCAGTCACTCTGTGACAGCTCATAAAAGAAGCTTTAACGGCCTGTAGTCTCAGCAAATATGCCTGTTCCTTTATCGCGCTGTGGGACGATTCCACTGGAAAATGCACTTGGGCTCAGACGGCGGAAGCCGTTTGCTTTTAAAATGTGAGAAATTCCATCTGCGATTATGCCATACGTGTGGTGATTGTTAAGCCAGCACCAGGCTTGGCGAACGCTCCAGGCTGCAGGGTGTACAAAGTATTACGTACTGGCCGAGTTCTGATAAGTGGGGAATTCATTTACTTACGTGTCATTGCTCTATTTTCCAGAAATTGTGCATCTTTGACAGTTTCGGAACTCTGATCTTTGCAGTATTTATGGGAGTGTGGGGTAAGTTACTGTCTGTCTTTTTTTTTTTTTTTTTTTTTTTTTTCTCTTTCTCTTTCAGTTTGATGCAATTTTGTGTTAGCCGTTAAAGTCGCTCACTCTGAGGACTGTGCCCTGGCTGAGCCTCCACTCCCCCAGAGCTTCTGTAGAAATAAAGCTCATTTTGGGGGGCCTTTTAAAGTCACCCAGTCTTGCTCCCAAATAATTGACACAGAGACATACTAGAGTAATTCAACAGCTTTAAAGCACTACAGCTGGGCAGATGGTCATCTATTCTAACCCTCTGTGCTGGTCTGGCTACTTCCCAGCCACAGGCCTTAGTTCCTTGCCATATTGGTCCCATCTGGGCTGGTTCTGTGCCATCAGGTCATCCTGATTGGCTTTGTCCTTTCTGTCCCTCTTCTTCCTTCTCTTCCTACCTGAGACCCTTCGACTGGGAACAGAAGTCCAGCCTCCCTGTCGTCTCTTGCCCAGCTATAGGCTGCTCAGCTTCTTCCTTAACTAGTCAGAGATAATTGGGGAGCATAGTTTACAAAACATCGATCAATGATGTTGATAATGCTGACTTCCGGGCTGCAACTGGATCTCATCTCGGGGCACAGAAATCAGCATCTGAATACACGGTGTACAAAAACACCCTCCGACGTGTCATAGTTATTCTCATAGGTTGTGCTCCAAGCTTCATTCATAGACGCCATTAGATTTTACCATATGAAAATTTTACCTCAAAAGGCCAAGGCTTCAACAACACACCTGCTTTCACTATTGCTTTATTTCTCTCAGTCCGCTGGGTTCACAGACGGCCTGACTCAGCTGATGCCCGTGGTGAGCCTAGCTTGGTCTGTGGGGGTTCCAAATGGCCTCTCACCCTCCAATGGTCTAGCCTGGCATTCTTTAATGGAGCCTCAGAGCTGCAAAGGGATGCATACCCCAGTGTGTCTGGCACTAAAACTGTTCATACATGTATTCAGTTGAATATGGCCATCTGCCCACCACATTCTTTCTCTCTCCAGTCCCCCCAGATCCTCTCCAATAACCCCTCCCCTCAACTTCATGTGCTCGCTTTCTAAAATATCCCACAAAGTCCAGTTAGTGCTGTGTATGTGTGTGTGTGTGCGTGTATGTGTGTGTGTGTATATGTGTGTGTGCATGCATGTGTGTGTATGTGATGTGTGCATGTATGTGTATGTGTGTGTGCACGTGTGTGTGTATATGTGTGTATGTGTGCATACATGTGCGTGCATGGGCACGGGGCCATCCTCTCGAGCATGGGCAACCTACCTCTGTCTTCTCCTTCCCAGGCAGCTACAGAGGAACGCCAACAGCTCCTCAGTTGGAGGTAGAGTCTTGTGAGCTCACCCCAGTCTAGGCTATAATTTGGGCTGGCTTGTTTTATGCAGGTCTTGTATAGATAACCGTAGCTGCTATGAGTTTGTGAGCACAGCAGCCATGCCTTGCCCAGAGGCAGCATTTCCCAGCATTCTTCCCTATCCTCTGCCTATTAAATTATTTCTACTTCCTCTTCTGCGGTGTTACCTGAACCGTGGCAGGGGTCTGATAAAAGATGTCCTATTTAGGGCTGAGCAATCAGGGTTACTTATTCCCAACACTTTGACTGATTATAAGTCTGCATTAAACTGCTTCTCAGCACAAGGAGCTACTTCCTTACTGAGGCCGAGAGCATCTTAGAATGATGGGTTTACATTAAATGTTTAGAAGACAGCTGGGCTGCACAAGCATTTAGCAAAGTAACAATTGCCAGTACCACCTTAGGGCCTATGACCTCAGCCATGGGCTTTTGTATTATTTTAATAGTATCAGGCCCACAATACACTTCTGTGAAGCAGACCCCAAATCCAATCAGAAAGCAATTGGTTACCCTATAAAAGTCATGCCACTATTGCACCCTGGGTACCAGCTTGCTAGGCAAAATGTACCCACAAGTGTGACAGTGCCACACAGGGCCTATGATTGCATTGTTTGCTAGTGTCCTGTCAACTGCAGCAAGTCAGGCAAGCAAGCCTGAGTAATGAGAGGATGGAGTGGAGGAGGCATCCCAAGGGTGTGAGTCACTGAAAGCCTTTACAGTGTCAGTATCTTTATCCCAAATGCTCAGGACCAGAAGTGTTTCAGAACGCAGAGTGGGCTCCTCCTCTTCCTCCTCCTCTTTCTCCTCCTTTTTCTTCTCCTTTTCCTTCTCCTCCTTCTTGCTTTTCCTCTGCTTCTTCCTCTTCCTCCCCCTCCTTGAATAGACTACCACAGGAACATCTTCAGTCCAAAGATAGAAAAATCTGCAATGTTCCAAAGTCACAGTGTTAGTGTCAGCCAGCATTCAGCATGTTTTGGATTTCAGGCTTTTGGATCAGGAATGCTTATCCTGGTACCAAAACAATTCCAACAGCTGAGGTCCAACCTGGGGCCAGGGGTGGGGCATGAGGGCTACGTGGGAACATCAGAGAATCCAGCTTGGGGCCAGGGATGGGGGGCGGGGCCACGTGGGAACATCAGTGCACTGCTTGCTTCTTTTTAGTACTCCTATAGGATTGAAAAGTTTTTTTTTAAAAAATATTTAGTTATTTATTATGTATACAGTGCTCTGCCTTCATGTACCCCGGCAGGCCAGAAGAGGGCATCAGATCACATTATAGATGGTTGTGAGCCACCATGTGGTTGCTGGGAATTGAACTCAGGACCTCTGGAAGTACAGTCAGTGCTCTTAACCTCTGAGCCATCTCTCCAGCCCCAAGATTGAAAAGTTTTTAAGTGCGTTTCCCTGTGGTGATAATAGCAAGCTCTCTGTCATAATTAGAAAAGATGCAATCTTACCCTGTAAGTTCTGCACAGAAACTGGATGCTTTGCATCCTCTTTAATCTGTGCGCCATCAGTAACGGAGTGGAGAGAGCATTTTATTTTAGGGCAGACTTTTGAGTGGTTGGTTTGTGTAAATGCCCTAATATGGAGGGGAAACTTCCATTCTCGACGGTACATTGCATTTCCTTTCCAGCTGTTTTGTGTGGGTTGAGATGAGCAGGTTCGGGTTATAAGAAAGTGCAGGGAAGAAACTGAACCATGCCCCTCAACTTGAAAGGCAAACCACTAGTGCGTACACACACAGAAGGGGGTGGTGGTAGTGAGGGTCCTTGAAGGGTGGGTGGTGGCTGTACCTGTGAAATGATACCACCAAATGGTATTTCTATACCCTTAAGAAATACCCTTGAACACCGTTGGGGGAGAATGAAGCCTCTAAGGTAGCCACACTTAGCCAGCAAGAGGCCCTGTCATTCAGACGCGTAGCATGTCTTACTGGAAACCACACACACTGGAAAATACTTGGCACAGAAGCATAGAGAGAGCTGGAGGGGTGCAGCTTGGTTGTAGAGTGCTTGCCTGGCATGCATGAGGCTTTGGGTCAGATTCATGTGTTAAGATCCTCTGTGTTGCACTCTCTCCACTGCTGTAAGTGCATCGCTTTCCCACCGTAGCAGCCAGGGAGTTGTACATGTAAGCCAGCACTCTTAATGTCACCTCAGCCCCAGCTTGTGATCTCTGCAGTTCTGACAGAAGATGTTTTAAATAAAGCAACAATAAAAAAAATAATAATAATTAAGATACAAAAGAGACTCAGATTTCCTTACTAACTTTCCTTTCTCTGGTCACTAACTGCGGCCTTTGTAATAGAACTGTCACGCGCCCGGCTGTCTGACATTAGGATGCAGAATGCTCGTAGCATTGTGTGTGCACATCTTTGAGGATATGCGTTTGATGGACTCTCTAAGTGCTTTACGCTGGTTCCCTTGTTGCTTCTGCCTTCTGAGGGCCACTGCTGTGAACCGCATTAGGGAAAGCCTGAAATTACAGACGTGAGGTGGAGGGAGGCTCCGAAGTCATTCCTCACCACTGCCGGTCCACTCCTGTAGCATCTCCTTTAGCAGCGCAGTGTATGTGGCACTGACTATTTCTCTGTTTTCTAGCATTGGTAAATGTTCGGGGTGGAAAAACTTTTATAGCCAATATAGTACTAATTGTACACTTACCTACAAATATCGCCCCCCCACCCCCCCCCCCCCCCCCCCCCCCCGCCATTTAGGCTGCACCAGCCTGAGGGATTTTGCAGACTCACGGGGCCCTAAGCACAAGCTGTGGTTAAACCAAAGACCCTGAACACCACATCCCAGCCTCCTCATTCCTCCCCACTTGACTCTCCCTGCCTTAGACACGTGGTTTGTACGGTACTGTGTTTCAGTGGTCTCCTTTAAGGGCAAGCTTTAAACAAGGCCTAGTGATTTCTGGGAAACCAACAGCTTCCTGGCCCCTAAAGGCCCAGGGAGTCAGCCCAGAGATCCGCACCGGGGGATCAAGCACCTGCACGGACGTGCTGGGCCCCAAGCCTCAGCTGTTCCGCATGCTTCCTCTCCATTTCAGCGACACACAGACTCAGCTAGTGAGCATTTAAAACCGTCGTTTCTAGTACCCCAGCTGCAAGCTGCAGAGTCTGGATTAGAAAGATGGCGTGGGGTGAATGAGCTAATTTACCTTAGAGGACATTGTAAGTAAAGACGTCAGAATTAAGAGGCCTTTTTAAGACATCTCCGACTCTTACAGCACCCGAGCACATCCACCTATCAGAGTTTATGTCTTGCCCTTTTATGTAACAGAACATACACTGCTCTCAACAGTTTTTTGTTTGTTTGTTTGTTTTTTAGTGTGTGTGTGTGTGTGTGTGTGTGCGCGCGCGCGCACCTGGGCATTTTCATCTGATATATATATTCCTTAGAAGCAATGCCATCATAATTGAGAGAAATGGTTTTTGACTTTGAGGTCCATGCAACCATCCCTCATGTCTCATGTCTTACGCAGCGGGTACTAGTAGAGTTTTAACTGCACCTTAATGACTAGAGCAGTGGCTCTCAACCTTCCTAATACTGGGCCCTTTAATACAGTCCCTCATGTTGTAGTGACGCTCCCCCCCCACCCATAAAATTATTTCATTGCTACTTCATAATCTTGCTACTGTTATGAATCGTAATGTAAATATCTGATATGCAGTATATCTGATATGAGACCCCTATAAGAGGGTCGTTTGACCCCCCCAAAGGGGTTGTGACCTACAGATTGAGAACCACCAGAGTGTGGCATGTGATTTGCCTGGCTTCTAAAGTACAGTGTTAGCCAGTGGAGCCCGGCTGGTTGTATTACAGAGACACAGAGCAAAAGATACAACAGCAGTTTCTCCCATTGTGGGGACACACTTCGTATGAGTGACACTCCCAGGAGTACTCTAAAACACTGGGTAATTGTAACCCCATAGAGTTCTTGGCTGTGAATGAAAATGAAGAACCCCACTCCATTCTTGTAACCCCCCAGGGGTTTGCCTTCAAGGTTGAGAATCGGCTAACAACCCTGTGTTTCCTACCTGGCTACCTGCTCGCTTCAGATCCAGGCACTTCCAAGGCTGAACTGCAACAGGAAGCAGATAGCCTTCAACCCTCTATGCCAGGGAGGAGGGGTAGCAGCGATTCTTCTCCTCTTAGGTGTGGATTAGAACTGTTCATGGTTGCTTTTAGAGAGAAGAGTTATTCTCATGAATCCTCTTGTACCGATAGAGTGGATTCATGTATACGTGTCATGATTTTAAAAGTGGGCCACGGCCACATAGACAGAAAGTAGCACGCACGAAATAAGAGCTCTGCAGAAAGCTTGACCCTTCTCAGCCTTTAGTCAATGACAAATGCAGTGTAAGCCAGTCGTGGTGGCTCACACCTTCAATCCCAACACTTGGCAGGCAAAGGCAGGTGGATCTCTGTGAGTTCAAGGCCAGCGTGGTCTACATAGTGAGTTTCAGGACAGCCAAGACTACACAGACCCTGTCTCAGAAAAACAAACAAAACAACAAAAAAAAAATGTACATTAACAAATTTGCAACAAGGTTTTTAGAAAGAGGCAGAAATGTTTGCTTTCATTGACTTAATTATATTTCGATGTGCTTATGTCTTGTTTAGAGTTTAGAAAAGTAGGAATGGGTTAGAAAATATCTGCTCCACAAAAAAAAAAAAAAAAAATCATCTGAATTAAATGGTCAAATGGTCCTTAACAAAGAACTATGCCCAAACACCAAAGAAATACCATCTCTTAGCAGCCCATGGAACTTTCTCCAAAACAGATCCTATACTAGGACGCAAGTCTCCACAGATATAAGACAGAAGTGACTGTAGAACAGACATGGGCTGGAGAGACGGTTCAGCAGTCAAGTCACTGCTCGTGCAGAGGACCTATGGTCAATTCCCAGCACCCATTTTAGGCCACACACAACTACTTGTGACTCCAGCTCCAGAGCATCCAACACCTCTCGCCCCCATGCACCTGCATGCACCTGCATGCACCTGCATGCATCGTTTTAAAAATAATGAAGATAAATTTAAAACAGAAAAGACAAACTCTTGAAGATCGAACAGCACACTGTGAATGATGAGTGAATGGGTCGTTGGAGAACTCAGGAAACAAAGATCCTAGACTCAAGTGAAAAATTAAAACACAACCTACCAAAACCTCTACAGTACAATGAAAACAGCTGTAAGGACGTTTATAATCACAGGTACATACATTAAAGTCTAAGAAAGGTTGCAAAATAGGTAATTTACCTAAGGCACCTTGGGGCCTTGCCTAGGGAGAGAGGGAAGAAGCCCAAAATCTCAGTAGGCAGAAAGAAATGATCTAAATGAGGGTAGAATTTGGTAAATTAGAAAACAAAAACAAATATGAATAAATTAATAAAATATTAAAAAATTTAAAAATTAAAAATGAAAGGTTAAAAAAAAAGAAAGAAAACAAAAACAAAAACCGAGGCTTAATGAGACAAAGCATTGGCCCAGGTCAACTGACATAGCAAAAAGTGGCGAAGGTGAAAGTGAACACGGATGAGGAAGTGTGAGCTGAGAACTCTAAGAAGATTGGTTCCTCAAGATGAGGTTGAGGACACCCAGAGTCTTTCCTGTTTCTTTCAGTTTATTCACTCAGTGCATTTGTTAAGTCTATTAATTTGCATTTGTGAATTGTGAACAAAACATTCCTGTCCTATCAGTGATGCTGTGGGCGTGTCAATCGGCCTAGAAGCAAATGTAGGTCAGGTTTACATGTATGCTACATGTGTTTACATGGGAAATACGATGTTTTTTTGTGTGAGAGAGTTCACTTTACTAGAATGTGTTGTCATAGTTACCAGACAGAGTGAAGTCAACTCCTGAAGTTTGGCCTAGTTAACAGAATACTTAGGTAAAGTAGGCCTTCTGTTTGACGGGCTGAGTGGGTGCTTACCGAGGGCTTTAGTTCCATAGTCAGAGTGAGAGGGTTGGCACGGGGTCACTCAAACTCTCTACTGTGGGTCTCAGGAAGTGTCTGCCACTCAAGGCTAGCATAGCTCCTGGGGGTTGCAAGGCTAGCAGTCCCAGCTTCCTCCACACAACTGCCTAGTAGTGACTCTCAGGGGCTGGTGCCTATGCTCAGGGCTGTTTTAAAGCTACCTCCGTAGCCTCTTAGTACAGCTCAGGTAAGAACTAGCACACTTAGTGATCTCATCCACTGCCAGTCAAGCCCCAACTGGCACTTAAAACACTGAGGACTCCTGGCTGGTTCTTCCCAGAACTCTAGACTCGATGCCAGTCCATGAGCACCTATTATCACTAACTGTCCTAGTTACTCTAATAGAACACCATGACCAGGGCAACTTACAAAAGAAAATGTTTAATTGTGTTCACTATCTCAGGGGGGCTAAAGAGTATCATGGAGATGCATCTTGACAGCAAGCAGTGGGCGTGTTGGCTGGAGGAGCAGCTGTGAGCTCACATCTTGATCCAAACATGGGGGAGGGGCAGAGAGAGAGAGAGAGAGAGAGAGAGAGAGAGAGAGAGAGAGAGAGAGAGAGAGATTAGAGATTGAGAGAGAAAGCTTTACTAGGAATGGGCATTTGAAACCCCAACGCTTGCTCTAGTTAACTGAAGATACAGCCTCCTCTAACAAGGCCACGCCTCCTAATCCTTCCCAAACAGCTTCACCAACTGGGACCAAATATTCAAATATATGAGCCTGGGGGTTCATTCTCATTCAAAGCACCACACTGGCCCAGTGTCTTCCGTCTTGGTGTTATCCTCTGCTACACTAGACTCAGGGACACTGTTGACTCCAGAACCCTGGCCTATACTCCTGACCTCCAGCCCTTCATTCCTCCTTGCGTCTGTTATGTCCACTTCATCATCCTTCATACATGCTTCCTTCTGTGTTTGCTGTGGGTCTCCTGCACCTGTGTTCACTCACACTAGACCACCTCCTTTAAACGCCTAGTTCCTCTCAAGGTAACATGCCCTCCTGCAGGTCTGTTGCTTGGCTATCCCATTTTCCTCCTCGTAACCCTTCAGTCACAGCAGAATGGAAAGCACCCAGTGCCCTGGCCTCCGTGACATGGACAGCTTTCTGAGGAAGCTAAATTTTTCTCTTGCTGCCTTCCTCCCTCGCCTGATCATGTTAGTCATCCCAAGAGACCTGCCTTGCCCCCTACTCTGAAAGTCTGTCCCTGAAGCATCTTCTACAGTGTGTTCAACCTTCCTAAATCTATAACCCTTTAATTCAGCTCCTCGTGTTGTGGTGACCTCCCCCAACTATAAAATTATTTCATTGCTACTTCATAACTGTACGTTTGCTACTGTTATGACTCGTGATATGAACATGATACGTAGGATAAGTGATCCCTGTGGGGTTGAGAACCACTGGTCCGTTGGATGTGTCTAAAACAGCCTGTTCCTCCTCTGTCTGCTGTGCCCATCATGTCCCATGCATCTGGGAGCCCCCTTTCCCTTTCTTGTTCTCAGCATGGAGTGGACACTTTAATAGGAATTGTGACTCGAACCGTGATAATGTTAGGATTTTTATATAAGAAGGGTTAAAGACAGTAGACTAATTTAACAAGCCTAGGGAGTTGATCCTCAGTTAACGGAACACAATTAGCTTTTTTGAGTTAGAGATTATGAAAAATAATGATGCCTAATTTTTTCATATCTCAGGTATAAACCTGAGAAAGAGATCTATCTTTCATATAAAAATATTGTTTTAGCTCATTTAGTGGGCACTGGATTGTTGCTTTCTATTCCAGCCCCAGAGAGAGGGAGGAAGAAGAGCATGTGGGATGGAGGGCAAGGCTGAACCGTGTGCTGCTCTTTGATAGTGAACTAACTCATGTGTTCAGTTGGTGAAGCACAGGTGGCAAGCTTTGTGTCTGATGTGCACCCTTGCCTCCTCCCTCAGACTCCCCGTTGCCTCCCCCCTCAGACTCTCATGTTTCACAGTGTTTGCAAATCACCAATGTCTTCATTTAAAGAAATGTTTCCTGCCTATGTTACTATCACCTATAAATAGGTCGCTCGCTGCAAAAGAGCAGGAGTAGTAACCCCCAGCATGTGGCGTTCTGATAGCAGCCCTGAAGAGCCACACTGTCCTCTTCTGTCTTGTCAGTCACGTTGTTTTTGGAGTTTTGGAAGCGGCGCCAGGCAGAGCTCGAGTATGAATGGGACACTGTTGAGCTACAGCAGGAGGAACAGGCCCGGCCGGAGTACGAAGCCCAGTGCAACCACGTGGTAATAAACGAGATCACTCAGGTACGACGCGTGGGTTCTGCTGCAGAGCCGTGCGCTCCTTCCAGATTCGCAGCAAGGTGGTGCGGTGCGGGGCTTTCTCTGAAGTGGTTGGCAGCACGATCCACCAGGCCATCGCGGGGCTTGAGCAGTGCAATTGCCTGTGTCCATTATGGCATCAATGAGATGCCGAGTATCCTAGACGTGTTCTGGGCACAGCTTAGGACAGTGTGTGTAGGGGACCACTGTGACCCCTCTCTTACAATCATGGTAAAATGCATATGTTTTAGAGCAAGAATGGCACAGCCGTTTAAGGAAAGCTGTGCTGGCATTTACAGGCGAGTCTCGATTGTCACAGAGCACTTCCATGCAGTGAATTTTCATCCTGAGCTAGCTGTACCTGTGAGTTGGCTGTCCCTGCAGCCCTTCTAGATGGGATGTGAAAAAAGAAAAAAAGAAAGAAAGAAAAGAAAGAAAGAAAGAAAGAAAGAAAGAAAGAAAGAAAGAAAGAAAGACCGTGGCTCTTATTCTAAAGTCAGAAGGAGTTGAAAGAGTGGTGTGCATATTGAGATATCACTGTGTGCCAGCACTGTGTGAGGCATTTGTCACTAGAAGACTATATTTGCTGCAACTGCTGTTGTAAAAAGAAAAAATAGCGCTGCGTGTCTTACTGTACACCCCAAGCCCCGCAACAGCTGATTTCTGAATCTTCCACAGTATAAAACTCAGGTAATGAAAAAACCTACAGACAGCTAAGGCAGAGATGGTCTAACCACCTAAAACGGTCAACTGATGGGTAAAATCACTGGTGAAATGCTTCTTGCTAAAATTCTCAAACCAAAAAAAATCTCACTTTTCTTTATTCCTCGTTTCACCTTCGCTGCCCTATGCTTCCTCCCTGGGCTGGGAAGAGAGCTGTATGTTGCTGGCATTGCAGGTGTCGGATTCAGAGCTGAACACAGCAGCTTACGGGCTTTGCGATCTTGGATCCGTGCCTCAGTTTCCCCATCTGTAAAGTGGATGTGATAGAATGTTTCGGTGTTTGCTATAACAAGGATTGGTGGAGTTTGTGTATAAAACTCACTTGGAGTACCTGGCACAGAGTGAACGCCAGCTCAGGGTCACACCCTACACGCCGGCTGTTCTTCCAGAGAAATCAGGAGCCTTGTTTTCCTCCTGATAAACTATAAGATGGAAACTCTCCAAAAATTCATCGTTATACCATGTTATTATATAAAGCTTGACCAAAGAAACCACAGATTGGATAGCTGAGAGCATTTGCCAAGCAAGCACAGGGCCATGTGTTTAATACTCAACACCAAAACAAACAAACAAATGCTGCACTCAACCTGTGTGTCTGTCTGAGATTATTAACTGCATGGTTATGAGTGAGAAAGGAATGCTTGAAAACTTGGGTCTTGTCTGTTCTTAAGTCTAAGATCTGCAGACACGCACAGAAATATCAACAGCTCTATTGGTGTTGCCCCCCTGACCGGCCATTTTTGTTCAACAGGAGGAGGAGCGTATCCCATTTACCACCTGTGGGAAGTGTATCCGGATCACCCTGTGTGCGAGTGCTGTCTTCTTCTGGGTAAGAAGCTGTCACAAGCTTATGTTTGAGTAATTGGTTATTATTGTTGTTGTTGTTATTGATGATGATGATGATGATGATGATGATGATGATGATGATGATAACACTTGACAGTCTTTTTTTAGTATCTCATGTAAAATTTCAAGGAAAAGTGGAAGCCTGGTGTGGTCCCTCCATGGTCTCATACAGAGAGATGTGCTTGCTGCATGGTCTCATGTAGAGATGGCTCCTGAGCGCCCCCTGGCAGCCACATGAGGTATTGCCAGGCCAGGGTACCTTCCCTTTCCACTGTGGCTCTTCCATTGCTTCCACCCTATTGCTGCCATCAGGTCAGTAGGTCAGCAGTTTCCAGCTGCTTCTAAAGAAACCAAGGGGAGGCAGTAAGACCTCTTAAGAAATTGTAATAGCAACAACTAAAACCAAAAACTTTAGGAATTTTGATATTTTTTTTAAATCCCCCCACAAAAAGAAATGAAAAGTTTTAAAAATGATTTTAGATTTAAAAAACAAAACAAAACAAACAAAAACTAAAACAAAAAAAACAAAAAAAAACCAGACTTTACAAAATAGTTCTGGTTTATTATTAATTAAAAGGTATCACAATTTAATGAGAGCTTTGTTTGGCTTAGGAACGAACAGATTTAAGGATGGATGTGACAGCCAGGTCCAGGCTGATGCAGTGATTTAACGCGTAAGAAATGAAGGACTGTAGATCCAGAGTGAGTTAATGACCAGTGGGGATGCTTGCTAGCTGTTAGGGAAAGAAAAGTCAGGGTCACACTTTGAACCACATGCTGTAATAAAGTCCAAAATACTTTTTTTAAACTGTAAGCCATAAACTAGGAACCGATGTGAGTGAATGTTAACAGTCAGTAGGTCTAAAACGGCCTCCTAAACCTCACTAGCAGAGGAAAGCACTTCAGAGGAAAGGAAAGTAAGCACTGAATTTAAACAAAATGCCAGACAAAATGCTAAGCATGCAGAGCAATGCAAGCAGTGAGACCTTTAGGTCAGAGCCGCAGTCAGCTGTGAGACAGCTGTAAGAGCTCAGCAGCAGGTGACACCAGCGCGACTTATGCGCCAGCCAAGAAAAACACAGCGGCCCACATGGGCAAACACCCTGTACCTGGGAGGATCCAACCGTGCAAGTTATGAAGAAATTCTGATTTCTGCCTCTTGGGGGCGCCATGTTGAGGTGACAGCTGTAATGTGATGTTATTTCGCCATCTTTCCTAGAAAGCAGGTTGACAGTGTGTATTAAGATAAACTCAGGTGGGTGCAGTAGCACACGCCTGTAATCCCAGCACTCAGGGAGGCAGAAGGCAGGCGGATCTCTGTGAGATCGAGGCCAGCCTGGTCTATAAAGCGAGTTCAAGAAGGCAGCCAAGGCTACACAGAGAAACCCTTTGATGTATGTGATAGTAAGACAGGGGAAAGTGGGTTTTATCAATTCCTGAAGCTGAACTCCAGGTCTCGGGTATAGCTTCGGTGAGGGCTGGTGACCGCAGCCTGAGTAACATCCAGTGGGCAGGCCACCCAGTAGGCTGAGAGTTTTAGGAGAGGTTGATCCTACATAGCGAAGCCCAGCTTCTCTCCAAGAGGGGGAAAGGCTATGTGTCTGTCCACTGGGGAGTGCTTCCAAGTCCTCTACAGTGATCTGAAATATGTTAGCATCAAAAAACAATACAGCCGAGGGGAGAGTGTGCCCTGCTCTGAGAAGACTGAGCAAAACCAAAAGCCTGGGAAGTTGTGGAGGCAGCTGCAGGTTTGCGACAGCCCTGGCAGGTACCAGAATCTAGTGCCCAAGCCAGGGGCGGGGCAGGCCAGTTGGGAGGCAGAGCTGCTGAGGTCTGTGTCTGAGTAAGTGTGGCTTTTCCCTCCTGGCAGCTTAATCTAGAACAATTTTTTTTTACTCTTTCAGTCTGTGGTTTTTTTTTTGTTTTTTGTTTTTTTTCCATTCTCACACTGCCTACTATCCAGACATCTTAACAAGAATTCAACAGTGAGAGTGTTGAGGTCGGCAGCGAGCGTGCTTAAAGGATGCTTTTGTGAAGAATAATTATAAAAGTAATTGTGGGGTGATTATTAGAAAGATTTAAATGGCCTGTTTGTATTATGCTGAGGATGGAAGACGTTGCATTTTTCCATATTTTCTCAGCCTTAGAAAATTTACACACACACACACACACACACACACACACACACTCCTTTTCATTTCACAAGGCTTAACTGTGAAGGAAAAGGAGCTAATGAGCGAGAATATGGAGAAATACAATGCCTTCTCTATTTGCAGATTGCACAGCGAGTAAGGAAATGCCTTTTTAACACTTTGGTCACTGTAACCAGTGCTTTTCCTAGGCCTAGGAAAGGAGTTTGCCCGCTACATGAGGAAAGTGAAGCCTGGGGTTACCCTGTACGAGGTTCTGCAGCCAGTGGCCGAGCTGGGGTGAACATATAAGAGGCTGTAGCTCCTCCCTGTGTGTTACCCCACACATGTTGAAATGGGGTGTGCCTTGCTTGGTGCTGGGGTTCTTGTTCTCTGTAGCTTTCCCTGGCTCTCATCACTGGAGCCAGAGTCCATGGGTCTAAAGTGTATCAAAAAAAAGAAGACATAGGGAAATGAGTTTAAAGCAGCCACTTTGACAATGCCTAACTCAGTGGTTCTCACCCTTCCTAATGCTTTTATATATTCTCATTGTTTTTGTTGCTACTTCATGACTGTAATCTTGCTACTGTTACGAATCATAATATAAATATCGGACATGCAGGATATCTAATACGTGACACCTGCGGGTTGAGAACCGCTGGTCTAAATTCTGTCTATCGAATAAGGAAGACGGAGCAGGGAGAGCAAACCTGTTTACTGAGAAAGTAAAATCCTATCAAGTGCAGGCTGTGCAGCAGGTGCCCCCCCTCCCCCCACTGATCATGAGAAGTGGGAGTCAAGTGGGCCCCGGTCTGTAGAGCAGAGCTTGTGGGATGCAAGTGTGAATGTTGGCTCAGGAAGACCTGAGCGTGAGAAGCTCTTAAAGCAGAGACCTGCTGCCAGGGCAGCTGCTGGCACCTCAGCTAGCTCCAGGCACACCCTGCTGCTACCATGGTAAAGGCAAAGCCAGTGTTGCTGACTCTTGGTGACGGGGCTTTCTAAAGGGAGGAATGATTCTCCTTCAAGTAGAACTGAAGAATACCCCACCCCCATCTACCCCTACCCCGACCCCTGTTACTCCACCCCCACCGCATGCCATCCCCACTAACTCCACCCCCACCCCCCGCTAACTCTACCCCCATCCACCCCCGCTAACTCCACCCATACCCACACCCACTCACCCGCTAACTCCACCCCCTCACCCCCACCCTCCCCACCCCCGCCCCCGCCACTAACTTCCCACCCGACCCATGTAGTGTTGTACAAGGGACATTTTCATTGCTTCTGTGATCATGAACACTCCTTCCACCTAGAGTGGTGGTTCTCAACCTCCCTAACGCTGTGACATTTAATACAGTTCCTCATGTGGTGGTGAGCCCCGGCCATTAAAAAAAAAAAAAAATGCCTTTGTTGCTACCATTATGAATCATAATGTAAATATCTGATACACAGGATATCTGATATGCGACCCATGTGAAAGGGTCATTACACCGCCAAAGGGACCCTGACCCACGATTGAGGGCAACTGACCTAGAGTATTACTTCACTTGTCTGAAGTGAAGTGCTGTCTGAAGATAATGCTCCTTTTAACATAGGCTTTCTTTACTGGCATCCCTAGTTTTACAGGACATTTGCATAGGGCATGCAGCGAGAGATACTCTGGCCTCTTGCCATGCACCCGGTGTTACCATCAACAGCGTCCCACTACCGTGGGTGCTCCCTCTTTGCCTCCCGTGTTTCTTCCCACTCTGCCAACGTTTTCATGGCACTTAGGTGACATTTTCCTGCATCCGGCAACTGCCCCTTCTCTGCCTAAGCATGGGGTCCGTGTGGGTGCAGGTCTGCGTCCTGCTGAGGCTAATGTTCCCTAAACACCGGGTCCGTGTGGGTGCAGGTCTGCGCATTGCTGAGGCTCACACTACCTAAGCACGGGGTCCGTGTGGGTGCAGGTCTGCACCCCGCTGAGGCTCATGATGCCTAAGCACCGGGTCAGTGTGGGTGCA
>OU015748.1:119156326-119189926 GCA_907169655.1 Acomys percivali
GGGTCAGTGTGGGTGCAGGTGTGAGCCCCGCTGAGGCTCATGATGCCATCGCTGCTGGTTCCAGATCCTGCTCATCATCGCTTCCGTGATCGGGATCATCGTCTACCGGCTGTCCGTGTTCATTGTGTTTTCTACAACCCTCCCCAAGAACCCCAATGGCACAGACCCGATCCAGAAGTACCTGACACCACAGATGGCCACGTCCATCACGGCCTCCATCATTAGCTTCATCATCATCATGATTCTGAACACCATCTACGAGAAGGTGGCCATCATGATCACCAACTTCGGTGAGGCTCTGCCCAGGAAACCCCGCTTAGCAGGTTCCATTCCTGCAGGTTAACGTTCTTAGAAAAGCGTTGAGTGAGTGCTGAACGTGTTTTCTCTAGCCCATCTGGGAAGTTAACTGTGTGCATTCAGTATCTGGAGGAGGGACACAAAAGAGACAGTGGTGGTCATGTCCATCCAAGCTCTGTAAACACATTGGTCTGAAGAATATGTCCAGTTACATTAGGTCCAGTGTTCTCTTCCTGAAAGTGAGTGGTCTCTTTGTTGCAAACAAGTGGAACAGGGTCTCTCGGCTCCAGTGGCAAAAGTGTGCTCTTCTGTCACAGAGAGGACAAGCTGCCGCACTGGTGCGTGGCATCCCCCAATGCTGCCTGTGTTAATACAGTTCTCATCAGCTCTGCCCGCTGTTACGAGTGCTGCTTCTGCCTGGCGTGCGTCCCAGGCAGCTGCGTCACGGCTAGAGTTGGGGACTTTCCACACCCTGCTTGCACTTGGGTCATTCTCAGAATGACAGTGAGCCTGGCTGAGATTGGACGCTAGGAGGACAGCCCTTTGTGCTTCCCAGATGCCTCTAGCCAACTGCTCCCGCTCCACAGTTTCCAACAGATCTTATAATTCCGGAAGTCAAAGAATAGTCTTTATTAGGCGGTTGAGAGCTGATTTTCTGAGGGGTTGGGCATGTTGCTCAGTGGTCCTGGGTTGATTCCCTAGCATCACAACAGAAATAACTGTGGGGTTTTAGACCAAAACAGTTCCTGCTTATAGTTGATAATAGAGCATTTACAATTTTTTAAGGTGTGTGCGTGCTGCCTTCCGCGGAGGATACTGTGTTTATCTGGGAAGGGAACGCGTAACAATGTGTAAACTCACAATTAACACAGTGGCTATATTGAGGAATGGAAAGCAGATGAAACTGAAAGAGTGTGAATTGTCCTCCTTTCGTTGTGTTACCTCGGGGTATCCGAGTCTTTGATTAAGGTCTCAGAGCTGTTCCGGGTTTCAGCGTCTGCCTGTCTCATTGTCGTTTTAACCACAGAACTCCCAAGGACCCAGACGGATTATGAGAACAGCCTGACCATGAAGATGTTCCTGTTCCAGTTCGTCAACTACTACTCCTCGTGTTTCTACATCGCGTTCTTTAAGGGCAAATTCGTAGGCTATCCGGGGGACCCGGTGTACTGGCTGGGGAAGTACAGAAACGAGGAGGTGCGAAAACAGAATGGTGTTACTCTCCTGACAGTTGAAGCTGCTGCTTGCCTTCTCCCAGCTGCCTAATGAGTAGTGACTTCTTTGTGCAGTTCTGAGATATTTTTAGCCCAGGAGAACAAATAGAGATGCTAGTGGAATGTTTCTTTGAAAGCTATACACCTGGAATCTAAATGTTGCTTTCTTTCCGACATGCCAGTGTGACCCAGGAGGCTGTCTCCTTGAACTGACCACACAGCTGACCATCATCATGGGAGGGAAGGCGATCTGGAATAACATCCAAGAAGTCTTGCTCCCGTGAGTACCACATATACGGTCCTGGGCATCAGGATGGGGGACAGGCCAGCCTACCGACGGGAAGAGTTTACCCACCGAGCCATGCATCCTTCTCTAAAGCAGATTAGAATCCATTGAAATGGGAGGTCGCTGGGAAAGAGGTCCAGCCAGGAGTTTACATCTGGTGGGGGAGGGGCTCAGCAGATGGCTCAGTTGTAATGTGCTTCCTGTGTGAGCATGCAGACTGGAGATGGGGTCCCGAGTACCCATAAAAAGCCAGGCACTGTCATGCACACCTGTAACCCCAGTGCTGAGAAGATAGAAACAAGAGGAGCTCTGGAGCTCACTGGCCAGCTACTGAGCACAGCTGAACTGGGGAGCTCTGGGCTCATTCATAGCACACACACGAACATACACATCCATGCGCATAAACACACAGTAGTTATATAAAGACCTTCATCTTCATATTTAACAGAAATCCCACCCTCTGTCGTTGATGCCTCTTAGGCTATCACTGATGGCTGATTGAACAGAGGTCTTTGAGAAAGGGCCCTTAGTAGGGCTAATTGCCATAGCAGCCCCACCTTCATGTGTCTAGACGTCATTAGTAGTAATAGTAACATGCATGCCGAATGTGTGCCGTCCTCTGCACTACGTGCTGCTTTTGTGTATACATGTTTATGTGTGCCTGTGTGCACTTCTATAGCTTAATTTCACAAGTCTTCCTTTTGCTAATGAAGATCGATGGCTTAAAGAGGTTAAAGAGTTTACCCATGATCACACTGGCAGTGGGAGGGTACTGTGGAATCTGCCCGGGATCCCATGACTCCAGACACAGTGTTGTGAAGAACAGATGTCTCCTGGCATCCCTGAGACACCAGAAACAATCGTCACTGGGGTTTTGAATGGTTTCCCTAAGGAGTGAGAACAGTAGCAAGGCACACTTGCCCCCAGACTGTTAGCAAGGGCCCTAGTGTGGGTTCTGCCCTCAGGGCAGCACCATCTGCATTTCCTGCAAACAGGACATCTGATAGAATAGTTTTCTGTTGCAATTTAATGAATTATTACAAGGTTAAGGGTTAAAATAAGGTCCAAGTCTTCGAGTCCTGGAGGTCGGAAGTTTGACATGGGTCTCCCGGAACTAATGTCAAGGTGCTGGCTAGCTAGGGCTTTTCCAGAGTTCCCAATGAATCTACCTTTGCCCTTTCTGGCCTTGAGGCCAGACCTAGACCCTTCTCTAGGGTTCTGTCTGTCATACCTCTGCCCCTACATCATCCAGTATGGTCTCCTGTCCTGTAGTAGATGCTTTCGTGGGACCTAAGACTCTTAAGGTCTTCTGGAGACAGGCAGCGGTGGCTGGTAACATTTTGGGAAGGGCTCGGGGTGTTCTGCTCACATGCTTACTTGGAAAAAGTCATTTCTGCCTTCCATATTTGGCTTTCATGAAACTTCTGACTCGCTCCTACGGGGCCTCCTCTGTTGTCCCTTTTCTATGCCATGCCAACAGTGGTGCAGAGTGTCACTTCTCCTTACTGGCCTCTTAAGCCACTCATTCACGCCTGAAAGTAAACTTAGAATTTGCATTTGGAAATGTAGATTCTTCCCTTGCAGTCCATTGTGCCACTGTGTGGTGGGACAGGCTTGTGTAGCACCCAGCTCCTGGTGTAGCCTGCAGCTTCCCACACTCCTTCCCCGTATCTCGCCACCACTACCTCGTCTGTCCCTTTCCCTGCCCTGCATCTTCGCCTCCGGCACTGCTAGGTTTCTGGTCATTCTTTCTGGAATAGTCCACATTCTTCACCAGGCTTTTTCCTCTCTTTTCATTGTGAACTGTCAAGGCCCTACTCAAAGCAAAGGCAGCACTCCCGTCCCAGGAAAGGATTTTCCAGCTTTAACTGTGAGATAACTTTAATCCTGCTGCACAGAAAACAACCCTTCCTTTCATCGAGTTCATATTTGTGTTTTTCCAGATAAGTAAAAGTGGGTCATGGGCAAACCATGCTGTTTTAATATGAAAATGTATTTTAAAAAAAAAATAAAAACTTAACTCATTCTTAGACTACTAAAGCAGCATGTTCTGAGCCAAGTAGATTATCTAACAGTAATTTTTTTTTTATATAAGTAACTGGTTGGCAGTGAGCTATTTTCTGCAGTTTAAAAGTTAGTGGGTGGAGAGTGTGTTTCCTAAATTGATTCTGAGCAATTAAAAGGTGACCTTCAGCACCCATGGCCTGTCCACACTGTGGCTTCAAGAAGGCTTATTGCTCACAGTCACAGAGATTTCCATTCGGGCTGAAGATACTGATGCCATGTGTTTTTCATTCTCTTCCCTTGGCTCGAAACCCGGAGAAGGCCGAGTCTCAGTCAGAGCAGTGTCCCCGGGGGCCACTGCTGCTCTGCGTGGGCCAGCTCCTTCCTTCCCTTCACACAGCATCCCGCATGGATGGGCGCGCACTGCCTCTGCTTCTCAGAGCTTCCCTCCTCGAAAGAGCCAGCTCGGCTGCTTCCATATGATGGTGCTGGGTCAACGGAAACAGAGTTTCTTAGACTTGGCCGGCCATTTCAGGTCCATACCCTTCCTTCGACTCCAATTAAAGAGCTAGCTGAGTCTACACCTAGACTGCTCCCAGGAGCAGAGCGGGTACTGGGCATGAGCCCTTGAGTGTTGCATTGGTCTCAAATGCAAACCATTGGTAAATTATATCTATGGTGTTTTGCTCGACCTAGAGAATGTCAGCCCTCTGGTCATCATCCCAGCACTGACATTCAAGGCATTCCAGGGGTTTTCTTTTCTTTTTTTCTCCCCCCGCCCAAGACAGGGTTTCTCTTTGTAGCCTTGGCTGCCCTGGACTCGCTTTGTAGACCAGGCTGGCCCCGAACTCCTAAAGATCTTCCTGCCTCTGCCTCCCCAAGTGCTGGGATTAATGCACCACCACCACCCCATTGGGATTTTCTTTCTAATTCACAAAAGATGATGCTAACATTAAAGAAAATAACAAGAACCCTAAAACATTAGTGTCCTTGAGTATCCAGCCAGGGGATGGCTGTGACATGCCTCTGCTCTATGTAGCTTTTATCGTCTCAAAATAACAAAGTACACACATAACAAGAGAAGGCATTGTAGTGGAAATCACCCTCCTCAAGAGAGCCTGTGGACAAGGCCTCAGTCGCCATACTAACCCTTCACAGGAACACTGAGTTCTGGCGTGAAATATTCAGCAAGAGGTGGGTGCTTGTGGTGGGATCTACCTAGTGGAAACAGCATCGGGCTCTAGTTTAATAAAAGGCCAAGAGAAAATGAGATGTGAAGCATTATCTTGTGTTTTGTTAAAGCTATGGTGAATGTGTACAGAAATTAATTTGTAATTCTGCTGCTAGTCTTGGCCAGGGAGGGAAAGGGTCTGGAGCATTTTGGTTTTTCCCCCCAAGTTCTGTGGTAGTCAAGGATGAGATCTGGCGGCAGAACCACAACCCAGTTTGTTAGTGCTGGTTTTGTTTAAAAAAAAAAAAAATTCAAAAGACTCAGGGCAAAGATGGATTATTCTTATTGTAGACGAGTAATTCAGGAAAATGGAGTGAGAGGCTTGGAGTCTACAGCGCGTAAAGCTCAGCAGAGAGGCGTCCACTATGATCTACAGTGTGGGGGAAGCAGAGGTATCTGCTGAGTTAGGTAGACAACAGGGCAGAAGATGGATTAGAAGCCCCAGGAGAAAAATACTGCCTTTGTCTGGAGTATGGGCTGTGTTCAGAAAAGGCTGGGGGATGGGGTGCGGGGGCGGGTGGTGAGGCAAAGCAAAAAAAAAAACCAATAAGAACAAGCCCAGATTTATCAATGTCATGAAGGCTTGTGAGGTGTGGCCCTTGGGTACCACCTGGGTTTAAGGGCTCCTGGAATGGCAAAAGCACTGCAGATTTGGGGTCGGGGGAGGGGCCATGCTCAGATCTTTGGGTTGACATACAGAAGGCTTTGTAGTCCATAATTGATACCTTGAAGCAGGAACCTATCAGTCCACATGGCGTGGTGTCTCCAAGCCAAGATTCCAATATCATAGCTCCACGTTCAGTGGCCTCTGCCTGTTAGCCTGTGTTGGTCAGCAGGAAGTCCTGTTAGTGTGAGGAAATGTTCTGGCCCCATTTGCTTGTGTTGAATCCCATTGGTCCTAACATTGACCCTGGCCAGTGTACTTCTCATCAGCATACTTGAACTTCACCAAAGTAGCTAGAAAGAAGGCGGGTGTGGGTTCAGTGTCAGGAGCATCCAAGTCTGAGTTCCTCCTCCCTTGCCTGGCCTCCTACTGAGGAAGTGGAGAGAGATGAGGAAGCCACAGCCATATTCTGCAGAAGACCGACTGCCCTGAGCAAGGCCTTACTAGTGATCAGGGGAGGCTGGCGGGAGGAAGGCCACCACGATGAGAGTCCACTCTTGTCAGCCTCACGCCTTAAACACTTGGTGCACTTGAGGAACAAGTGAGGGCCTGTACCATTTTCTTGTAGCATCTGTCTTTACGGTCCAATAATGGGTCCTCGTTGTCAGAATTTCAGACCCACACAAACCTATTGTCTAAGCAACCTAACTGGGGGAGCCGCTAAGTGCATACCTGAACCCAGCTGTCACTTGATGAGGTGGAGTTCGTCACAGGTGCACGGCGAATTCTGTTGCCGGGTCTGTTTTGTTTTCAAGGCAGATTGGCATGAGAAGGGTGGGAAACATTTGTCAGGGACACGAGAGGCATGACGTGTGAAAAAGAGAAAACAGGCCGCCGGATGGGAGCAGGACGCAGCAGCGGTGTGCAGGGCTTGCTCTGCTCACTGATCTGGAGGGCGTGGATCTCTTCTGTTGTCCTGAAGTTGTGTGGTTTAAGGCAGAGACCTAGTCTGTCATTTTTTTTTAAGATTTATTTATTTATTTATTTATTTATTATAATGTATACAGTGTTCTGCCTGCATGTACACCTGTAGGCATCAGCTCACATTACAGATGGTTGTGAACCACCATGTGGTTGCTGGGAATTGAACTCAGGACTTTTGGAAGAGCAGGCGGCACTCTTAACCACTGAGCCATCTCTCCAGCCCCTAGTCTGTCATTTTTGTCCTTAGCGTTCTCCAGCAGCCCCTCTCTCCCCTCAGCTAGGAACACCCAAATCCTCCCGCTGCTCTCGTAGAGCCCACCCATAGACTCATAGATTGCCTTCCTTCCTACTCTCTGGGACCATAAGAGCTTCTTCTGTGCTGCGCCATCCAAGGCAGCTCTGATCCCACCTCACACCGTCTGTAGTCACTAGTGTCCGCCCCCCACCCCCAGTCTAGAGGTTCTTGCCCTGGTCCTCAGCCTTCTGCTTCCTTCGGGGCCTCACGTTTAATCTCTCAAGGCGACCACCCCTGGTTCCCCCTGCACACCGTTACAAACAGTGCTTGCTGTTGCCAGCAGCCAACACTAGCTCACGTCACTGTCTTCCTCTCTCTTGTCTTCACTAATAATTTTCATACTGAAACAAAATATTTTGAATGATTAGAGGGAAAAATGGAAAAGCTGAAGATGTTTAACATACAAAAGAGAAACAGATATCTTTGGAGGCATACACACACACACACATATGTATATATATATATATATATGCCGTTTTGAGATAGCAATAAATACTTCATGGTGTGGGTGGGTCTGACAATGTTTGTTCTAATTTATAGTTTGATCTTTCTGGCAGATGGGTCATGAATCTAATTGGACGATACCAAAGAGTCTCGGGATCAGAAAAGATAACCCCACGATGGGAACAGGACTACCATCTGCAGCCCATGGGCAAGCTGGGATTGTTCTATGAGTACCTTGAAATGAGTAAGTTTTCAGTAAAACACGTTGGGATGTGTGTTGGAGTTGAAAAGCATCTGTTGCTGAGCCACAAAATCATTCAGTGCATTGATATGAAGAGCAGCACGGTTTCCCTCTACTAGGATAGAGCCGTACAGTAGAGACTATGACGCCTGCGCATGGCTTTGTTAATAAGCACGTTGTTTAGAGCTAAGGATGTGTTTGCCATGCGGTGAAATGGAAGTTTGACTTCACTATGAGTTCTCAGATGCTCTGGTCGTGGCGTCTGCGAGTGGACTCTATCGCTGTCCTTGCATGGGATTCATTCAGCTTGGGCGTGAGTCTATACGCAGGTACTGCTATTGGCCTGACAGGATCACTGAGCAAGCCAAGAGTGTGAGAACACCCTTTCACACCGCACTCATGCCTGAGATAAGGCCTCTTGGTTCTTCTGGGCAGGGTTTGCTTGTGTGTGTGTGTGTGTGTGTATGTGTGTGTGTGTGCACGCGTGCGTGCTCGCACGCGCGTGATGCCTTGGGTGGTGCCATGAGTGAGGAGGCACTCTGCTGGCCTGGAGTTAGTTAGCATTGGCACGGGCGCTGCACTACCTTCTTGGATGTCTTGTTTGGATTACTTACCGGGGGTCTCTTTCTTCTTATGCTGAACATGGTTTTGAGCTCTGTTGCCTTTAAATAGATGCATCTCAGAACAGATTTCCTTCTGAAACACTAGCCTTTCTATTGTGAATGGCATGCTTAGACCTAAAAAGATGGCTAACCATTCACATATTTTGTAATCGCTTCCCTTTCACCTAACCTTTACAACAAGTCACAATTTTTTTAAGGTTGTGAGAACAGAAAAGCAGGCATAAAGTCTGACACGCCTTGTGTTTATTCATAGGGGTTTGTGTCTTCGCCAGGACAGTGTTTACTGTACATAGCAAGTGGGTTATTAAGTCGCATTTAATGTATAAAATATCTTTTCAAAAAATATGCATAATACACAGAAAATTCTGCTTTTCTGGGTGAGTAAACAGTCCACTTTGTGTCTGTTATCCACCTGGGGGTCAGATTTGAAATTTGGTTTTACTTTTTATCAAGATTGGGTTTTATCAAGGGTGCAGCATCAGTATAGACTGGATTGCAAGACCATTGCACTACCAGAGCCGTTATCAGCATTAATAACAGCATCCTGGCATAAAGTGTGATTTACTTGAGCCTCTTCACAGGGGAAAAAAAAAAGACTTGAGAGGAAGTAATTTCCCCCCAATTAATTAGTTAAATGAATGATATCACAGGTAAGTTACATAGCCATGCTTTGTGGGAGAAAATCAGACTTTTAGAGTTTCATAGGCCTATTAAATAGTTATGAACTAATTTGGTCTCATCCTACCTACCTATAGGCATGATATTTGTCATAATAGCTGCTACAGACAGACTCTGAGATCTTTTGCACTGCTGAATATCCATCCCAACAATTCCCAATGAGTGAGAAAGCTTCCTGAGTTTTTGGGCATAGGCAGTCCGTTACTATGTATTCAACACAGTGAAATCTGTGCTTAGCGCTAAGCTGTGAAAGATACAGTCTTCGGTGCCCTTTGAATTCTTATCTTATTTTTCAATAAATAAATAGTCTTTGGAGTGCAGTCCTCCGAGGTGACCCTCACAGTGTTCTCCCACATTCACCAGCAAACGCCACTGTGCACCTTTCTGTACAACTTCAAGAAAGACCTTCCTGCAGGTGGCCCCACCCCTTCCTGCGGGTGGCCTGCGCCATCCACCAGCCACAGCTCTTTTCTTTTCTTTCTGGCCTTACTGGCTCTTGATGGACCTCCACAGAGCTGCTCAGCTTCTCACTCTGCTTTGCTGCTCTTGTAGGGTCAGGCAGCCTTGACTCCCATAATCCTGTGCATGCATGAATGCCTCTTCCCCTACTAGACTCAGCCTAAAGGAGGCATCTACCAAGCCCTTGGCGGCAATGCTCAGGAACTGCTAGTCTATCTTAACATTTGTGTTGCCCCGCCTACTTTTGGTGCCCAATGAGGCTGTATGCCCTATGATTTTTTTCCTTATTGTTACTGCTGCTATGAATTTTTTTTTTTTTTAATTTAATAAACTTCTCCATGATTTGAGATGGAGCAATCCTGAGGTATTTGCCAAAGTTGCCTGGTAAAATGTTAGACCCAAACTCTGAGAACTTAAGATGCAGACCCGCAGCGACTACTAAGATCTGGAAGCTGAAGACTCTGTTTCATCCCTTGGTTCTACCTGTCATAGGCAGAGGTGTCCTCGTCTGAGGGAGTGCGAATTGGAAGACACAGAGACACATGGGGTACAGAGCCAAGACAGATTCCGATCAAGGCCCGCTTTGTTAAAGTGGGTATAGTTTATATTGCAAAGACACCACAAGCTCTATTACAATCTTATCCCCCAGCCCCCAGGCAAGAATACAATCCTGAGTAGTTCCCTGTAAGAACTTCCTTATTTCTTTCAAAGGTAAACAATCCAAAGATAGCCTAAACACGGGATCTCCTTCAGTAAAGGTCACAGCATGCAGCCTAAGCACAGGGTTTCCAGCATGGCTGATTTTCTAGTACAGCGTCCCACACACAGGTCTCTTGAGAATGTGGTGACACCTTCCTGGTTGGCAGGTGCCATAGTGAAGGGGGCACCAAAGTGATGCAGTAAGCCCACCTGTGTCTCCTCTGAACTGACTTTTCCTTATTTTCCTAGTTAATATGACCCATCTCCAATCGAATTCTCCAAAGTCACGAGAATAATGGCTATTTTCATTTGTTTCCTGCTGCTGTGTTAAAATATCCCCCAAGAAAAGCATTTTAAAGGAAGAAAGGTTCATTTTAGTTCACAGTTCACGGTGTCAAAGTCCCCAACACAGTGGGAAAGTCCAGGCAGCAGGAACCTGGAGCAATTGGTCACCTCACATCCATAGAAGCAGAGAAAGATGCATGTGTGCTAATGTTTACCTTGCACTGTATACAGCCCAGGGGCACCTGCCCACAGTCTTCCTACATCAATAAATTAAATCAAGATACTCCCAGACAGGCATACCCAGAGGCCCATCTCCCAGGAGATTCCTGTCAAGGTGCCAGCACCAAGCATCACAGTGTAGACATAAGGTTACTGTGCAGTTCAAATCTGTACCCCGCCCCCCAATATCTGCTTGTAATCTTTGTTCTGAGAATCTCCTGTCTCAATAATGTATAAACACTGCTCTCTAATTGATCCCAATAAAGCAGTTTACAGCCAATCGCTGAGCAGGGAAGAGAATAGGGCTGGACTTCCTGCCAGCCAAGGGAGGAGGAGTTAGAGGAGGAAGAGGAGGAGCCACTGATAGAGGTCCAGGTGACATCAGGAGAGGAGCTGGAGCAAGAAAGCTACAAACTGCACGTATTTCTTGGATGTACACTGGGAGGAAGCCAGATTAGTTTCGAGGATTAAGAATAGAGTTAATACTGCTCAGGATTGTGTTGTGAAGCTTGTTTAAAAAAATAATAAAATTGAGTCTCAATTTTTTTGTGTGTGATAGCCACATTAAGAGAGAAACTGATAAACACAGTTTTATAAAAATAATTTTAACATCACAATGATCTCTATAATTTTTTTTTCCTGTGTGTATTCTGTAGTGAGTATCTCAGCTCTTTAGCATTGTCTTGGCTCGCTGCTTTTCTCCCTGTGACACGCCTACCAGATGTGCCGACCCTCCAGAATTCGGATCTGCTTTTCTCCTTTGCCTCCACTGTACCCCTGTCTACCACCCGCACCAGCATCTTCTAGTCCTTAAAGCAATGGCTTTCTAGTGTGGCAGATGGGTCAGTTCCTGTCTCTTCACTCAGTACCCAGTGTTGGGTGTACTACCGTGCCAAGCACTGTATTATTTGCCAGAGATACCAACCTGAGATCTGGTGCATGCTCTCATGGAGCTTACACACAGTAGTCTGTGCAAGAAAAGCCAGATAAGACGTGGTCAAGCGGGTGGTGTTCGGATACGTGAATGGTAGTATCAAAAGTATGCCGAGGAAAACGGACATTACGGACTAGTGGAGTACTGGACACGTTTTAAAATGCAAAGCCGCTCACTGATTGCTTCAGCGTTATGTAGACAAAGCATAGCTGAGGCAGAGGCTCAGTGGTGGGACTATGAGGCAAACTACAGACATATGTGATGACCTCCGTGTGCATAGCTAGGGCTTGGGATTCACTTGAAAGTATGGGGAGGTTATAGGAATATTGGTAAGCAAGAGAATTGTGTGGTGTTCTGTTGAAGGTCAGATTATTCTGGAAGCAGAGTGGAAGCCGTTTTGGATGGGGGTCCATATTTGGTGGGAGGACTATAATTGGGAGGTTACAGCAGTTAACCCTGATGAGTGATGAGCGCCTGAGCAAAGGTCGTGGGCTGGCATGGGGATAGAAGTGGGAGGCAGGTTTGATGAGCACTGAAGGGGGGACCCAGATGGCAGATGATGAATAGAATTTCCCAGGTGCCTTCCAGGAGATGGAATACACATCAGGGTGCACACAGGAAGGGAGCTGGTATGGCGAGAGCTCTGGTGTCTGTAGGACCTCAGGACTGCTGGGAAAGGCGGGTGCACAGGTCAGGCGCTGGGGAGCTGGAGGTGAGGCAGTGTGGGTGGATCCGGAGTGCCTTACAGTTGTGAGAGACTAGAAGCCCAGGCAGAGGAGCAATGCCGGTGGAAAACTCCCACAGGGTTATTTCTGCAGAGAAGGCTTTTAAGGGTGGCAGCATTGCTCAGTAGGGATTGGACCATGGCAGAAAGGTGCATAAGACAGGAGGAGAAGTCAGAGCTGAAACTTTGCGATTGCTAGCACCTCTAGGAAAGTAGGCAGAGCCCTGTGGGCAATGGTGTTTTAGAGGGCTCTTATTTAATGTATAACCTGGCTTTTTAAGTTAAGTAAAAACAAGTCAAGAAAAACCATCCTGTGGAGAGGGAGATGCTGGGCTCTGTCAAGAACTATCTGTCTGAATAAGCTAAGAGTGCCCTGGGTTTTAGAATGGGCAGCCATTTTATGGGGCTAAAGGAGCAGCTTCCATGTAGTGGTGAGGGCTTGTGCGGTGTAGAGCTTAGAGCGTGGGGGGAGTGAAATGTGGTTGCTGCCATGAAGAAAATGCTGGAGGACAGTGGGGGCTCTTGACAATGAGCGTGTGTTTTTCACCTCTCCAACATCATCTGTTGTTGTTCTTGGTTTCAAAGGGGCCTCAGAACGTTCCTCTCACTTTTTTTAATGTTTAAAAAAAAAACAAATCTTACTCCTTTTGGGGGTAAAAGTGATGATGGCCCCATCCCAGCTCTCCTGGTAACTTAACCAGCTGTTTAGTATGAGACAAACCCCCACCCCCATTAGCATTCAGCAGAGTCCCATGAATATCTGTGTTTCTTCTGTAAAACCTGTTTAGTGAGTACCATGACTGCATGTACTTGAATCCCAGACCTTTACTTTCAGTGACACACTGAACAAGTCAGTCTCTTTTTATTCTTTCCCAGACATTGTCAGTGCAAATGTGTGTTATTTTATGTTTATTTGTCGATGTCTCTTGAGACTTAGTGTCTAGGACAGCTGTAAGGAATTGCCAACTACATCTTTGTTTCCCTAAATTTGAGTCTACCTGATTAAAAGCGTACACGCCCTGTCACTGATTGATTCGTTTTCCCACAATAATCATCAGTCTTAACATTTACCATTAATTTACTCTAACAAAGTATTGCTTTAGTTATTACAAATGGTATCTTTTCTCCTTTGGACTGTGTTATTTCTGGTTTCTCTCGAACAGTCCAGATCTGCCCATGCTATGTCATCACTAACACAGGGACCCCAGGCTGTCCTTCCCGTAGGGTGGACACTGGCTGGCTGGTTGACCACTGTCAGCTCTGATCCACTCTGCAGTGTCTTACTTGCCAGGCCCCAAGGCTGTCGTGGATGGCAGTTAGAGAGGTGCAGATGCAGGTGTGGCTCCCACTGTGCTAGCACAGTGGGCTCCTTGCCTGTCTGACTTCCCTGAGGCTGACCATGCCTGCCTGGCCCGTGTGATGTCTCCTCCAGTCTTAGGCTCACTCCCACCTGTAAGGGGCCCTCCGTGGCTCTGCTAATAAGATGGGAAGAGGCTCAGAGAGGTTTCATGGTTAGATCCCTGGTCTTAGCTCATTCTTCTCCCTCTCCATGGCACAGTTTTACCCTTTCTCCAACTTATACCACGGTCACATATCTTCCAGATAAAGAGAAGAGATCATGGTCACCACTGGAATCTTGACCTTGTGACCACACAGACTGACCATGAGTTAGGACTGCTGCATGCGTGTCTGCGACAGATGAAACTGAAGTCCCTGAGGGCTTTACTGCACTGCCAATAGTCTCGGAACGTCATCTTCATAGCCACACATTTCTGCTTCCTTTAGCTTAGTAGATAATTTTACTTGGTTCTCTTTTCAATGCCAAGCCCTGAATCTGCTTCTAAAATTAGCTTTACGTGAAGAAGTAAACAATATGCTTAGGGTGCCTCAAGCGTATTACCAGGAAATAACTGTGCTTGATTTAAAAAAGAGTTTTCAGTGGTGTTTCTTTTGAGTGAATGTATGTGAGGGAATTACGCTGTACTTAGCCACCTTTCTTTTCTATCCCATTTTGTGTTTTGTTTAATTCACCTTGCTGTGAGCACTGTGTTGTGATTTGACCGTGATGTGTCTCCCCGCTGGGGTGGGTTATTTGTTTACCTTCCTCTTTCTTTTAGAACAGTAGAAGAAACTATGTTGTCCTCCCATCTGTCCCCCCTCTCCATGATGTGTGTCCGTTCCGTTGACAGTTATTCAGTTTGGGTTCGTCACCTTATTTGTGGCCTCTTTCCCACTGGCTCCCCTGCTGGCCCTGGTGAACAATATATTGGAAATAAGAGTGGACGCCTGGAAGCTGACAACTCAGTTTAGACGCATGGTGCCAGAAAAAGCTCGGGATATCGGCGCGTGGCAGCCCATCATGCAAGGAATAGCCATCCTGGCTGTGGTGACCAATGTGAGTACTCCTGGGACTCACAGGGTAGGCCTCTTGTTATTCTCTGTATGGGTATGGGTGTTTTGCCTGCATTGTATGTGGACCACGTGAGTGCTTGGTGCCCAGTGGGGCCAGAAGAGGCGGCAGAACCCCCTGGAACCGAAGTTTCAGATGGTTATGAACTGCCGTGTTGGTACTGGGGACAGAACCTGCGTCTTCTGCAAGAACAGCAAGTGTTCTTCACCACTGAGCTCTCTCTCTAGCCTCTGGTATGGCTTTTAGTTGCTATGCAACTGCCTTTTCCCAATACATTATTGACTCACCACACCAGGACATCTTCCAGAGGTGTCGTTATTGCTCTTTTGCTGAAGGCTTTATCCAAAGATAACTACGTACATATGCGTATGTATGTAACAGAAGAGGCATCATCACCAAAGAGTGCTTTAAAACATAGGCAGACATGGGTTCATTGACAGTTGGAGTGCCCTAAAAACATCCTCACCATAGATCAGTATATATTCTAAAATGGCATCTTAAAATATGAACTGTAGTGAGGGAGGAATTGTCCACGCTGACTGGGTGTTAGTTACCCTCTTGTCTCCAGGGAAGCAAGCTCTTAGGGGAGGTGAGGCAGTCCCCAGGTTGTGGCAGCCTTGTGGCTGCGTGCATTCCAGTTGTGAGAGAACAAGTGGGTTTATATAGCCTGTTATGTCACCTCTACGCGTTGCTTATTTGGGCACTGGCCAAGAGGCAGCTCTTAGGTAGAACAGTTCAATGCCATCCCATCAGAAGATCTCTTGCCTACAAATGTTCTCAGAGCCAGGGTTATTTCTGCCCATATTTCACTACCCATCTCACCAGGCCCAGCTTCCCAAAAAGAAAAAATGATTTTTTTTTTTTTGTTGTTCAACTATATTTCTTAAAGCCACAATTTGCTGAGTCCCCATGAGCTCCTGCAGAAGCGGAAGTGGCCATCTCCGTCTCAGGCACTGGAGGAGGGAAGTGGGCTGTGGAGTCGGATAGATCTCAGTTCTGCTTCCCAGCACCGCAGCTCGAGCTGTGTGATCTTGGCGCTGTGCACTGCAGAGCCCCACCCACTTTGTATTTGCTAGATGAATGATTCTGTACTCGGCATAGTTAGGGAAGTCAGTGAGTCACAGCAGACACACACGGAGCCCTATCCTCTTTCACATAGCTGCCACCACATTTGGCTTAGTTCCCTGACATCATTAACTATGACTCCCTGAGGACTCTTGACAGGCACCTTGGAACCAGTCACTGGCCCCCCCCCCCCCCGCCTGGTTACAATAAAACAAGTTAGCTGTCACACCCCCCCGACACCCGGCAGGTTTTTGAATTGCAGGCTGCCTCTAGCTTTGAAGAGCTGATAGATTAAATCAGTTTCCCTCTTACCCAAATAGCCCCTACCTTCAACGCCCCCTGTGTTATCAAAATGAAGACTGATGTTTAGAGCCATGACCACAAGGCCTACAGTCATGAAAGCATGAATCTGTCACATCCAATATGCTATAGTACGTTAGGCAGGGCAGGGACACAGATCTGTGTGCTTCGGGAAGACATGCCAGGAAGGTTGGAAACTAAAAGGGTTTTTGTTTGCCCTTCAGAAACAAAAAATTGATCTGGTTCAAACTTCTGATTCCTTAAGCATTCTGGAGTGATTATGTTAGACACCTTCCCTCTTTATCTGTACCATGGCTCTATCCCATGAGCACAGATGGAAGATTGGCTAGGTTTCCAAAGTACTCTATGTGTGCCTGTGTGCATGCGTGCCTGTGTGTGTGTGTGTGTGAGAGAGAGAGAGAGAGAGAGAGAGAGAGAGAGAGAGAGAGAGAGAGAGAGAGAGAGAGAGAGAATGAGAACACACATACCCACTGGCTAATTAACTGGGTGTTGTTGTTATATACCCTAGCAAAACCCCTTACTAGATCTGTGTCATTGATTAAACTATGGGCAACTCTTCGGTCCATACCTTTAGCATTCATTACACTTATAAAATGAATTGTACATATGCATACAGGTAACCATGAAACATATCTGTTACCCCACATGTAATACTCACCCCTGAAGCACCCCACATGGTGTCCACAACCTTATGTGCACAAGAGAGAGAAGAGAGGCCACCAGGGTAGGCGACATCAAGCAGAAGTGTGCTATGACATCCTTTGAGTTAAACGCTGATGGGTCCATAAATAAACACAGCTGACATTGTGGCGCTGTGATAGAGCTTCTGCTATTGAAGAGTGAGTTTAATTTGTTTTAATATAAATGGAACCTGCATGCAGAACAGCATAGGAAATGAGGCAGGCTCCAGTGATGTGCGTCCTCACAACGCATCTCACAGCAGCTGAATTCACCCCTGTCAGAAAAACAAAGATCTTCCTTGCTGGAATTTTTTTTCCTCCCTGAAGTAGATTTTGGGTGATTCTGTAAAAAGATAGCATTGAGCTAAATGACACCAGGAAACTTTCATCTATTGAAATCCGACGATAGACCAAAACTCCTTGTCTTACCTCACTGCTAGCAGACAGACACAGATGCACGCACGTGTGCACACATGCATGCACACACACACACACACACATTCTCCAGATCACAGAAAGCAAGGGAGCTGGTTCTGCGGGTGCGGGGAGCCCCATAATTGTTTTCTTGCTTTTCCTGAATCTCGTTGGTTGGTTTGTAGCCTCACTGCAACTAAACAGTATGTCCAGGTAAATATGACTAAAATTCAGTCTGAGCCAAAAAACTATGTCTATTGTGTGTTTCAGTTGACGACTGGCCTAAAGAGGGTACAACTTCCCCTTTGTCCTTCCCGCGAACCAGTTTCATATTCCAGAGAGTTAAGCCCCAAATTAAAGATCTGTGGGGAAGGGTTCGTGTAGTTCTAAGTAGGCTTTGGTCCCTGTACACATCTGCCTGGCATAGACACAGGCTTATAATTGTCTCATCTGTTCTATGCAGGAACATAGTCAGCTGTGTTATATGATAATTTATGATTTCTGAACTTTATCCAGTTAATCTTTTGGAAGTTTGGATGCTCAGATACTAGGCATTATAAATCTAGCATTGTTTCCTGCCTGAGTCAATAGAATAAGCCTAATATAGTTTTATCAGGCCGTGGATTGTCTAAACAAGTCTAGGATACCATGGGGCCAGGGAATGTGAGCTTAGTGGCCGTTATATAACTCTGGATCAAGAGGGGTGTGTTTTGATCAGCTTTCATTCTTCTTTGTGAGGAAACAAGTGATTTTTATTTTTTTATTTTTTTTAAAAATCAGTTGGGTGTAAATTCTTTATTCCACAAATGAGTTATCTTATCTTAATAATATTGGCCTTAGTGCTGTCTTACAAGAGCATTCTAACTCTAAACCATGACAGACTGGGTTGTGCGTGTCCATGTCCTATTGAGTAGCACTCTGAGGTTAAGTGGATGTTGTAACTCGGAGCAGCACTGATTTGCACACAGGCTAGTCCTGCCCTACAGTACAGTTATTCTCAACAAACGGTGTTCCGCGTGCTTCACGCGCTCAGCAAGCAGCCATCAGGCCTTCCGCTCACGCCTTTCAACCTTCCCTGAGAATGGATGATTTCCCAAAGTGCCCTCTGCGTTAAATATGTATCGCTCACACTGAGAAACGTAACACGGCAAAAGCAGCAGCACTGTCACACGGAGAGCCACGGCTGCCATGCTAACGTTTCTTCTCGTTTTCCCCAACGTAGGCCATGATCATCGCCTTCACGTCCGACATGATCCCCCGCCTGGTGTACTATTGGTCCTTCTCCATCCCTCCCTATGGGGAGCACACTCACTACACCATGGATGGCTACATCAACAACACTCTCTCCGTCTTCAACATCACCGACTTCAAAAACACAGACAAAGAAAACCCATACATTGGGCTGGGTAACTACACCTTGTGCAGGCAAGTTCTGGATTTACCTGTTTAGAAATGTACTTCACCTTGTAAAAGCCTTTTGGGTGTGTGTGATGATAAGATTCTAACTGGTATTATTTAAGTCTGTGTTAAGAGACAATTTTCACATGGCTTTTTTTTTTTTTTTATTATTAATGCTCTAAAAAAAATTTAAGGCTGATAAAAGACTAAGGGTAAAACTTCTCAACCACCTTAGAAAGGCGTTCAAATGGGCAGTTCATAACTGATGAAGTAAAGCTGTGATCCTAAGAAATGGAAATAGCTGAGAGTTTTACCAATTCAAATCATTCAGCTCTTAAGACTGCCTTATGAGAGTAGAGAGTGTGGCTCAATTCGTAGTTCCTGCCTAGCATGTACAAAACCTAAGACCAGGAGTGATGGTGCATCAGGGGAAGCCAGCCTGGAATACATAGCGAGTTCAAGGCCAGCCTGGGATACATAGCAAAACTCTCTTTTTTCTATTTTATTTTACTGAAATAAAGAGGCACGCAGGCTGTCACTCAGCAGCAGAGAGCACTGGCATCCCTCAGGCATGGCACTGGTTAGGTTCCCTCCCCTCCCCAGCAGTGCTAGGAAAGAGAACAGGCCTCCTTTGTCATTCAAGGAGAACCTAAGGCTAATGATGACACACTGGCAGCAAAGATGTAAAGCCGGATGCAGTGAGGTCTCTGATGTGCTCTGCATTGGGGCGGGTGGGAAGGTCAGCAACTACAGAGAGTGCACACGATCTCACTTATCAGTCGGTCGTTTGTTGAACACATAGGCTGTGGAAATCTGTTTTCTCTAGTACAGATTCTTAAGCCCAAATTCACTTCAAAGCCATTCCGATTCAGCTTTTCAGTAACATAACCAAAGAAGTCAGACAAGGCTAAAGCAACTATTCCAAGCGGTCTGCTTGTTTTGACTGTACATAATGCTGATCCCAGTAACTGCATTCCCGTGGGTCTAATAGTTTACAGCCAGGAAGTTAGAAGTGGGCTGAGGAAGCTGAGGGGGTGAGCTGGCTGGCTTAGCTAGGCAGGACAGGATAGTAGGGGCCAGTCGGCCAGAGTGGGCCCTTATGACAATGGGCCTAATCCCCAAGGTCACTAAATCACTTTATGTCATCTCAGAAAGCACAGATAAAGCCTTGGGGAAAATGTGAAAATGTTGTTTTATAAAGATGCACTCTGTTTTACACAGCTGGAATCCACCATTTTCTGGCCACATGCTCATTAAGTTACTATAGGATAGTTTTCTTCTAGTATTTGATACCAAACTGAACTTCAGATGAAACGTTTGTGATGTCAACTTTAAAAAAAAAAAAATTGTAAGCCAGGAGTGGTGGCGCACACCTTTAATCCCAGTGCTCGGGAGGCAGAGGCAGCCAAATTGCTGTGAGTTCGAGACCAGCCTGCTACAAAGTGAGTCTAGGATAGCCAGGGCTACACAGAGAAACCCAGTCTCAAAAAACCAAAAAAGAAAATTGCATCCAAGATGACTCTGGTTTTAAATCAGGCCCTTGTTGACAATACTAATCAAAAAGGCTTGTCTCCTAATCTGCCTGGTTGTGTCTCCAGGTACCGTGACTTCCGGAACCCGCCTGGGCACCCGCAAGAATACAAACACAACATCTACTATTGGCACGTGATTGCTGCCAAGCTGGCTTTTATTATTGTCATGGAGGTGAGAGAACTCCGAGATGGCCTGTGGCCGTGCATATTTGTGGGTCACCTATGAGGTCTTTTAAGTATCGCCTGCTCTATAAAAATGTATATACTCCTGCCTCCTTACTTGCTAATGACTGCTTTAGGGATGTGGCCTAACCAGGTTTGGCCCAAGACTAAACTGTCCATAACACTCCCAATGAAATAGCTGCGCCTGTGTCGAGGGAGAGTCACTTCCGCCATTACCATATTCACTGGGTGCCTTTCGTACCTTGGGGCACTGTGCACAACATGGTGGATTGTGGAAGGCCTCTGCCCGTGCAGCTATGATGCCCACAAGCTCCTCATAGCGCTTTGCTTTCTCTCTCTCTCTCGAATTAACGCTGAGAAAAAGTAACACAGCTGTAGACTGTCCGTCGACCTAGCCAGTGTCTCACTCAGAGCAGATAACTCATAGCAAATTACAGAGCCTCCGAATTTGTTGTGCAAAGAAAGAAATCAACCCTTGCTTGTTTGAGCTGCTACATAGGTACGTTTTCTGCCAAATGTAAACACCAATCCAGCCAACTCTGAGGCTTTGCAGTCTGATTTAAAAAATAACAAAAACAAAAGCAAAGAAGAAGAACATTGTAATGGACGGAAGCTGTCTGCCACGGAGCAGAATGCACGACATACGTCATAAAGGAAGACACAGCTCATCCGAGAGAGGAGGCAGGCAGCTGACGAAGAAAACCAAGAATGAGGGAGGATTCTCCGCAGCAACGGTGGGGGCTGGAAACGCAACGTCAGATGAGGAACCCTTCCCTAACTCCTGAGAGGCTAGCAGAGCCTAGATCAGTGGTTCTCAACCTAGGAACTGAGACACCGCAAAATTTGCACTTCTGGAGTGGCGACAAAAATAACATTTATGGTTGGGCGGGGGGGGGTTTCCTAAGGCCATGGGAGAAAATGTGTTTTCTGGTGGTCACGGCCCACAGGTTGAGAACCATTGGCCTAGATTCTAAACTCAAGACAAGCTTAGGCACAGAGAGGAAAACTGTCAATACAGTGTCATGTTTCTTCCAGACCTGTGGAGGCACAGGTGCCTGACCCCTGTGGGTCACAGGACAGCTGGAGCTCCACCATGAGACACTGTCTCTAAAAACAACCAACAATAACAACAGAAGGGAAACTAAGGCCATTCTGACTGGCTCCTAGATACAGAGGTCTTCACAGAATGTGTAAAATGAAGCCGCAGGCTATTTTTAAATGACAGCATCACATGAACCATATTGACTTTAACCCAGAAATGTAACCCACCTGTGACTGTTACTGACTGCCTCTGTGGCACCCGCACCCATCACACCTGTGGCCACCGCCTGTGGCTCTCACCAGCTCCACTCCACTGTTCTTCCTCAAGTGACATCAAGGTCTCCAAAGACAGTGTTTGCCTCCTGCTCCCTTCCTCCCCTCCTTCCTCTCCGTCCTCTCTCCACTCTGTCCTAAGACACTTATCCGCTCTGGCTGTAGTGACTGTAGTGTCTGCCCTGTGGTGAATTCCTTGAACAGCCTCTCCACCCATGTGACATAACTGTCAGCACCAACACAGCCCCGCCTCTTGCTTTCCCATGAAGCTTCTTCACTTAGCTTTGGGGAAACACTTGTTTTGCTTTGTTTTAAGCACAAAGAGAAGTCTAGGAAAGTTAAGATGATACAGCAAAAGGAAGTAACAACTATAGACAACAGATGCCGGAAAGCAGATCGCTGAAGGAAGCTCCGCGTGCTCTGAGGAGGAAGTGGATGTCTATCAATGGCAGAGGCCTTTATCAGTCCACCTTTGGCTGCAGACAGGTCATTGCTACCTAAAGTAAAAAGGAAACTGCAGAGCAAAGGTGCACTCTAGACCAACCAGGCCTCACTGACACCCACCCAACACTGCTCCCAGGGTAACGCACACATTCCTCTCAACAGCGCAGCACCCCCAGGGCCTGCCACCCGGGAAGCTGCGAAACAAGTCTCAGCACATGCTTGAAAATTAAAATCATATCAAGTGGCTTTTCTGAGTACAGTGCAATTAAGTGAGAAATTAATCAGAGAAATTTGGGGAGGCACGCGTGTGCACAGAAATTAAACGACATATTCTCAATCAACTAACAAATCAGTAAATATATTAAGAAGGGCTTTTTTTCCCTCCTCCTTCTTTTTAAACTTTTAAGCAGATGATACTGGAAACAAATGTGCCAAAACCTATGGAATATAATGAAGGTGGTATTGAGGCAAGTTTAAATCAGTGGCTACATCAGATTAGCAGGAATATCTCAAATAGCTCCTGTCCTCATGCCTCAAGGATGAGGAGAACCAGGGGCTCAGCCCGAGCCCAGCGCTTTCTGATTGGTTGTCTCCAGACGGCTGCTTTAGTTCCAGAGTGTCCTCATACCCGCTATAGGCTACCCTAGACCCGCCCTCTGCTCCAAACACAGTCCGCTTTGCACAATAACATCTTCGTCTAGCCAGCCGCTCAGGACGGAGTTCCTGCAGCCCTCCCGCCTCCACTTCCGCTTCCGCCTCCACTTCCTCTTCTCTCATCCCAATACCCAAGCCTGATGGCTTTGCCCTCAACAGTAGACCACTGACCACTTCTTACAGTCTTACCCACCTTTTACCTCATGTAGGCCAGCTTTGTATTGCTATAACAATACTGGCAGGTTTACTTGCGCTGATAGTTTCCATGGTAACCTGCTTGCTGCCTTAGGGCCTAAACTGAGAACACCCCCAAATCAGGAGAACGCTATGGAGAAGAAGCTTCTCCCCTTGCGGCAGCCAATAGGTAGAAAATAAGAAAGGCCCAATATCCCCTTCTAAGCTTCTTCCGCTAAGCCCCTTCAATTGCATCGCAAGCTGGGAGCTCACCTTCAGCACAGGGCTTTAGAGCATAGGTTTGCCAGGCCAGAGCCACCATCTTGCCTGACTGGGCCCTGGTTTCTACCTGGAGACTACTGTGTTCTGACCTTAGAGTAAAAGCCAGAGTCCCTGCTGTCGCGTGCCCAGCCATGTCTCTAGCTGTCACTGCCCCTTCTCCTTCCAGTCTCGCTATTCCAGACCATGTTCTGGAAGCTTCCCTTGCCCAGACTCTGCCCTTCTGATACCAGCATGACTTGTTCCCTTAAACCTCTTCCTGAGTAATATATGTGCAAACTACTACTGTGATGTGCTCAGCGTCCTGTTGCACTCAGTGAGGTTGCACCTGTTCCTGGTCGCTCTAAGCACTGTTGGACCCTAGGCACAATCCATTCTTTAGGTATTTTTATGGCCATTCTTCTTTAACTCTTTTGTACATGAAACAGAGGGACTTCAGGATGATGATTAACAAAAGAAAATTTTAACTCCATTAACAGTCACAGAAACGCAGAGTAAGACCAAAGGTCAGAAAATTGGCCAAAAAAAAAAAAAAAAAAGGTGGTGAGACAAGACAGGAGCATAGCTGAAGCTGCCTGGCCCTACTGCTGTGGTGCAAGCTAAGCAGGTGCAAATGCTCCTGAAAGTTCTTTATCTTGTAAACCTAGGTAATGATTTGACCATGTGCCTCAGCAGTGCCCCCTAGAGCTTCCTGCTCTTTAGACACAGAGGATGTGGATGTTTCGCTACACATTGACCACAGCACTGCTAAACTGAAACTGGGTAGCAGGCCAATGCCTAGGCTGCAGGACAAATCCCTAATAGGGAACAAATGTCACAGGGCACCCGGGGAGCATTACACAACTGCGGAAGTAAATGAACCGGCTATGGAAGTGGCAGGGAAGAATTTTAGGAAAAGGGTATTTTCCCAAAATCTATGTTGAGGGGCTGGAGAGATCGTCCAGCAGTTAAAGAGTACTTGGTGTCCTTCCAGAGGGCCCTGGGATGGTTCCCAGCACCCACATGGCAGCTCACAGCCATCTGTAACTCCAGTTCCAGAGGCTCTGATGCCTCTTTCTAGACTGCACAGGATGTACACACATGGTATACATATATACATACAGGGAACACACACACATAAAAGATAAATAAGTCCTGTTTTTGAAAGACTATGGAATACTGTTTTTTATAAAGCTCAAATCAACTAAGAGCAAATATGTTATTGGTGAATGCATACATATTTTGGTATTTTCCTTTATAGTAACATTATATATATATATATATATATATATATATATATATACACTTACACATATAAGATAGCACTTATAGGATTAGGAAAAAGCACACACAAAATAATACAACAGCACTGCCAGTGGTCTGACTTCTTAAACTAATGGAGGGTTTGCATTTTATTTTTTACTATGTAGCCCAGACTGACATCAGTCTTGGCCTCTCCCATGCACTGGAGTAGCGGTACATACATGGATAAGATTACACACACTAGGGATACACACTCCACGGTGACGTAACACAGTACAGCCGACCACTGACAGGTCGTGCCTATACCCAGCTGCTTTGAGACTAAGCGGCTATAATGTCTGCCCTGTCCGGACACTCCGCCATGCTGACAAGGGGGGACTCTGTGAGGAACTCTGTACCCCTCTAACAGTGTCTTCCCTCTTTCCTGCAGCATATCATCTACTCGGTGAAGTTTTTCATTTCCTATGCAATTCCAGACGTGTCAAAAAGCACGAAAAGCAAGATCAAGAGGGAGAAATACCTCACACAAAAGCTGCTTCATGAGAGCCACCTCAAAGACCTGACCAAGAACATGGGGCTCATAGCCGAGAGGATGGGAGGCGTGGTTGACAGCAGCCTGCGACCAAAACTCGAATGAGGGACAGCTCTGTGTCCTGAGAAGCACTTTAAAAGTCATTTGCTGTCAGGCTTGCCGCGTGAGTCACTAAAAGGGCATGCTGACGTCCAGTCCCGTCTTAGGCAAACTGAGTCGTCTTCACTGTGCCTATTTCCACCTGTATTGGTTTTTTGTTTTTTGTTTTTTTTCCAGTTCCAGCTAGCAGTGCAGGAACCGGAAACCGGAAACCTTAGATCAAGAAGAGGGCATAAAACTACCTACCAGGAGCACCTGAATGTGTTCCCCCCCCCTTTTTTTTTTTAATATAAATTGGAATTTTCGTAACAGATTTTCCAGTCTCAAGAGCAGCACTCCTTTCCTGTGCTTAATTTTGCATTTTGCCAAATCTGTCCCAGATGTATTTCGTCCTTAACAGTACCATCGCCAAAGACCAGGCATACCTCAGCCTTAATCGCTTTTGTGTTATCGACAATTAGCCACTCAGAACTCAGTTTGGGTGTGGTTGTCTTATCAGGTGCCAGGTAGACTCCAGAGTTCACAGGATTTCAGTGTCTTACTAAAGCCTCGAGGAAGGAGGCTTCGCTGCCTAAGAGCCAGCCTCCGCCCTCACTTCAGCATGTATTTCCACCTCCAAGAAATGACCGTCTCAGATGGGCCTGAAGGCGTAGGGTATTGAAGGAAGCCCGTCCCTTGTTACGTCACAGTGACACCTGCAGCACTCCCAGCATGCTCTGGGCCTGATCAATGTTGGACTGCTCTGCAGATCTTAAGGGGGTAAGATGAGAAAGTAGGACGGTTAATTTACCTCTTCTTGATATGTACGTTTCTTGGGAAGATGATAATCAAAATGATTGTGGCCAAGTTGCTATCCACAAGATGGCTGGAAAGTTAAACTCATCACACTGACACGGAAGGAAGGCACTGCCAATCACTGAGGGCCTTCTGCTTGTCTCTTTTTTAAAGGTGGGTGGCCCGATGACACCGGGCATGGTCGGAGCAACAGCCAGCAACCCAATCACTAGCCATACCCCATGATCCTTGTGTGGCCAGTGTCACTCACTGGGAATCCTCCTGACTTTTCTGTTTGCCACGGTGCCCAGCTCCATTCCTTTCCTAGGTCTGCTAACTCATTTGTAATCACAGCTGTGCTGGAGACAGATCCACCCCCACCCCCACCTCCGGATTATTGCCTTTCGAGGAAGGAGAACCCCCCCCCCAGCTGCCTCTGAGGCCATCAGGCAGTTGAGGGGGAGAGCTGGTTTCTCGGCTGCTGGCTTGCTGCTACACTGGCCTCCGCCTCTGCTTCCTGGTGCCTTGCCCTGCCTGCTGCTCCACTGAGCACTTTTCTCTGCAGCCTGTACGTGCTCAGCTTTTCCTCCAGCACATCTGGAGGAGACGTGGTTATACCTTGCACCCTCGACTGATAACGGCTGAGTGAAGAAGGGAGGGCCTGCCTCACACCATCTGGGATGGGCCTCTGCTGACTGGGGTGGTGTGAAATGCCTGGGTGTCTGGGAGCCAAGCCAAGGAAAGTGAACAGTTTCAGAGGCCTCCGCCTGAAGGCTGAGCTTTAACTCCAGACGTGTTTTAAATGCCTGCCAGGCACGGGTTAATGGAGCAACAGCATGGTTAGTCAAAGCAGTGCCCTACAGCATGGTTAGTCAAAGCAGTGCCCTGGGCTTTTGGGTGGGACCGTTTCCCAACCCCCTTCTACTGCCTGCCATACGGTGTCAAACAGTGCTGACATAGATATGACTGCCTTCCCCTCTGAGGGATGTTGTCACTCCACAGCTCAAACCAAGTACCACTCCCGGTCCCCACCCAGACAGCTCCGGAGTTCTCACTCCGTTACCTCTCTCTCCAGAGCCTGTGCTTAGTTCCTGAGGATGGGAAAGCACTTGCACCTCTCTTCCTTTCCATACACAACGAAAACTTCAAATGCAAAGTGCATTTTTTCATCTGTATCCCCCAGCCAAGTACTCCCTCCACAGTGTAGAAAGTGCCACTGTGGACAGGAAAAGAAAACAACAAAAAAAGAACCCTGCTTTTCTCGAGGGATCTAATGCTGAAAGGCTGCAGTGAGCCGGAGGGTCTCCTGGTGTCAGCATCACTCCTGTGAGGCCTGTGCCAAGTTGGTGAAGGGGAGGGGAGCAAGGGATACCTGCAGTGTCAGTCTGCAACTGCCAGTGACCGTGGGGTAGCCCCCAGGCGCAGGAAAACCAAGAGCACGACAGTAGCCAGTGAGGGAAGGGCCTGGTCCGTCCGCCTGTCCAGCATGAACCACTAGAGAAGTTTTATCATTTTGTAAATGCCTTTAAACTTTAATGGATTAAAGTGGTAGACCCAATACTCAGGGGATTTTTCTTTAAATGTTCCTTGGATCCTTTTAAGTATTCCAGTAGAAATAGAAGGCCGGAATTTGTCTTGAGTTTCAACAAGGCCGTCTGGTGATGAGCTTGTCAACTGTTCCCCTTTGTAGCACTCATGGGTCCTGAGTCTCATAGGACAAGGGCAGGATGTGGTGTTAACACACTTCTTGTGCACTCCTTACATTTCTGTTGTGTTTAAAAAGTGAAAGCGGTGCACAGCATAACTATGAAAAGGGACTGAAATCTATCAGTGTAACGTTTGTAACTGATGTTTGTTAATTTCTATGCATTTTAATATTTTTTAATTATGAGCATTTTAATAAATTCAGTTTTACAAACAATCCTGTGTCCTAACTAACTAGGTTAGTCTTGTTAAAGTTTTTTAAGGAATCACCTTTCTGAGATTTGCCAGTAACTGGTTAAGCATAACTTAAATAATGGATGTACACTTCTGTATAGATTCATCTAAAATTGCTTTTCACGTCCCATGATTATATGAACTTTCTTAAGATCAGGGATACGGGTTCCAGCCTGGGTAGCTGTTAAGAGATAAACTCGCCTGCTCACCAGGCCAGGTGCCCTCGAGTCACCATAAGATGATACCCTCCTTCCCTCACCATCTTTGGGTTGTTTTGAGATGAGTCACACTGTACCTCAGGCTGGTCTCGCCCTCTCAAGTCCTGAGACTACACGTGAGCCACACACCTGGCTCCTGAATGCACTGGAGAGTGGCACTAATAAGGAACTGTGTCTTATGAGCGCTATAAGCACAGCAAACTTCTCCACAAAGCATCCCCTTCTCGATGGGGAGCCCCTCAGTAACCGGTCATAGGATGCAAACTCTAGAGACTTTTAAATGTTTTAAAGATAATCTCCAGAAGACAAGGCAGATAAATAGATGCATCCAGCACTCACTTTTTTTTTTTTTTTTTTTTCCTTCACAGAGGAACTAGAGGTACAGGTGGTGACTGGGCTCTGAAAATGAACAGGAGACTGGAATCTTAAAAAGTTGAGAGATATGGGGCATGGTATCACCCTGGGTTTTGAGCCAGGAGTGAGGAGGCCTGTGAACAAATAGCTCAGTAAATCAGAGAGAGAGAGAGAGAGAGAGAGAGAGAGAGCGAGCAAGAACCTCAACAAATTGGATCAACAGAATATCTGAACTCAAAGCCAAACTGTTGAAATAACCAAACAAGGCAAAAAGGAGGAGGAAGAGGAGGGGAATGGGGAGGGAGAAAGATGACAGAATTCAGAGACTTTGGAAACACACATTTTCAGCATACCACAGCCTTGGACCTGCCTTGAAAGGAGGCGGTATCCGAATATGCCCATCTCTGGGACTCCACCACACCAGCTCAGCAGATGGTTGCACATAAGCCAGACTGGACTTGGTGGAATGACCGTCACAGACCAACTGTTAGGAGTATCGAAAATGTCCTACCGGGTCACTTATTGCATGCTTGGTCACCAGCTAAGTAGCACTGTTTAGGGAGACGGTGGAAAATTTAGGAAATCTGATGTCACTGGAAATAATAGGTGACTTAGGGGCATGCCTTTATGCCTGGACCCCAGACCCTTCCTCAGTCTTCACTCAGGCGCCTCTGCCACATGCCACATGCCGTCAGAATGTTATGCCTCACCACAGTCCCAGAAACAAATGATCATGTGCTGCGCCACCTGAAATGTGTCCTACCTTGATAATGTCAGCTGCAGTGTGTCACAGCCATGAGAAAAACTAACCCACTGAGTGCCACGTGATGGGTGTGGAAACACAGAAGCTAAAAGGCCAGCCACGTGTGGTTTTGTTTAGGTGCCACTCCCCTGCTACCCCAGCCCCGCCCCCAACCATGCCTGCCACTAAAAAGACAAAGCAGGTTCCCCGAGTATCTCCTATAACTGAGGACCTGGCTGGATCCCCGTGTCCAAGGCACAGCTTAGTTCAGGTGAAAACTCCCCCTGATGCTACCACCATCATCCTTCTGACTCTTGTGGGCACCTCAGCTGAGAGCAACTTTGCCTGGATCCAGCTGTGACCCACTTCCGTTTGATCTGACTTTGTCTATCACCCCGCCCACAGGCACGCATAGCTGGGAAAAACACATGTGCCCTGTGTCTGAGCACAGAAGCCAACAACAGTGGAATGCACCATTTTGTCTTGCATCTGCATTTATGCACGTCGCCTACGTTGATCACTGGTACCTGATCATGTGATGTTAACAGAGCCCCATGAACGTTACAGACTAGTTACTATGATTCTTGATACTGCTTCGTGTTCAAGTTATTAAAACAGTATTAGTTTCTTAACCTGGCTATCACACAAATAACTAAGACTCTCTTATAGTTGTTTAGAATTAAGCTTTACAACACAATCTTGAGCAGTTTAAGTCTGTCCTTAATCGTCTATGTTAAGTTTGTCTTACTCCCCACAAACATCCCAATGACACCTTGCACGTTGTAGCTTTCCTCAGCTCCAGCTCCTTCCTCCTGATCTTCCTTGGACCTCTACCCGAGGCTGACTCTCCTGCTTCCTCTTCTAACTCCTCCTCCCCCTGGCTGGCAGGAAGTCCAGCCCTATTCTCTCCCCTGCTCATCAATTGGCTATAAGCTGCTTTACTGACATATCACAGGGACAATTGGGGAGCAGTGTTTACACATTTAAACAGGAGATTCTCAGAACAAAGCTTGCAGCCAGACACGAGGGGTAAAGAGATCAGCATTTAAACTACACAATAACCTTATGTCTACAGCTTCTCATTAGGTGCCTGGTTCCATAGCAGAGGACAAACATGTTAGGTCCCTTGAAACTTAGGGCAACAATACTGCGGTTCATTCAAGCAGCAGTGCCTGAGGAAGCCCACATTGCCTGATACAGACTATCACATAGAACATCCACAAGAGATCAAACCGTAGTGGTCCCAACACCTCCCAAAAACCTCCAGAGTACCTACACACATAAAGCCCAGTTCTTAGTCTCTCTGTGGTTTCCCCGTGGTGGTCAGTCTTATGTGTTGTTAGCTGGATTAGCTAGAGCAATGCCTATGAGGCTGGTACAGCACACCTCCACATGTGTCTATGAGAGCATTTCCCAGGACTGTTACAGAATGAGGGCTCCGACCTGACCAAATGTTTAATCCAGTCAAGGGTTCAGAATTTGAGTAGAGTATAGGAGGTGAGAGGCCTGTGGAGGGCAAGGTACCCTTGGAGAGGCGGATCACTGAGGGTGCCCTGGTAGCTTTCCATTGCTGTGATAATACCACGACTCAAAGCCACTGAGAGGACTGAAGAGTTTGTGTGGCCTACACTTTCACATCAGTCGTCATCTAGGGAAGCCAAGGTGGGATCTGAAGCAAAGATCATAAAGGAACGCTGCTTGCCTCTCCATTAATCAGTGGTTGAGAGAATGTTCCACAGACTTGCCTGCAGCCAGTGTGATGGAAACTGCTCCTCAGCTGAGGTTCTGCTTTCCAGATGACCCGCACATGGGTCATGTCTTTGAGGAGTCTATCCCGGCCCTGGCCCCTTCCTGTTGCTCCTGTTTCTTGGCAGTCGTGTATAAGCGCCTCTGCCTCGCCACGCTCTTCCACCATGACGCTTTGTCTCCCATAGGCTTTGGGTTCTGCTGACCGTGAACTAAAAGTGCTGAAACTCAAACAAAGCAAGTTGTTTCTCCCCCACAGTGGTTTAACTCAGGTATTTTGTCAAAGGCACAAAAACAAACAAACAAACTCTAGCACGTGGTCCAACTCCACTATGATAACAACCTGTGCCCAAAATCACCAGTCACAACTGAGGAAGCAACTATGATAAGATGCTGTAAGTAAATGTGACTTTGTGTGACAGATTGGCACCCTGAGACATATCTTTTGGAAAAATCCACTAAGAAGGCCTTACCAATAAGGGTAGGAGAGATACTTATTTTACCAGATGTATAAACCTCAAGATAGAAAAATATGAAAACAAGCTTAATATGACAACTGCTAGATCATGATCTCCAAACACACTGAAATGTCTAATAAAGAATTTAAAAGAATGTTTTTTTTTAGGTCCAGTGAGATCTAATATAATACAGTTAAACTGAAAGACAAAGCAGCCTATGAATAAGAATATAGCAAGAAATGGAGATTTTGATAAAGATGCAATAAAAAAATTTCAAAACCAGAGAATTCTATATACCATATAAAAATTAGCTGTAGGTATGAACACTTACATGTTCATACTTACATGTACAGAAGGAAGAATCTCAAGGCTTGAAAGCAAGCCTTCCAAAATGGCTCACAAGTAAGGAGGTGCTAAGATCAAGAACAAAGAGAGCACACATGAGCCGCTGAACACCATGAAAAGGCCAATGCCACGTCAACAAATGGAGCTAGCTGCCTTCCAGCCGTAAGCAGAGAAGCCTCCTCTTGCTGTAACAGTAGTAAATGCAGAGATTCATGGCTGCCCAAGATGCAGGAAATAAGTGAAGATTATGGGCCCACCCCTTAAACAGGTCACTTGTACCACCCCCTCTAAGGCTTAAGAAACATTTCAGAAGTGGTAGGAGTATGGAGGAGCCAGATGATAGGATAAAGGGCTACACAATGAAGCATCTTTCAGAATCATTAACTCACATCAATTCTAGCTACCTGCAAGGGCCCTCACAGACCAGCCCTACCCTTCACCACTGAACTAATGGCTATCAGAAGATTCTGAGAAAGTAGGAATCACTGTCTTTAGCTGTGTGCCCTTTGCTGAGTCCATTGGGGGCTTCAACAGTCACACAGATGGCCCTGGTTTAACTCTGGTGAGTCACAAAACAAATGGACATAAATGCATGAGAGAGACTTTTGTGGGCTGGGTGAAGGGGTAGCCAGGGGTGTTCAGGAGGTAGGAGGTTAAGTGTGGTCAGTTTATAAAGTGTATATGTGAAATTACAAATAGTAATAATAATAATTCAAATTAAAAGGCAATGCTTTCAGAAAACAATGTATAGCAAGAGTACCCAATAACAAACAAACAAAAAAAGACTGATTTCAAATAAGCATTTTAGTGATCCATCTCAAGGTCTTAGAGAATTAGAACTAAACCATACCCCCGAAGCAGGATGAGAGAAATTAAGAGATCAGAGGAGAAATAAAAGATAAATACAGAGGATCAGTGAAACAGTTAAGTAGTTGAACAGAAACAAAACTGTGAGGGGTCCCCACAAGCATGCGGAAGCGTGGTAAAGGAAGGATAAGGACCACTGAACTACAGGGACCCGAAAGCATTGCCTTTAACTCGGTGCAGCTGTGTTACAGCAGTGCTCGCCATACGGTTCTTTGTGGTTCTTCTTTGTGTTCCTCTCTGTGGTTTCATCTGCTTGGTTATACTCTAGGGCTGTTGTTTATGCCTTTCCACTCAGTTTACTATGAGGCTTTCTCTGCCGTATCGTTATACTCCTCAGCCGCCTCTCATACACTCCTCTCCTTGCTCCTACGTCCTTCCTTCCTCCCCTCACCCTTATCTGCTCCTCCTTACCTCTTAACTGTATCCATCCCTGGATTTGACAATCTCTAAAATCTGTAGATTCTGACGCTGTCTCTACTTTGACTCCGTTATACTTTGCCCGCCTCCAAGTTGCTCCTTACACTTGCCCACACTGTTGACTGGAAGCCATAGATTTCCCCTAGTTGCCTACCCTCCAATAGTTATTGACGTCTAGCTGACCACTGTTATGAATTGGCTAATATGACATTTGCATATGAGTTGGCTAATGTGGCATTTGCGCAGTGGCAACATGAAGCGCCTGTGGTTGTCTCCCCAGTTAATATCCCGAGGAGGAAATAGTAGAGCACTTACATCTGCAGCCCTGACCTCCTGGACTTGGGTATTATTTTGTGCAATATATACTCAGCTCTACTACAACCAAGCAGTTGCAGATACTTCAACTAAAAGAACATAACTCAGAAAGCCAAACCAAGCAACAGAAGAACACCAGATATTTAAATCCCAATGCAAACAAAAAACAAAAACTAGAAACTTGAAAATCCAAGGCAGCATAATTCCTCCAAACCTACATAAACCCTACAGTAATAAGATCTAGGGAAAGCGAGCTAGATACAATCCCAGAGAATTACAAAGTATTATTTTAAGTACTACAAAGACACAAACAGGTGAACAAAATAATAAAAGTAATACATACATAATATGAAAAAAGAACTCAGCTGTGAAATAGAAACACTGGAGAAAACCCAATCTTAAATGTTGTAAATAGAGAACATGGTAGGCCGAAGGATAGATTCTATGTAAATTCTCCATGATAT
>OU015748.1:119189936-119203172 GCA_907169655.1 Acomys percivali
CTCAAATAGAAAACATGGTAGGCCGAAGGATAGATTCTATGTAAATTATCCGTGATATACTGGCTTAAGAAGAAGACAAGATATCTGAACCTGAAGACAATTCAGAGGAAATGACACTACAAAAAAGAGAAATACAAAATTAAAATAAGATACTACTGAGAATTTCATGTGTGTGATGTTAAGAGATGAAAATCTATGGAAGTGAGCATAAAAGATGAAGCTTCTCATTTTAAAGGCATGAAAACATTTTCAAAATAATAACTGAAATTTTCCCATTTAGGAAAAGAGATGCCAATCAGATACAGGAGGCATTTGGAATACCAAACAGACAAGACCAAGAATTGCCCCTTCTCATGATAGAATTAAAATAGTAAATATACAGAACAAAGAAAGCACAGTGAAAGTAAAAAGAGAGAAACACCAAGTCATTGGTAAAGGCAGGCTCTTCAGAATAGCAGCAGATTTGTCAACTGAAACCTTAAAAACCAGGAAGGCCTGGGTGTATTTCAGCTTCTGAAAGATTAACAGCTGCTAGACCACTGTACCCAACAGAAATATCAGCAATGACTGAAAGAATAACAAAGCCCTTCTATAATAAAAATAGATTAAAGGATTTTACAGTGACTAAGCCAGCTCTACAGAGATATTTGAAGGAATCATCTAGACTGAGAAAATAGATTCATCCATGAGGCCACGGGAAAGAATAAACTATAACAGAATAATACTTAGTTGATAGTTAAGAGAGGGGAAAAAAAAAGACACTATGAAATCAACCAAATGGCAGGAACCAATCCACACCTTTCAGTAATAACTCTGAGTGTTTTCCAATCATAAGGCACAAATGGACTTGCAAGATTGCTCAATAGGTAAAGACTGACGATTTGAGTTCAATCCATGTCACCCTACAGATGAAAGAAGAGAACTGACACATTCAAGTTGCCCTCTGATGGGCACACATGTACCATGGTGCAGAGGCCTCTCCTTTTGCCCCTAATAAATAATAAATTTGTAAGCTAATTAAAAATAATTGATTCAAAAGGAGTTTGAAGTATGGAAGAAAAAATAATAGTAATTTTTTTTTTTTAAGGGCACACACTAGTAGGTTGGATCAAAATGCGAGAACTGTTTGTTGCCTCTAACTAGAGTACCTCACCACAAAATGCAGACACTACCTTAGGGTGAAAGGATGGAAAATGGTATTCTACACAAATGGACTTATAAAAATAGGAAGATGTCTCTGTTCTAATAATACCTCAGAAAATATACTTTAAACCATAGCAGTGAGAAGAGATGAAGAAAACCACTTAATACTGATTAAGGAAACAGTCCATCAAGGGGGGTCTTATGACTCTAAATATATATGCAAGGGACAGTTGCGTGAAATTTCATCAAACAAATACTATCAGATGAAAAGTCGCAGAGTAACCACAACACAACAATGATAGGCAAGTTAAATTATCCCACTCTCACCAACTAACTGGTCATCCTGACACAAATTAAACAAACACCTGAATTAAGTGACATTGTAGACCAAATGTATTTAATCGGCGTCTACAGAATATTCTATTCAAACACTACAAAACGCACATTCTTCTGGGCAGCCCACAGAACTTTCTCTAAACTAGCTTGTGCCTTAGGACAGAAAGCCAGTGTTAACAAATAAATGAAAATCAAAATGATTCTTTGTATTCTGTTGATGACGATAGAATAGGACTTCAAATGAGCAGCAAGAGAAACTCAGAGCACAGAGGGACTCGTGAAGGTCAAACAACACACTATTTGATGGCGATTGAGTCCTTTAAAAAAGCAAGGAGAAAATAAAAACATTTCCAAGATAAAATGAAAATATGCTACACCGAAGCCCGTGGGATACAATGAAAGCAATTCTAAGAGGGAAATTCATGGCTTTAATGTCTACATTAAGCAATCAGAGGTAACCCAGACCAACAGTTTAGTTTACATCTTAAATATCTGAAAAAAAAAGAAGTCAAATCATAAATCAGTAGACAGAAAGAAATCATTACTATCAAGGCCAGAATTGATGCAATGGAAAGAAATAAACAATACAAAAGAATCAATAATATAGAGAGTTTGTTTAAAAAGATAAACATGATAGATAAACCCTTAGCCAAGCTAACAAAGAGTGAATACATGAATTTAAAAATTAGATATGAAAGGATCTGTATGTGGCACACGCCTTTACTCCCAGCACTCGGGAGGCAGAGGCAGATGGATCTCTGTGAGTTCAAGGCCAGCCTGGTCTACAAAGTGAGTCCAGGACAGCCAGGACTATAAGAGAAACCCTGTCTTGAAAAACCAAAAATCAAACAAACAATAACAACAACAAAAAAAACCCCACTAATTTTCAAAAGTCCAGGTCCACATGGACTCTCTATGGATTTTATCAAACAAACATTCACCACAATCAAGCTGGTTTTATTTCAGGGATGCAGGGACAGGCCAATCTACATAAATCAGTAAATGTTACAAATTATATAAGTGTCTTAAGGACAGAAACCACACACAGTCATTTCAACAGAAAGTGAAAAGGCTTTTAACAAAAACGTAAGTTAAAATTTATGAGGATGCTTAGAATAGAAAGACTATAGCTCGACATAATAAAGACTGTAAGCTGATGGGAACAGATGCACAGACCCACATGCAAACATTAAGCGGAGCTCAGTGATGGGAGGAAGAATGGTAGGATCCAGAGGGGCCAAGGATACCAGAAGAACATCCCACAGAATCAACTAAGCCGGGCTCGAAGGAGCTCACGGAGCCTCAACCAACCGTCACGGAGCCTGCATGGATCTGCGCCAGGTCATTTGTGTACACGGCGTGGTTGTTTATCTTGGGGTCTTTGTGGGACTATGACAGTGAGAGAGGGGGGTATCTCTGACTCTTTTGTCTGCTCTTAGGACCCTTGTCTTCCTACTGGTTGCCCCATGCAGCCTTGATCTGAGGGTTTCAGCCTAGTCTTATTGTGTCTTGTTATGTAATGCCATGTTCAGTTGATATGCCTAGGAAGCTTGCTCTTTTCTGAAGAGAAATGGAGGAGCAGTGGGATCTGCGGTAGGGGGTTATGGGGGAAGGGTAATGGGGGAGTGGAAGGAGGGAGGCTGCAGTCAGGATGGATTGTGTGACAGAAGAATAAGTAATTTTTCAAAGACTATATATGAGAACCAGTATCTAACATTGTATTAAATGAGGAAACGCCTTAAAGCATTCCCGCTGGTCACAAAGGGGACTAGAGTGACATTCACTTCATCCATTCTCTTTTAATATAAAACTTGGAGTCATAGCTATAGCAGTAAGAGAAGTGAACGAAAGGAATGCAAACAGAAAAGAAAGACGTCAAAGTGCTCTTACTAGCAGATGCTGTGGTTCTATATATGAGACCATAGGGGCTCCACCAGAAAACTCTTAACTGAGAAACACTTTTAGCAAAGTGGGAGGAGGCATAAAATCAGCAGCTTCCTATATACCAACGACAAGTACGCTGAGAAATCAGGGAAAGAATTCCATTTACAGCCGCAACAAACCAAAAAATCCAAATAAAAACTAAAATCTGGACCCTGCAATATCCATGGCTAAAGATGTAAAAGATCTTTATAATGAAAACAAGAAAACCATGAAGAAAGAGATTGAGGAAGATACTAGAAGATGGAAAAATCTCCTGTCCTCATAGATCGGAAAAACTGATAGTTGGAAATGGCCATGCTACCAAAAACAATCTACAGGTTCAATGCAATCCCAAAACCAAACTTCCAGTGACATGCTTCACCAAAATAGTACAAAATCATAAAAGTCATTCAGAAATACAAAAGACCCTAGATAGCCTGAACAATTTTGAACAAAAGGACACTGCTGGAAATGTCACTTTACATGACTCCAAGTTACACTTCAGAACCATAGGAGTGAAAACAGCAAAATCAATTAAATAAAATATAGGACCCAGAAACAAGACCTTAAAACTACAGTCACCTGATTTTTAAAATATATATATATATATATATATATATATATTAAAAATACATTGGAGAAAAGGTAGCACCTTTAACAAATGGTTTTGGGGAAACTGGAAATCTATATGTAGGAGAATGAAACTACACCTTTAACTTTCACCTGGCAGAAACTCAGTTTCAGATGAATGAAGACCCTCAAGGCAAGACCTGAAACTCTTACATCACCACGAAGGACAGAGTGAAGACTGCACTTCAATATACAGGCGCAGGTAAGGACTTTATGAATATGACTCTGATTGTTCTGGAAATAAGGCCAACTATTGATAAATAAGACCTCGTGAGATTAAAAAGCTTCTCTACAACCAGGGAAACGGTCAAGTGGCAAGGCAGCCCACAGAATGGGAGAAAGTCTCTGAAGGCTGCATATTTGACAGATGATTAACATCTAGGTTATACAAAGACTTCAAAAAACTAAAGATAAGAAAACAAACAACCCAATTCTAAAAATGGCTATGGATCCAAACATAGAGTTGTTTGCCAAAAGAAAGTTAATAATTTTTTTTAAAGTGTCCAACACCCTTAGTCATTAGGGAGATGCAAATTAAAACTACTTTGAGATTCATCTCACCAAAGTTAGGATAGTGATTATCAAAATAAATAAATAACAGTGACTGATGGCAAAGGAGTAGGGAAACAGGAATCCTTATTTACTGTTGGTGGAATGTAGTGGATGTAAACATGTTTTTGTTTTGATCCCAAGTGTGAGATGTGAAACAGACTTGTGTGAGAGTGTGCTGTGTTTGTCCACTGGAAACAGGCTTATGAGAGGACTCATGGTGTTTGTCCACTAGAAGAGGAACTGCCTCTTACGGGGGCATGGTTATTTATATATGTATACGTGAGCCCAAAGCTGGATGTTTGGCTTTTTTATTTGGTATTGCTCTCTGTCATTTGGCTGTTTATTGCTCCACTTTGAGATGCTCCTAGAGAGAACCGCTCTAGAGGGCACTTCAAGGTTCCCAGTTCTGGCTGCTGCTCCGGATTCTTGCTGCTGTGGTTGCAGTTATGTTAGCTGAATTGCTGCTTTGCTGTTTAACGGGCCTACTGGAATCCTGACAACAAAAAGTGGAATCACTCCAAGGAACTGAGTCTAGAAAGGTCTGTTTCTCCTGATCCCATTAACCCATTTTCTCTCCTATCTAGGGTAGGTGAGTTGGAAGGGAGGTATAGGCATTCAAGAACCTCAAATAAAGTAGGTTTGTAAAAGTTCAAAGCCTACAGTAGGAGTGTAAATTGGTTCAGCCAGTAAAAAATGAAATCATGTGAAGTTATCTCAATGGCCAAAAGTATGACCCTGCTATACCACTTCTGTGTGGAGGAATCTCAGATACCATGTTTGCCTGCATGCCAAGTATATACCACCATGGCCATATACTCCAAGGACTCCACCTCCTACTACAGAGACACTTACACTACCACATTCATTGCTGTTCTATTCACAATAGCTAGAATATGGAATCAACCTAGATGTCTATCAACAAGTTGATAGTGAAAGTATGGAACATGTGCGCAATAGATTTAAGGAATAATATTGTGGAATCTTAATACATTTAAAAAATAATTTAAAAATAAAATATTTGAAACAGTTTGAACAGAGGTAACCTGCTTGGGTGGACAACACTGATACCAGAAGACATGGATTATTAAGTGTAAATATGAGTGCCAGATATGGGATATCTCTCTATAAGGTTTGGGTCAGGTGGGTGCCAAAGGCCCCTCATACAACACAAGCTATTGCCGTTGCTTTTGGTTGCCCACAATAACTAGGTTGCAAGAGGCTATTGATGAAGCTATCACATCTTTGGTTGTAGGACAGAAAGAAATCAAACTGAAACTGACCAGGAAACACCCTGCCTGATAGTTTTTATAGTGCAGAAAGGTTGTATGCTGGCTCCTGGGAGGGATGGGGGATGGCATCTGTGGGCTTATCTTTGCATGTTATAATACTGGCCTGCTAGGCAAGGTGTACCCACTAGTGCAATAGTGACTTGACTGGTGGGGGTGAGGTGGTAACCAACTGTTTTCTGGTTGGATTTGAAGTTTGCTCTACAAAAGGAAATACATGACTACTATTGTCTATGTAGTCAAAGCCCATAGCTTGAGAAGTCATAAGCCATACAGGGTAACCTACTACTGTTGATTTTGTTGTCCTGGTGTAAAAGCGATTTTTATTCACTTGTTTCAATTGTTGTCTCAGAAGATTGCTGCCTCTGTCTGCTAACCTAGGCTAGTCCTGGAAGCTTCTAGCTTCTGTACAATCTAACCCAGGCCTAGAATGTTTTCAGCCTCTGAGACTTGCTTCTTAATAAGCTCACCCTTACTTGCTTTTACTGATCTCTGGGCTGGCTGGCTCAACTCAGGTGTTCTGGCTCAAACTCCCCTCCCAGCTGACTTATTCAATCTGGCTTCTAACTCAGCCCCTGAATTGCTCTGCTTGGCTTCAAACTCCAGCAATCTGCTCTAACCTCTTGGCTCCTTCTCTTTCTCTGGCTCATTCTGTCTTGACCTGTGTCCAGACTGTCTCTCCTTCAACCTCTCTCTCCATTACTGTCCAGGTAAAACTGCCTTTGTAAATCAGCATATTGACCTTTATCTAGCAACTGATCCTGGGAAATATCAATACTTCTGGCCTGATTTCATTGTTGTATGGCCTTCACTTCCTCAATCCACCATGATCGCCATTGTAATTGAGGACCAGGTCCCAATATTGGGGGACAGTCGTGTTCTGAGTTGCCTATGAATTTAGAATCTGCTTCACATAGAATGAATGCGTATGATAAGGGACCACCATTTCCTTAAATCTCCTCAAATCTATTATGTCTACAGGATTTCACTAACTCTCATTATAACCTTGGGGGTGCCTATCATCTTCCAGGTAGGCCTTGTACAGTAAATGGGTAAACTAAGGTTGGTTTTCTAACAATATTAGGTCTCCTCCATCCAGTTTCATTATGAGGGGTATGGTAGACTCTTGTCTAAATTCCTCTGTCTGTGTCTGGGTGTTTTTCTTATGCTTGTTTGTAAGCCTCTCTAATTTTCCTTCTAAGGCTTATATCTTATCAGTCCACTTTTCCTTTGAGCGAGTACAGAGAGCCATTATAGCTATTAAGAACAAAGTATAAAATACCAAAAAGATAATAATCATAATTGGTATTGGGACAATTTCAGCCAAGCCATTTTGATTTTGATTTTCTGCTTCTTTTTTCAAGCCATCTAGATAGAGCAGTAGCACTATGCAGGGTCCCAAAGCCTTCTATTATGGTACTTTCCATCCTTAACTCTCCCCTTGAGGATTTGCCAGATGACTTTACCCAATCTGGTGGCTCCTTGTAGTTTATCCACAACTGGAGTGATCTCTGTGTCCGTGGGGTCATGCCACAAAATGGAGCATCAAAATGTTGTTATAAAGAAAGAAAATCCCAAACATTTGACTTTACCAATGAAGACTCAGGAGCCAGAGGCCAGAGTGAAAACCTGCTAGTTCAGAAGCAAAGGAAGCACCCAGCTGACCTTCCTACTTAGCTCACATTCCAGATGGAAAAGCCAAAAGCTAAAAGCCAAAAAGTTTGCTAGTTCACCTAACAGTCCTGGGAGGAAAAAGCCAAAAGATGAAAACCAAAGAGCTAAAGAGCAAGGCCAAAGAGCTAAAGATTTCCTTTTTCTTCTTCACACTGTCTTAAATGCCCTTCTCTCAAAATCCCTCCTAGCTACTTAATCTTTGTCAGCTGGTTTCTTGCTCCACCTCTTGACTTAGGGTTAACTTTACTGAATACTGTGTACAGAAAGCTCTGGGATTAAAGGTGTGTGCTAGGGTTGAGGCACACCATAATCACCTGTTTACAATAAACAGATAGTACTTGAATTAAAGGTGTGTGTTAGGGCTGAACCACAGCAAGCAAAAAAAGCAGGGTTTTACAGTTCACAGTCACAGAATTCACAATGAAATCAAAGATCCTGCAACATCTTACTCAGTCTTCTATTGCTTTGAAGAGACACCATGATCATGGCAACTCTTACAAAGGAAAGCATTTAAATGGGGCTTGCTTACAATTTCAGAGTTTTAGTCCATTCTCCTCATAGTGGGGAGCAATGGTGGCATGCAAACAGACATGGTAGCTAGGATTTCTACATCCATATCTGAAAGCAGCAGGAAGAGAAAGACACTGGGTCTGGCTTGAGTACTTGAAATCCCAAAGCCCACCCCCAGTGACAAACTTCCTCCAACAAGGCCATACATCCTAGTCCTTTCAAATAGTACCATTCCCTATGAGCCTATTTGGGGGCCATTTCCATTCAAACCACCACATTTGTCAAGTAATCATGTTGTCAAACTAGCTTCTAAATATTTATGTGTGTGCCTTTAGCTTCTATTAGAAGTGCAGTGGCTAATGCCGAGTATAATGGCTCAGAACAGTGAGAATCAGTTGAGTGCTCAGCCCTAATCAAAACTGCTCCACCACAGGACTCTAGAGAGATCACGGAAGAAGAGGCAGAAGGAATTTAAGAGCTGAGCAGTGGGAAGGAATACTGCAAAGGTTATCTTTGGCGTGGCCATTGCACTCACATACTCCTGTAAGGTGTGTTTGCAAGACCTATACAGTGTCAAACCAGTAAACACTTCCATATGGGTGGGAGAGGGGCCCATGAGTCTCCATGCCTAACTGAGGATCTACTGGCAGTTGATGGGTGGAGCACAATGCTTGGTGTCACCCTTGCTCTGGTAGATAGCCCACACCCATGTGCACTCTGGCAGTACTAATTAGATGAAGTGGGTCCTCTAAAAGAGGATGGGAAGGACATGAAGTTGGGAATAGAATATTGGGGGAGGGGCAGGATCCAGGAGAATTTGAAGGGAAGGAGCAGGGGTTTATATGATCAAATACATTGTACACATGTGTGAAGTGCTCAGAGAATAAGAACTATTACTATAAAGGGAATTCATGACCACTAAGCAAGCCTTACAAAGGATACTTCATACTGAAGGGAAAGATCAACACAGCCACAAGGATACCATAATAAACCATGCTACAGCACTAGAAAACCAAGAGAGATATAGGGAAGCGCTCCCACTACAGTGAGTTGCCATGGCATGATTTAATACAGACCTTCCAACAGCATTCTCAGTATTAATGGTTGCAGTTCTCTAATTAAAAGACACAAACTTTCAGATTGATTTTTTTTAATCCATTTGTTGATTTAAAGAAATGCACTGTATTATCAAAGACAGATGATAAGCTGAGGTGAAAGAATGAAAAAAAAAATAGTTTAAGCAAATGGAACTAGGGAAGGATTGCTATTCTTATACCTGACACGATGGACTTCAAAACAAAATCAGCCAGAAAGGATAAAAAAGATTACCTCATGCTGATTAAGAGAGCAATCCATGAAAGAGCATTACAGTTTCAAACATATGCACACAGCAAATACAAGTACACTAAGGTTCATTTAAAAAAATATTATTTCCAACACAGTATACTGGGTGAATTCAATACCTCACTCTCGCAAAGAGATCATTTCAATAAAAGTAAACAGAGGAACGTCAGAACTAAATGAGAACAAATAGACCTAATAAACATCTACAGAAGATGCAAAATAAACATTCTTCTCAGTAGCCTATGGGACGTTTCTAAAATGGATCATAGAATAGAACCCAAAGTAAGTCTTAACGAGTGTTATGAAAATGTCGTTATTTCCTGTACTCTACCTGACTTCACAATAAAACCAGAAACCAACAGCTAGAGAATATAGATAAAAGCAAACAAATTAAAGAGCACAGTATTGTATAGCGATTGAGTCTTGATGAAGAAGAAAGTAAAAAAAAAAAAAAAATTACTAGAAGCCAGGCACGGTGGTGCACACCTTTAATCCCAGCACTCAGGCAGGCAGAGGCAGGTGGATTGCTGTGAGTTTGAGGCCAGCCTGGTTTACAAAGTGAGTTCCAGGACAGCCAAGGCTACACAGAAACTCAAAAAAACCAAACAACAACAACAACAAAAGACTACAGTCAAATGAAAACGCAAAGACAATCTACCAAAAGTTACATATAGGACTGACTCAATGTAAGCTCTCCTTACAGGAAGTGTATAGCTACAAGTGCCCACTTCTAAAAATTTCACAGTTCTAAAATATATGATGTAATGCCGCATCTTGGGGCCTTCGAAAAACAAGAATGAGTCAACCCCAAACAGTATTCCAAAAGATATTATTTCATATAGGGCAGAAATTAATGAGATAGAAATATCTATGAAACAATTGGTGGGTGATTTTAAATGGTAAACAAGAGCAATAAGCCCTTTTCTAAACAAAATAAAAAAGATGCAAACTAACAAAAGTAGAAATGAAAGGGGAGGCATTACATTGGAGTCAATGAAATTTAGACAATAGTTATATCTTAGGATCATATATTCCATTAATGTGGAAAATCTAAAAAAAAATTGGATGGATTTCTAGGTACACATGGCCCGCTAAATTCAAACCAACATGAGATAAACAATTTTAAATGATCTCTAACAATAAGATTGAGGAAGTGATTTTTTTTTAAAGGTCTAGGTGCAGATGAATTCATAGCTGAATTCTACCAGACCGCTAAAGAATATACACCAGTGCTCCCCAAATTATCCCCAAAATAGAAAAGGAAAAATATTTCCAAACTATTTTTATGAAACCAAAACTAACTTGATAGCCAAACCAAACAAAGACAATGATGGGATGGTGAGGGGTGAGGGAAGGAAAAACAAAACTGTCCGGTAAGCATAGATGCAAATATTCTCGGGATGAGAAACAAGCCGGCTATACAGTGCTTGCCACACATGTAAAGGACCTAAGTTTGATACCCAGAAGCCGTGCAGAAAACCAAGAAATGGTGAAACATGTTTGAGCTCCCAGCCCTGGGACAGCAAGGAGATGAGGACTCTTTGCATTTACTGATGTCCCAGCACAACCTACCGAGCAAGCCCCAGGCCACGGAGAGACTTTGACCTAAGGAAACCCAGATGAATGGCACCTGAAAACCCAAGGCTGACTCTGGTCTCTACTTGTAAGTACACAGGCATGTGTGCACATGTGTGTGCACATGTGCACTCATGCACACACACATAACTACAAAATTTTTTTAAATTACAAGTTCAATTTAATAATATACTAGAAAGACCATTTGGCATAACTAAGTTGACTTCATTCCAGAGAAGTAGGTATGTTTCAACATATGCAAATCAATGGCTATAATACAGCACTTAAAATGAAAGTAAGGACATAAATTACATGATTGTCTCAACAGATGCAAAAAGGCTTTTTCACAAGGGCCAGTGTCCATTCATATTAAAAAGGTCTGGAAAGCCTAGGAATAGAGATGATATAGCAACATAATGAAACCTATATTTTACAGAGTTACAGCCAAATTCACTCTAAATAGGAAAACCTCAGAGCATTTCCACTAAATTCCGGGACAAGATGAGGGTGCCCAACTTCTCAACTCATAGTGTGTGACTCATTGTGTGTGACGTCTTAACTAGAACAGTAAGTTAAGAAAATAGAATGCCTACAGTTGGAGAGGAAGAAGTCAAAGTATCCTACCTGTATATGATATAATTCTATACATTACTCTAGAAATGCTACCAGAAAATTCTTAGAACTCATAAACAATGTTAGCAAAGTGGGAGGATATGAAATTAGCACAAAAAAAATCAGTAGCTCCCTATGTACCAATGACAAACATACTGAGAAAGAAATCAAGGACACAAATCTATTCACAATAGCCACAAAATTAAAATAAATTGCTTTAGAATAAACATAACTGAGAACACGATGGTAAGACGCTACTGCTGAAGACACGATGTACTTCAGACCCAGGACTTAGAAGACTGAAGCTAGACCCGACCTGGAGGCCTCCTCACTGAGGACTAGTTCGCCAAGTATCCAAAGTGCTAGGCAAGCTGCCAAGGGAGAAAAAACATGGCAACGACTGGACTGGCAAGATATCCACACTAGGGCAGTAGTGGCACTTTTATCAACCAACAACAGGTTAATTGGACTTAAGGCCCACTCAACAGGAGGGAATTCATCCCTGACCCTGTAAATTTAGCCAACTACCCATGGCTGTTCATGTCATGGACCCTAGAGAGAACCACTACTAATGCTTTCCTAAACAAATGTACTTCTAATCATATTCTGAACACTTATCTTTGTACTTACAAACAAGTGTAGCTCTCACTCCTCATCACAAAAGAGGAGGAGAGGGAGGAGGAAGTGAGGAGGAGGAGAGGACTGGAGCCATTACAGAAAACAGAGTGTGAGTGACTTTGAGATGCCCAACAGCAAATGATAGATCCGCAATGCATCCCCTACACCTAAGGCTCAGAGAACATTACAGAAAATGGGTGGAAAGACTGTAAGAGATAGAGGCCCAGGATTTCTGCCACTAGGTCTTGACTTGACAGAGAAGCTGCACCCACGAACTCTTCAACAAAATGGCAGCCTAAACAAGGCTTTCATAATGACAAGGCCCATCAACTTGGATGGGGAAAGCCACAAAGACCCCACCGCTAGATGAAGAGCTGAAGGTAACCAATGGCTGTGAAAGAGGGAATCAGTTTTATAGTGGGTCATTTGAAATGTACATAATCAGTTCTAAACACATGGATATACAAGTAAGATTAAATGAGCATGGTAGATCATATAATAAACTCCAAAGAAATGTTTACCTGTGTATAACAATAATAATTGAAGTAGAAAAGATCTTGAACTTGAGAGGGAACAGGGACATGGTTGAAGTTAGAAGGGGAAATGAACAGTGGGGAGTAGACAGTACATACATATGTATATATGAGCATCTATGAAATTCTCAGAAAATATATTTTTAAAGGGCTTAAAATACTAAATAAATTAATCGAAGGCACGACTTCTAGTATAAACTTCATAGAAAGATGTTCCATGCTTGTGGATTGTAAGAATTATCATGGTGAAAATGACTACATTACCAAATGTAATCTGTAAAAGTCATCACTGCCATCCCCATTAAGCCATCATGTCATTCTTCACAGATATAAAAGTTTATACAGAACCACCAAAAACCTAAGATAGACAAACAATCCTGAGTAGAATTATAGCACTCTAGCTGACTTCACGTTGTGCTTCAGAACTAAAACAACACAGAGCACAGTGCCATGGTACCAGCACAAAACCAAGCATGTAGGTCAGTGGGATGGAGTGGAGG
>OU015748.1:119219951-119251697 GCA_907169655.1 Acomys percivali
CACTTCATCAGACCCACCAGAACGGTTTCTCATGGGTGCAGACACCTGTTCTCCATCCTCTCAATCTAGGTCTCTGAAGGGAGCCTGGCCTTTGAGAGGGTGCTGATATGTGACTTCAATAGCAATTGAGTGCAACTGTCTCACATTAGCCATCTACCTTTTTACCAACAGTAATGCTGTCTTTAAGCCACATCTAAGCATACACTCATCTACCTACACTTTTGTAGGTATCACCTCAGCCCCTGCCAATCCCCTGTTCTCTTGGTAATGCTATTCTTGAAGACTGCAGAGTGATGATGTGTCTCGGGCTCACGGTGCCAGCCAGCACTAAAACGGATTTGACAGGAGTTGAGCGCTCAACTCATGCTGAGTCAACAGGAGCCGTTCTCTTACTGATTGAGACCTTACCGCTAGAACTGGACAGCTGGGTGGACTTTTCATAACTGGGATAGTCTGGGGACTGAGTAGAGGCCCAGGAAACAGCCAGGCAATGGTGTGAGGCAGAGGGTGAGCAGACGGCAGAAAAGAGAATGAATATGCTGTGGAGACATAGGAGAGGAAGAGGTGGGGCGAAGTAATGAGTACCCGAAGGCTCCTCAGCTCACAATCCAAACTTCTGGGCTCTTCCAACTCTCAGGCTCCATCCCCCAGAAGCCAATGTGCTCTAGCCGGTGCAATCAACCTCAGCAGAGATTCTGGAATTTTCTCTGTTCGGGAAAAGCAGGAAGAGTTCCTCATCTAATGCCAAGACTAGAATATTTTGAGATAAAAGTCTCTTTTTTTCTTTGTTTAAAAAAAAGGGGGGTGGGATTAGGGTCCATAAAATCTCACAAAGCAGAGAAGCAAAAACCTGAATTATAAAGGCTCTAGTCATTAACATCGCCTCTCCTTTTTGGAAAAACTGAGGGACAAATTAGCAGCAAATAAGTCCCGTTGCCTCAGAGCTGTGTTAATTACTTCTCTGTTGCTGTGATAAAACACCGTGACCAAGGACCAAGGCAACTTATAAAAGGAAGGATGTTTGGGCTTACCATCCTGGAGAGGGATAAAGCCCATAGTGGCAGTGGGGGGAGGGGCATGGCGGCAGAAGGGTATGGTGACAAGGGGTGTGGTGACAACGGCTGTGGTGTCAGGGAAGTATGGTGGCAGTGGGCATTGCAGCAGGGAGGTGTGTCAGCAGCGTGTATGTGTGTTAGCAGGGGCAAGGACAATGGCAGGGAGGTGTGGCGTCAAAAGTGGGAAGCTGAAAGCTCCCATCTGAATCACAAGCACGAAGCCGAGTGAGCAAACTGGCTTCAAGCTCTCCGATCCTACCCTGGATGACATACTTCCTCCAGCAAGGCCACACCCCCTAACCCTTCCCAAACACCGCCATCAATGGGGGACCAAGATTCAAATACTAGAGCCTATGGGGGACTTTATCCTTTGAATCACCGCAGAAGATCGTCCATTTACTTTGAAGCTAACAAACACGCGCGCGGAGGTGATCCCCAACCCTGTTTCAGCTGGGATCAACTGTGACCAAGCCACCTTCTTAAAGTTTGGTTTTCAAGATAATAAACACGGCGGAAATGCTGCCAGTACTGACAGTGGCCACACCCTTGGCAGGCTTGCTTATGGCAAGCAGGGAACAGGCTCCGCCCACTAGCTCCTTAGACAAAGCAGGGCTCGTGTCCCAGCAGACAGAGCCAGCAAGGGTGGGAAGGCTCCCCGGAACAGCAATCCATGCCCCCAGCCCTCTTCCCTTTTAATTCCCCCTCTAACACTCCTGGCTTCTCTCTGCTGGCCACACTGTTCCAGAAAAACAAAAACCAAAAACAGCCAGGAGCTACAGGGGCCCCTGGGCTGATCTGCGAGCACCACTGTGGCTGGTTCCAGATGCAATTAATTTTCCAGAAAGAGCTCTAACCCTCTGCAACGCATTTCAATTTGAAATGCTGATATAGCCGTCAACCGCCACAGTACACAAGCATAAATCTGGCGCAGAGATAGTTTTTGTTGGTAATAATGAAGAACAACATACATTTAATTAGCGTGAGATTTAGGAAATGTGCAGTGTAATAAAACAATATTCTAATTAGGTTGGGGGAACTTGTTTGGATATGATTTGTGCAGTGCCATTCAGAGAAATTCATATAAACTGTACGGAAATATGCTTTTACTAAGCAAACAGACAACGCTTCCGAGCATGAGAGACAAGGTCTCTGCGTCCTTGAACGTTAGCCTCAGAAGAGCATGCGACTAAAAACAAATGCTCTCTGGTCATCTGGAGAGGCCAGCTCATGGGGAAGTAGAACCCAGGGCTCAAGCCCAGGACAGAGGTTGGTGACATTCAGGGTCCCCCACACATGGGTTGATGCTTTGAGTCCCCCAAATTTCTGCACAAAGAATATGCCACCTGCACCCATGTCCAGAAACTCTGCACTCGTTCAAAATGCATTTCCCAAAAGTCCTTCAAATCAATGTTAGTTTGCCTGACACCAAGAGCGTCAGGCTTGGCACAGCTGTGACAACAGGAAGCCTGTAACAGAATCCCAACCTGTTAACTGAAGTGTCCTACGCAATTCTGAGAGCGTTCATAAAACACTTTTGTGCTGTGCTGTGCTGTGCTGTGCTGTGCTGTGCTGTGCTGTGCTGTGCGGTGCGGTGCTGTGCTGTGCTGTGCTGGCCTGATCTGCAAACAGAAAGTTGCAAGTTTTTCTTCTCGGCAATGTTTTAGAGGTCATGGGCAGAGGAAAGCAAGGTCCGGCGTGCATCTCAAGCTGCCTCACACCCCCCAAATGCACAGAGGACCAATGGAAACAAAGCCAGTTTCTTACAGACACAGTTCTTGGGGGAGGTTGTATTACGGCATTAGAGAGTCTGGGCACTTAGTATTTAGAAAGAGTTCACCTCAATTATTATCAAAGTATTTCTTCTAAATCTCATGATATCACTATTTTTAAAAAAACAATAGTTTTAATATTTACCTCAAGGGAAACATAGACAATGGCTTTTTGAAGCTGTTAGAAAGTAAAATAGGTAACCCAAATTCTGTATAGGAGCCTGGAAGTTAAGTGTGTAGAGCACCCTTTGCCAGGGCCCGGCAGCTGGAGGCTGGCGGCTGGCAGGGAGCAGTCACTGTGAGTTACGGACACTGAGCTTCCAACAAGTTACAGTATTTCATTTAATGATTTTACTTAAGCTCCGAAATCCTGCCCCGAGTCTCTCCAGTTTTAAGGAGCTAGATGAAAACGACCAAGTGTGAAGTTTTTTTGTCGTTTGGACAGTTAGTGAACCACTCTGTGGCTGTCACATTGTTTGCCCAAAACAAAAAACAAAAACAAAAACAAAACAAAACAAAAAACAAACAAACAAAAAACAAAGGTTAGGAATAAGGGCCCAAGTCACTTCATTTCTTTCCTCACCTAGAAATGTCTCATAAGAAAGGAAGCACACAATTTCAGTTCTGGTAAGTGCTTAGAATCACACTATCTAAACTGAAGCCCTGGCCTAAGTGAGGAATCCAAGGTCACCCAGACAGCCAGAACCAAAGTCAGGACTGTAGCAGCCATGCTCCCTGCCACATCACATTTAGCACCTTCCAAGAGTGGGATCATTCTCCAGCAAACCACACCATTTATCTCTCAGTCTTGCAGAGCTGACTGCGATTTGGGGAAGTGCTACTAGTATTTTTCTTTCTTTCTTTCTTTCTTTCTTTCTTTCTTTCTTTCTTTCTTTCTTTCTTTCTTTCTTTCTTTCCTAAGACGGAGTTTCTCTATGTTATCTTGGCTGTCCTGGACTCACTTTGTAGGCCAGGCTGGCCTCGAACTCACAGCGATCAGCCTGCCTCTGCCTCCTGAGTGCTGGGATTAAAGGTGTGCGCCACCACGCCTGGCTTCTTAATACTGGAGCTTCAGCAGGTAACACACCGTTAGTCTGCTATTGGCTAGCAATCTGAGAAAGAGGAAACAACTGCCGCTTCTTTACAATGGCTCCTGACGCTGTTCAGAAGAGTGACTTTCACACCTTTACACGACTAGGCGTGGTTCGTTGTTAGTGCACGATTTGCCTAGCTAAACTCTGTTTTATCTGTCTTCGACTTCTGCAGAGAAGCCTCACAGACTTAAGACGCGGTTTACAGCAAAGACAAATGAGAAAACATGGCCCTGGGGGACGGCATCCGGATATAGATTCCTTTGTCTCACTTTGCAGATGTTACCAGGCAGAGAAAGACACACTGCAGGCTGGCTTGACTCTCACCAGATACTCCTCCTCTCTGACTGACTGCGCCACATGGAAGGAAGTCGTCAGGTTTGTCAAAGTGAGTCTTTTAAGGTTTTTACTGCTGAGAAAAAAAAAAAAATCTGCATTTAGCCTTGTACCTTACCCACAATAGAGAATTTCAGGTTTTGTAAGAGGCAAACACATCACTAAATGGCTATTCTCATCATCCTATGACAGTAACAAGGAGTTAGGAAGAAGCAGCACATTTTAAGTCTGTAAATGAAATACTGTAGCTTGGTGAGGGCTCAACACAGTGTCCATCACTCACAGAGACTACCTCATGACAGCCGCCAGTAGGTGATAAACTGTATTCTGCACATTTAACTTTGAAGCTCCTGTGAGAGGCATCTGGATTGTGTGTTTTACTTTCTAACCCTACCAGCCATAAGCTCAGTGAACTTTCTGGTTTAGAGCCTAGCACACACCCGAATGACCCACCACCACCACCACCACCACCCCCAGATCCTTTTCATCAGTATCTCTGACACTGGTGTGACCTCCTGGAGCAGTAGGACAAAGCCCAGAAAAACCACTCTGGATCCTAGGATGTCTTCCGCTGTTAACCATGAATTTTTCTCAGCTCACACCAATGAGACAAGGAAATCTGTTCTCTCTGCTCCTGTGAGGGGTACTATGAAGTTCCAGAAGGGGGACACGGTGTCCTGTGACTGGGTCACACCAAAGGAAACCAAGAGCTGGAGCAGTAATCCAACCCACCACTCCATTTCTGTGCCTGTGCCGTTTTGATAGTCGCCAAGTGATTCCAATCCAATTATCCAGGATAGCAGGCTCAGAGTTTCTTCCATTCTCCCAAACAGCAACCTCTTGGGTTATACGAGTGATTCCAGAGAACCATGCACACATGCTCAGACTGGGACTTTGTTGTCCCCATTGAGAAGCTGGTAGCCTGTGACATCTTAAATAGAAAGGCTTGCTTTTATTTTATTATCTTATTTTATTTTTTTAGTGACTGTCTTGGAGCTGCCCATTCAAACTGAGTAGCAGTTTATGTATCTACTTCTCGGCAAGTGGAGCCCAGGCCTGGAGCTTTTTCTAACATGCCTCTAACCTGTTCAGATATACAGTCAGGAGCCACATTGACTGAGGCCTCTGGGCCATGTGAGAACACAGACACAATGAAGTCATACCACAAACTAGATCTCTCTATACTAGAAGCTAAGAGGTCTGGTCACAGGGAGTGTGGCGCTTATAAAATCTTTGCTGGGGGTCGGCTAAGACCAGTAGCATCAGAAGCCTTTGGAAGCCGACGAGAAATGAAGACTCTGACCTTTGCCCCCGGGCTATTTTAGACCATCGCATGGTGACTCATGTTTGTCCTGAAGTCTGAGAGGCATGGTGTAAATCCTGATTCCCGGCTGGCAAGTAACTCCATCCATCAGTTTCCCCTTCAGGTCAGAGTCCTAGGATTTACGTCCAGGATTCATCATCATGCAAGATGTAGGTGAGTTAGTTGCCATGGCGATACATGGCATCTATCCTAGCTCTTCCTTTCCAAAGAAATAAATACATTTTCAGAGCCAACACCCATAGGAATAAAAAGAGTACATTCAGCTCTTCAGGACACTGCCACTCCACTGCCACATGGTAGTGACCTAGCCTAAAACAGGTCCCCAGTATGATGAAGCTTGGCTGGGAAGAATCTCTCCAATTCCTGGTCATTCTTTTTGAGCTAAATGAAAGGTACAAAATTTCTTTGCAATGCCCGGGGGAGACATAAAGGACAAGATTCTATTCTGTGTTACTATGATGGTCTCTAGAATAGTACCACAGCTCAGATTCAAGTCAGAAGCCCTTGGAAGCAGTGATAGACACTGGACACATGAAAACCACGCACCTGATGGCGACTGTGCAAGAAACTATGGCAGAGAAATTTAAAGGAACCTGAGAAGAGGCGAGCATGCGACTCATGGGAACTGCGGAACTTAATCGTGGAGAAATACAAAAAGAGAAGTTAGAGGAAAGGGCACAGCAAAGATCTGGAGGATTCAATGCAGGGAAGATACAAGCCGAGCCAGGCAGTGGTGGCTCATGCCTTTAATCCCAGCACTCAGGAGGCAAACGCCCCCAAACTCACAGTGAAAGGGGAAGGTCGCTGTGGTTGTAATTTACATTTCCTCAAAGATGAGTGGTGGCGAGCATTCGTGCTTGCTCATTTTTGTTTGGTTGGGTGTTTTGTTTTTTGTTTGTTCGTTTGTTTTTGTTTTTGTTTTTGTTTTGAGACATGGTTTCTCTGCCTTGGCTGTCCTGGACTCACTTTGTAGACCAGGCTGGCCTGGAACTCACAGAGATCTGCCTGCATCTGCCTCCCTAAAAGCTGAGGTTAGAGGAATGCACCACCTTGCCCAGCTGTGTTTGTTAATTTTTACACTATTTAGTGTTTTGAGGCTGACTTGTAGTTCTTATGTAGACTAGGTATACCTATTCAGACACACAATTTGAAAATACTTTCTCTTATCCCATGGGTTGCATTTTCATTATCTTGATTGTATCTTCTGATGCACCCCATTTAAATTGTATTTCTTCCAAGGACTGTACTTTGGGGGGCATACACAATGCAGTATTATGAAACCCAGTAACAAAAATTTTCAATTGTATGTGTGGTTTTAAAGAATATACAGTTTTAGGGGTTGGAGAGATGGCTCAGAGGTTAAGAGTACTGTGTGTTCTTTCAAAGGTCCTGAGTTCAAATCCCAGCAACCACATGGTGGCTCACAACCACCTATAATGAGATTCAGTATCCTCTTCTGGCCTGCAGCATATGAGTGGGCAGAATACTGTATAAATAATAAATAAATACATCTTTAAGAAATATACAATTTTAGCTTTGATGTTCAGCTCCCAGATGCTCACTGAGTTCATCTTTGTGCATGCTATACAATGAGGGTGCAGCTTCGTTCTCTCCTCTGCTTGTGAAAAAACTGTTCATCTTCCATCTTGTAGCCTTGCTAAAGTCACCTACTAATTACATAATAATCTCTGTAGACTTTTTGAGGGTGTGTTGAGAAAAACAAATGCATAAAACACATGACTTAAAATTGTTGAAAGCAGATGCCTCGCTGTAAGTCTAACAAAGTGTTTATGGCATGTGTATTCTGAAAATGCAAAAATGCTGAAGAAATCAATCAAAAAGGCTTTAGATAAATGGAAAAGCAAATAGTGTTTGGTCCTGAAGAACAGGCATAGAGGAAAACAGGAAAGACATTTGAAGGTACACGCACAAGCAAAGATGTTCTAAACAGGACTCCAGAGCACAGGAAGTAACCCCAAGAACTGCTCAATGAGGCTGTTTAAAATTAAGACGCTTCAGCAAAGACTGCGGTCACCAGAGTCACATGCAGGGAAATGGGGGGCACAGCTGGAGATAGCCATGTTGGGAAAATTCTCTTCATTCTTTGGTCATTCCTTACATGTCAGGTTTTGAGATGCTGATGAGCAGATGGCAAACGGTGGCCTTCCTTCTCGCAAACTTACAAACTGAGTAGAAAATTCTGATGCACAAATACTATGCAATGTTAACATACGCTATATGTTCTAAATGCAAAAAGAAAAACATGTTAATGTTGCCACAGTACAGGTGCTAAATGGAATTTGGTGCAGCCATAAGGAAGATGAAATCAGGCCGTTATAGGGAACAAGTGCTACTGGAAGCCATCATGTTAAGCAAAATAAGCCAGATCCCGAAAGACCAACACCATGTTTTCTCTCCTATGTAGAACCTCAATTCCAAATGTGTGTGGTGTGTACTTATGTGTGTATGCGTATATTGGTCAACAAGCTAGAAAGTCGGCCATTGGAGAGGGAGGAAGAGCCCTTAGAGGAGGCAGGAAACAGAACGGTGGTGAAATACATGTAGTGGGAACGCAGAAGAGGCGGACCAGCGAGAAAGGGAGTCAGAGGGCAGTGAGGAAGGCAACAAAGTGTGACACCTATTGTAGGCTAAAAATTAATGCTGTGTCCTATACGTAATTTATATTCTTCATTTAATACAATGTTCTGTATGAGAGCTTGTCTCCAGGTGACCCCACTCCTTCCTGCGTTTCGGAAATGTCCACACACTGTCATAAACTGGGCCTGCCAGCACTCTCCAGAAACTCCACCGGAACAATTAGATACAATTAACGCCCAATGATCCTCTCAGATAAAGCAACTTTCCCTGGAGATTCAGCCTCCTGGACCCAAGCTGCCTGAAGGTCCACATTCCTGAGACTCACCACCCCCCACTTATGGTTTTTTCTTACCTCCCTGTGACCCCAACCCCTAATTACAGTTTTTCATGATAAACCCATTGTCCTTGAAGCTCCAGTATCATTCTCCTATCCTATTGCGTCAGGAAGGATTGTGATCCGAAGCTCTGAGCCTGTGTATGTTGTATCGGTATCAAGTCCTGGTGGTATTTTTGGGGGGTTCTCATGATCTGGGTAATCTTGGCATAACACTATGTATTACAATGCCACTGTGAAACCCAATACTATGCATGTTACCTTAAAAAAAATTAACTAAAAAATTTACAACATGGTAAAAATGCTACTTTTCTTCACAAGCTACCATACAATCTGTATTCATATATTATTATATATATTATATAAAAAGATATGTGTTATTGCTCATAATAACCAAATATGAGGCAACTAATGACAATTTTTTCTAAAATCAGATGTGAAATACATAATGTATTTATGTCACCTTATACGTGGTTCATGTTATGCTTTATATATATTACATATATAAAGAGATTGTTTACATACTATTATATATAAAAGAACAATTTGACTCATGTGACTATGACAGATGACAAATCATCTATCAGCAAGTTGGAGCCCCAGTGCTAGAAGCTAGTAGTGCTGTGCAATTCTATCCCAAGCCTGAAAGCCTGACACCTCAAGTCCAGTGCTATGAATTCCAAATTAAGGAGATGGGTATGTCCTAGTCTGAGCAGGCAAGTGCAGAATCCCCCCTCTCTGTACCCTTTGTTTTATCAATGGAAAGACATCAACCTGCATGCATCTATTGCCTTACTCTGTCTACTCTTTGAAACCCTAACTTCTTAAAGACACGCCCAGAAGCCATGGCTAGTCAGATTTCTGGGCATCGTACAGCCCAGACAATTTCTATGTAAAATTAACCATCATAGAGATTTAACACAGTTCTTACTAAAACTGGAAGGCTTTCTGTAGGCAAGGACAAATTATTCTAGCATATGTGAAAAAGGAAAAAAATATTTAGAATAGATAAATACAGTTTGCAAAAAGAGAACACAATGGCAAAAAAAAAATAAGTATGTTCAATTTTGAGACAGTCATCCTGCCTGTGTGATATCAGTAGTGGGAAAAGATATTACGTTGTAGATTGGCTTGCAAATTCCCCAGCGGAGGGTGACAGAAAGTGAAATGGGGAATGTAGAAAATAAGACTATGTTTTGATTAGAGGTGTAGCACAGCAACACTTACATACCAGCTCACATTATCATTTTAGTTTACAACTTTCCATAACAAAGACTAAAAGTAAACAAAAATAAGTGTTTCTCTGCACAGAGGAAACAAAATCGCAAAGTATTGCACTAAATTACCAATAATAGTTATTGCTGGGATATAGACCCGAGATAGAAGGAAAAGAAAAATCTCTCACTTGGTAAACTGAATTTTTTACAAATACATGCATATGTAAGCAGAAAGCTAGAAACAATAATAAAAGCATTAGCAGCAGCGCATGTTCTCTTCTAAAGGATTTAGAATTCTTTTTAAAATTAATTGATTATACACTAAAGGAGGTTTTTGATTCTTTTTTTATGCATACTACCTTCCGGATTCTCAAATATTGCTAGAAACTTACAGGAGAATTGCATAATAGCTATTGTGAAGCTAAAACAGAACCTTCTTGTATAAAACTTGATCCAGATCTTACAGTTTTCATTAGAGAAAACCAGTTTCCACTTCCACACAGTATGTTACCACTGTATGAAAACAGGTTTGGTATTTCTAGACCAATGTGGCTGTTAATTCCTGGGTCTTATGGGGTTTTAGAACAAATACAGTAATTTAAGTGCCTGGGCTTGTCTGTCAGACTTGCATTTTTTAAGTAATCGGAATAGGAATGAGCAACTTACCTACCGGATATCTCTAACACCTGATCAGTAAGCGTGAGCAGGCTCAGTCCTCAGTTTTGGTCTTGGGGAAAGTCCCTCCACTTCTAATCATAGCCACTAGGGCTCAGTCTCTTCTCTAAGATGGGAAAGGAATGCGTCGTAGAGAACAGGAGAATCACAAAGTCTCCTCAGCCGACTCTGAGTAAAAACAGACAGCTCTACAATGAACTGTGGCCTCTTAAAGACGAAATTCCCGGATAATTTGTAGAAGATGGGAGAGGAGCAAATCAGGGCAGTGTTGTTTGTTTGGTTTGTTTTCTCATTTTCCTTCCTCCTAGCATGACTGAGGGGAACTGTGCTAGTGATGTTTAAAAGAAAACAATAAATAGTTCAGGAAAGCAGTAGATGATGCATACAAGCACTGCGTGCTGAAATCTCCAGGGAATGAACTGAGGAATGTTAGGTAACACCTATCACAAGGGGGTGTGATGGCTGAAAACTGCTAGTTTTAACAGCAAAGTAAAATAAGAATTACAAAGCAGGCAGGAGGTTGGGGGCAGGGAGAGTCCCAATCCATCCCTGAGATTGGCAGGTATAGGGCTCCCGCTCCATCGCTCAGTGAAGGATGGCAACCAAAGCCAAGCTTAAAATGGAAATTCTCAGAAAACTCACTCCACTCTCATCAGTGGGCATTTAAAGGGAAAAGGGGAGGAATGGAAACACAGCAACACGTGTGCAGGGCCACAAACAGCCGAGGTGTTGGAAAACCTTCTTTGTGCACTAACCTGAAAAGTCGCTGAGATACCACTTAAAAAGACTCCCACTGAGCCAGCCACTTGGTCACTCAGACCTACTAAGAGCTACATTCTTGTGCTCTAGGAAAACTCTTGAGTGAGCAGAGCCAAGAGGGTTCTTCCAGACTCCAGGGAAGATCTGCATAGACCTCACAGAGGTATAAACGTGGCTGGAGCCAGAATCCACAGGGGAACACAGAAACTGGCTCCCAGCGCATGCAGGATGTCGTAAAAGGACTGTCCGAGGATGGGGTCAACACCGACAGCTGGATTCCTGAGGGACCACTGGGAGCTTTGACTGAGCAGCATCTATGACCCAGTGTGTGGAGGACCGCCCACTGCTAGGGACAGCATCTGTAACTCTACCTTGTGAAGGTCTTCCTGGAGGTGTGACCAATCATCTGGGGACCCAGGAAGGGGCTGCAGATTGGAAGCAATGAACAGAAGACTGCTTACACACTCTCTCTCTTCCTCACGTTCATTCCTTCTTTATTTACTAACTCAGTTCAGCAGCCTGCTCCTTCTTGCTGTTCTCCTTGTCTTTTTTAATCTTTGCATGTTCACTTCCCCCTTGGATAGACTTACCTAAAGAACACAGTGTTGGGTAGCAAGTTCCTTGAGATAAAACATTTCATCTTAATTAAGGTCCTGAGTTCAAGTCCTAGCAAGCACATGGTGGCTCACAACCATCTATAATGATATCTGGTGCCCTCTTCTGGTGTGCAGGTGTACATGTAAGCAGAATACTATATAAATAATAAATAAATCTTAAAAAAAAAAAAAAAAAAAAAGCCAGGCGTGGTGGCGCACACCTTTAATCCCATTACTCAGGGGACAGAGGCAGGTGGATTGGTATGAGTTTGAGGCCAGCCTGGTCTACAAAGCAAATCCAAGACAGCCAAGGATACACAGAGAGACCCTGTCTCAAAAAACAACAACAACAAAAAAAAAAGAAAAGAAAAGAAGAAAGAAAGAAAGAAAGAAAGAAAGAAAGAAAGAAAGAGAAATTAAGACACATGATGTCCCAAAGCGGAGTGAAAGTTCCAGCATTCAAGGAAGCGCCTTAAAAATAGGAAGTAAACAACTCAAAAACCTAAGGAAGTCCATGAAACTCGCCAAATACAATAACCAGAAAGGACTCTCGAAGACTCTCTCAGATAGGCCAGATTGCCTAGAAGAGACTCAAATCAGACATGTTTCCTAGATGAGCTGAGCTGCCTGGAGAAGACACTCTCCCGTCTGCTGAGCTATGTGCAGAGCTCTACAGTGCACTTCAGGTGTGCAGCTCTCCTGAGCTGTCTCTCAGGCTGGGTGAAGGAGGTTCAGTGGAGCAGCTGACTTAGAGTCATTTCTGCTCCCTCTGTAACCGTTGTAACCGCAGGCTTTTCCACCCGTGTCCCAGTTCCCCAAATAACGGCTCTGAGACTTTATTATTTATGACTAAATGCCTAGGCCATAAGCTTTGACTTTCCCAACTAGCTCGTAACTTGTTTCACCCGTTTAGTCTATGTGTGCCACATGGCTGCCTACCTCTCCTCAGTTCCATGTGTCCGTGGGAGTCAAGGGTGTATCTCCCCTCTGACTCTATCTCAGACTTCATCTCTCTCCGCTGGAACTCCCAACCTCCTATTTCCTGCCTCAGCTCATAGGCCATCAGCTTTGTATTGACAGACAGGTGAGGCTTCCACAGTGCACAAGAGATTCTCTCTGCAGCCCTCACTTCTGTATGGAACCCCAGGAAAACTCACTAGTTCACCAAGTTGTACCTGTGGAATCCTTACCTTGGCCCGCCATCAGGTCCCTATCTGGGGTGAACAGACGCGGTGTCGCACAACACATAGGCCAGCTCGGTTTGCCAGGTCCTAATGTCTCAGTCTCCTGAGACCTTGCATTACTTTAGGTTACCCAGTGGCTTTTTCCTTTTTTTTTTTTTTTTTTTTTTTTTTCTTTCTTTTTATTTTTTAATCATTTATTTTAGTGTGTACATGGACATGTGTTTGTCCATGCCATGGTGCCCGTGTGAAGCTCAGAGGATGGTTTGCAGAAGTCAGGCTGCACTCAGGTCCCCAGGCTTTGCAGTAAGCGGCTTTGCACATGGACTCACCTCACCAGCCCCTGCTTGCACTTCTTTATCCCTCTTGCTTCACTCTACCACTAACTGTCTCTTTTTCGATTTGCTCTCCCTCACTTATTTTTTTCCCTCTATCTCCTCAATACTGTTAGTCATAAGCTGATTTTTACTTTCCGTCCATGCTTACGTAACTAACGTATTAGCACACTCACACTAGTATCTTAAAGTGATTGCTGTTTAAAGGATGATTTTTTTTTTTTTTTACTATTACTTTATTTTCATAGTGTGTCTATGGCAGTATTTGCTTCCGAAGATAATATTCTACTTTGGGGGGAAGTTTTGGGGGGTTGATCCTGATGCCCTCATCACCAGGTGGGTAGAAGAAAATGACAACTCCATTCTACTGCAATCTATTTTTCTCTTTAACACTGCACTGACTTCTACTGGAAGAATAAGACAACTTTGGATACATTTTAAATAATGACCTAACATCAAATACGCAAGCCTCAGCGCAAAAACCACAAGGAACATGGAAACTCAAGGCAACATGATTCCTCCAGAAATGACTAATTCCACAGAACTTTCTCCAATAATAGTGAACTAAATAAAATCCCAGAAAAAGAATTAAAAATAATTACAAATATGTACAAAGAAATAAAACAGGACATGGGTGAACTAAGTGACTTCTAAGAGAACACCACAATCAACTGGCTGAAATAAGGAGTTAATGCAATACTGAAGAAAGTTCAAACCGAAAAACTGGAAATGAAATTTTCAATATGTCAATATAGAATCTCCTAGGAAAGCCTCAGCAATAGAATAGATGAAGATGAATATAGGCTGTCAGGGCTTGCAAACAGGCTAGAAGAATTAGGACATTCAGACCATAACAGATAAATTAATAAAATAACAACATAATCAGAAACACTTTGAAATGGAAGCTCGCTGGGCATGGTAGCATAGGCCCTTAATCCCAGCACTCAGGAAGCAGAGGCTGGTGGATCACTATGAGTTCAAGGCCAGCCTGATCTATATAGTGAGTCCAGGACAGCCAAGGCTACACAGAGAAACCCTGTCTGAAGAAAAAAACAACAAAATAAGGAAATGAATAAATAAATGGAAACTCTACAAATCATGAAGATTTAAAAGAGAGAGAGAGAAAACGTTCTGTAGAAGAATGTTAATTTGGAAAATGGCTGTTCTTCTAGGTCGTATGATCTGGCTGGCAAGAATCATATCCAAAGAGCTAGATCTGTGTTATCTCCTTGGAATACAAACACGTCTTTAATCCAGGAGACAGAGGCAAACAGATCTGGGCCAGCCTGGTATAGAGCAAGTATCAGGTAAAGAAAAGCTTAGATCCAGGAGTAGTGATTCATGCCTTTAATCCCAAACAAAGTTAAAGTTAGGTTGTAAAAGGAAGTATACATGTTTGAAAGTGATGTCTAATTGAGTGGCAGAAAAGGTGATAAATCAGAGAAGATTTGACAGAATAGGATACACCCAACTCTCATGAGAAGAGAGTGGAAAGGGAAGCTACTTAGGAGGCAGGTTTTCAGAAAGAGGAGGCAGATTTTTTACCAGGACAGTAATAGAGAGATAGGTAGTAGAGAAAGAACTCAGGTAAAGATGGAACAGGCCAGAAAATGAGAAGCCAGGAGATTAAACCAGATTGCTGAGTTGGTTTGAGGCCAAGCAGAGAAATTCCAGGCAGAGAGAGAAGCCAGATCAAATAAGTCAGTGGGGAGAAGAGTTTGGGTTAGAACAGATAAGTTGAACCAGCCAGCCCAGAGCTCAGAAAGAACAAGTAAGGGTGAACTCATTAAGCAGTAAGCCTCAGAGGCTGAAAACATTCTAGGCCTGGGTTAGCTTATACGGAGGCTAGAAGCTTCCAGAGCTAGGCCTAGGTTATCAGAAGGAGGCAGTAAGCCTCCCAGGCAACAATTGAGCCAGGAAAATAAAATTACTTTTACAAGTTCATGCTTAAAAGCATAGAAAACGTTTTTAATAAACTCATAGCAGAAAGTTTGTCAAATCTGGAGAAAGAGGTGCCCATCCAGGTACAAGAAACATTTGGAACACCAAACAGCCAATGCCATTAAAAAGCCTACCAATGTAAGGTGATGTTTTAAACACTAAATGAGAAAAAGAAAGTATATTGAGAGCTGTAAGGGAGGAACAGCAAAATAATAAAGACTGGCCCATGAGGAGAACATCAGAAACAAAAACTTTAAAAGCCAGGATGGATTAGTATACTTCAAGCTCTGAAAAGCAGTCATTATAAACCCAGGTTGCTACACATTAAAAAACAAAACAAAACAAAAAACAACAACAACAACAACAAAAAACCCTGCCTGTCAAAACTGAAGAAGGAAAAAAGATTACAAAATCAGGCTGAAGGGCCTCATAAGCACCAAGCCAGCTCCAGTAAAGACGCTAAAGACATTTGTTGGGGATGGTCTTGAGCACTGTCTATTCAGGTGCTGGTTTCTGCACCCCTAGATCAGGTTGCCGTCTGGGTGTGGGTACTCTCGTTTTTAGGAAGAATCTCCTGTATCAGTATTGTGTAAAGAATGATTCCCCAGTTATTTTCTGTTGGTTAATAAAAAGCTGAAGAGCCAATGACTGGGCAGAGGAGATAGGAAGGCTGGACTTCTATCTTGATTTCAGCAAGGGATGTGGAGAAAGAGAGAGGATGGGGGTGGGGAGGCTGGGGGGGGCTAAGAAGGAGAAGGGTGGTGGGAGGAGTCCACCAGGAGGACAGACAAAGATGGAGCAGGAGCAGCCAGGCTATCGGGCACGTGGCTGGGATGTAGCCAGACTAGCATAATTGGGTTAGAATAGATGAATACCTGCCCATTTGTAGTGCTTAAAGGTTGTTGAATAAATCTATCTAATAGGTCTGTGTCAATTATTTTAGGAGCTAGGTAATCATTCAGAGTATTAACCCTGAGTGGAGATTCACTCATGAAAATGCCAGAGCCTGCTGCCAGCACATGGTGCCCTCCTCTCTCTCCCCGGGTGGCATGAGCACTGAGCGGCCCTCTTCCAACATTGCTTCAAAGCACTGAGCGGCCCTCTTCCAACATGGCTTCAAAGGAAGGACAGCGAGCCCACCGATGCTTCACTGAGGCTTTAAACAATAACTGTATAAGGAAAGATGCTTGAAAGTAACGTTTGTAATCTCCGTTTGATCTCACTACCTGGGAACATAGCAATTTCAGGTCTGGGAAAGCAATCTAGTGTCAAGAATATTCAGAGGTGGCTTTGGAAGCTGAGTCCTAAAGAGCAGGAAGGAGGCAGGTAAGTGTTGCCTTAGAAGTCGACCACAGATACAAGGAAGATCCCAACTACAGTGTATCAGCTTCCTGTGGTTGCTGAGGCAAATTACCACAAACTTCATAGAGTAAGACAAGCAAAGTCATGCGCACGTGGTTTTAGAAGCCAGGGGTCTAAAATCAATGTGTCCGCCAGGCTGTGCTCCCTCTGGAAGCTTGAGGGGAGAATTTAGTCCTGTCTCTTTTAGCTTCTGGCCAGTCCAGCGTTTCTTAGATTATGATCATTACTATTAGCCAATTGTTTTGTGCTACATAAGGACACTTCCACACCAGTATACATTGTATACTGACCACATTCCCCTCCATGCCTCCACACGCTTCCGCTTTGCTTATTGCTTCCCTATCTTCTTCTAGTCTCTCTCTCTCTCTCCATATATATCTATATATATAATACATATATAGAGATGAATATATATACATATAGAGAGATGAATATATATATATATATATATATATATATATATATATATATATAAAACACACACAAATAATTTCCATGTGGCTATATATAAAAAACTAGGAACCACAAGTGACACAGATGAGATAATGTGGTATTTGTTTTCTAACACTATCTTAAGTCACTTAATATCATCATCTCCCGCTGTAACCATTTTCCTGCAAATGACATAATTTCCCTCTTGTGAATAAGAGCATCCCACTGTGCTTGTAGGCCACATCATCTCCCGTGTCCATCTCTCCGTTGCTGGGTGCTTTGAATGGTTCCATACTTAGCCAGGAGCAGTGCTGCAGCAAATGCTGATGTGCAGCGTCTTTGTGTATGCTGACTTGGAGGGCTTGGGATACGTTCCCAGGACTGATGCAGCTGGCTCCTGTGGAGCTGCTTTCAGGCTCTTCAGAAGCCTTCACACCAACCTCCACCAATGGCTAGACACGCCCCACCAGCAGCGCGTGAGGTTCTCTTTGTTCATGTCCTTATCAGCTGTTCAGTTACTTACCTTCATAACAGTTGCCGTTGTGCCTGGGGTGAAATGGAATCTCAATGTTTGAATTGCATTTGCCCAATGACTAGTGAGGTTGAACATTTTCCTCATATCTTTACTGGCCGTTTGTACTTCATCTTTTATGAGCAGTCTGTTCATTGCATAAGCAAACATATTCCTTGGGTTGCTAGAGGTTTTTCCACATTTGATGATTTCTATTTAATAGCTAAAATTTCATTTTTCTTTCAAATTTTATTCACATTTTACATATACATTTATTAAACACATATGTAATACACTACATACAGCAGGAAGAACCACAAAACAATCAAGAATTATATAAATGTTACATTCATAGTGTTTTGCCTATTTGTATTTGGCAACCTTGAAGAAAACATATTTCCTATCTTCATGAGTCTAAAATTCCGAATGTAAATCAGTATCTATCAATCTCATCTCTAACAACCTAAAACATCAATCTAAACCTAAAACATTCTTAACCTCTAAACAACTAAGCTTAATTGTAAAACTAAACTATCTGGTCTTTAACTCCATTAGAGACTTGAGAAGGAATAAAACTTATTAACCTGAGTAAACCAGAAGGGCAAGTTAGTAGCTTCCAAAATGGAGGAAAAAAAAGTGACAGAGATAGTTTGCTGCCCGAACAGTCACCCAAAACTCTCTATAAGGTCGAAGCACCATCTTTAGCGTTCTGGCCCAGTATATCTGATAGACATATTTGTGAGGCAGTAACTATTGAGGACTTGCTTACCCTGTCTTGAAAGAGTTTGGTCATCGACTCTGCTTACATCCAAGCTTGCCCATTTTTAGGCAGAATTCTGTCTGTGGTCAAAATAAGTTTTTTTTTTTATTTTAATTTTTTGAGACAAGGTTTCTCTGTGCAGCCTTGGCTGTACTGAACTCATTTTGCAGACCAGGCTGGCCTCGAACCCACAAAGATCCATCTGCCACTGCCTCCCTGAGTGCTCTAATTCTTTGTGTGTTATAGATATTAATTCTCCATCAGTAAAAATTTTCTCCCATTCTGTAGGCTGTCTTTTAACTTGATTAACAGTCTCATTTGCTGCAGTTCCATTCCTCAACACATGGATGTGTGGTTTTGCCAGCATCATTCGCTCAAGAGGGTGTCCTTTCCTCAATATGTATTTTTTGGCATTTTGCCAAAAATTGAATGGCTGTGATATAAACCCATTTTCTATTCTGTTTATTTACTAAAGACCTAAAGACCCTACCAGAGACTTCTCAGATCTGATAAACACTTTAATCAAAGTGTCAGGATACAAAATTACCATATAGAGATTAGTCGGCTTCCCGTACCCAGTACCAAGCAGGCTGAGAAAGACATCAAGGAAATATTTCCATTCACAAAAGCTCTTTAAAAAGACCTTGGAACAAACCCTACTGAGGAAGTCAAAGGTCTCTACAATAAAAAAAAAAAAAAATTTTTAATGCAGAAGAAAGTAACTGAAAGAGACATTAGAAGATGGAAAGGCCTCCCGTGTTCATGGATTGAAAAACGTGCTGTATGACATTATGATAGGTGTCACATGGCATTGTGATGTGGGGGTTCTCCTGAAAGCGATCTACAGAATCAGTGCAACCCCAGCCAAAATTTCAGGGCCATCCATTATAGAAATAGAAAAAAAAAACAAAAAAAACCTTACAGTTCATTTGGAAGCACAAAAGGTCTTCAGATATTCAATGCAATTCTGAGGAAAGAGAACAGTGTAGGTATGATGGCCGCTCCTGATTTCATTAAGGACCCTGGCCTAGAATCAGGAGGCAGCAAAAGAGAAGACGCAAGTGAGCAGAGGAACGGACCTGAAGATACAGCCATAAAGGCTTGCCCCGTTAAGCCTTACCTAAGGGAGTGGAGACCACGGAGGAACTCTGTGAAACCTTGCCTTCTTTTAGTCTGTCAGACCTACTGACAAATAGCCAACCTTTGGAAACAGGAGCCACTTCTTTCAAGCCCTAATGTTGAACCTTGATTATCTTTTGTAAATAATCACTATTTATTGACCAAAACAATAAGAAGAGCTAACTGCTAGCAGGCAGCCAACAGTTGGCCCGTGAAGGAATTAGCTAGGACTCTTCAACACACTCTCGGGAGTAGGTTTCACAAAGAAGCAACAGGTTTTGACTTGTCCCAAAGACCAGTTGATAAAGGAGGCATGATCTTCAGGAGAGACATATTCTTTCCTTTCCGCTCACAGTGGCGTTTTAACAAAGGCACCACACCTCAGAGCAAGGTTGGGAAGAATAGAAGTGACATTGTTACAGTGATGGATGACCACACGGCTGGCACCTGTTAGTGCCGTCAATCCCTCACGCCCTGAGTCAGGCTCACTTGGCAGGCGGTATCTTTCAAGCCAGTGTTGAGAGCAACCGGGAAATGCTTTGTACGCTGATATTCCACAACACCCAGTGTTCATCAATAAAGACCAGATGGCAACAGATCAATGACCGTGTTGCAACCTGGCCAAAGATACGTCTAAAGAAGAGAGTTCTGGCAGGAGGGTGTGGGAGATCCCGTGTCTACTCTGAGTTCTGTCACTGTTAACTGAGGTAAAGTATTGCAGAGGTCAAATGAGACAATGAGTGAGCCACTCTGGAAGCGCTGAAGAGCCAGGTATTTATACTTAATATAGGCTCAGGATTTAAAAAAAAAAAATCAAATTTAATTAAATATTCATAACTAATATAGCTATAAAACAGCAGATTTATTAATCAAGTCATGATGGATTGATCACTGGGGAGTCATACCTGGATTCCCTGATCTATATTCAGATGGCGTTAACCAGCAGCGAAATGGACAGCGCCATCTGTCCTCAGCCCCACACACAGGATTCTGGCCTTCAGCATGATATAACAGGGTCATACGGCCTCAAATATTTTGCAGAAAACTTCATTAAAATGTCAAATTTAACAGGAAGGACATTCATGGCCCAGAATTAAGGCTTGAAAGGAATAGGCATTACTTCAGAAGCAAGCAACTGTGTGGTCTGATTGAAATAATAGTAAAGTGCGGTGGCTATTGCAATCTTTGTGGAAAATAACATTTTAATTGGAGTTTTTGCCAAGTGAATTTTACAACCTAAATACAGCTCTCTGCCCCATTGGTGGCTCCTCCGAGTTCCATCAGCTTGGCGGCGTTTAGTGACCTGTCACATACAATGCTGTAGAAGAACAGAGAAACAGCCAGGCAGTGGTGGCACACGCCTTTAATCCCAGCACTTAGGAGGCAGAGGCAGGCAGATCTTCGTGAGTTTGAGGCCAGCCTGGTCTACAAAGTGAGTTCAGGACAGCCAAGGCTAGACAGAGAAACCCTGTCTTGAAAACAAGCAAACAAACAAACAAATACAGAGAAACAGTACAAATTATAAATGCAATCTGATCTTTTTCCCCCATCTCATTAACTAAAATTATTCCCCACAAAACTAAGCTGTGTAAATGAACATCCTAAAAGATACACCGCCAGCATCCACTAACTTACAGCAGGGTTACACTTCTGGTGTCATCCAGTTTGATTTGGGAGTTACGGTCACATCTTCATGTACTTTCAAAATCCCAAACTCCATATTCCTTTTTGTTCTCATATTGTCTTTCTGTTTTGCTGGAAAATACTAAATTTTATATTTAATTTAAATTCAGTATTTTCCGAGACTGTTGTTGGAGGATCTGGACCATGTGTGTGGTAGTGTTTAATCATAGAACATCTCTGACTGTGCACCTTTGAAGTAATATATCATAACCATGGCTATTATAGCAGCTCTTAAGCATCTCTAAGTATTAATATCAAAGCCTATTGATTTACTAGCTATACTAGATATACTAGCTATATCAGGAAAGAATGTTGGAAATACGGGGGGAAATGTTGGAATATTAGAAAACGGGGGGAAATACTTGAGGTAATTGAAAGTGTTAGAAATAGTAGTTCCTGGGGGCGGGAGCTGTTTGGAGCACTCGCTTCACTTCCACAGGACCCTGGTTCGATCCTCAGCACCCACATGGTGACTCATGACTGCCTGAAACTCCAGTTCCAGGAGATCTAATGCCCTCTTCTGGATACCACCGGCATGAAGCATGTGTGTAGTATAAACACATATATGCAAACAAAACACTCATACACAAAAAATAAGTATTTTTATAAAGTTCGGAGGACTGGAGAGATGGCTCAGCTCTTAGAAGCACTAGTTGCTCTTGCAGAGGACTTGGTTCAGTCGGAAGCTCACACATATTTCTAACTCCAGTCCCAGGGCATCCAGTTCCCTTTTCCAGCCTCCTTGGGCACCAGGCACGCACACAGTACACACACATACACGCATAAGACCTAGCGGCACTCAGAGGAAGGACAGCAGGTCACCGAGAAGAGACTTGATACCCTATGAGCATATACAGAGGGAGGTAATCCCTCTGAGGAACAGTCATAGGGGAGGGGAATAAGGGGAAAATGGGAGGGAGGGGAGAATGGGAGGATACAAGGGATGGGATAACCATTGAGATGTAACAAGAATAAATTAATTAAAAATAAATAAATAATAAAAAAATAAAAAAAATAAAAAAAATAAAAAAAAACCTAGAGGACAGAAAAAAAAAAAAAACATGCACATTAAATAGATAATTTTTTATAGAGAAGTTAGTTGGTTCAGGTTGATCTTCATGTAAATCATAGACTAGAAAGTTATAGGAGGAGGCATTTTATCAGTTTTATACTATCAAGGGTAACTGAGCATCAACCAGTATTCTTCGTACTTATTTGGGGGAGAAAGTGCAAAAGCAGCAAGCAGCAGTGCTTTGAAAATTTCGTCAAGTAGCCTATGTTCCTGGGAAAGAAGCCAGCCTGGTCCATGGACACCAGCTCCTTGTACTTGAACCCTGCAGACAAAAATGTATGTGCTCGGGGCGAGGAGCTGGCTCGCTGGTTAAGAGCACCAACTGCTCCCCCAGAGGCTCCAGCTTCGACTCCACTATAACTCCAGTTCCTTGGGGGAATCTGATGGCCAACTTCTTGCTTCCGTGGGCTCTGCATTCAAATGGTCCAGAGACACTTGTACACAGAAATATCTTTAAATTTAAAAAAAATCGAAAAAAACAATGTATATACTCTTGGCAGGAAACATTCATCTAATGTTCCCAGAGAGAAAGAGAGATCTCCAGGATAATCTATCACTGTATAAATAAATACAGTCTTAGTTCCCAGATCTTCCATTAAAATCCACACTGCGTAGGCAGGGGACTCTGGAGCCTTTTTGCGGCTGGCAGTGTGTCCTTGAGGTTCTGGGGAGTTTTCTGGTAAGTGTGCTGTCCACGAAGCATGTCCGAGCATCTATAAGCCCCAGGCAGCAGATTTGCTCCATACCCTAAGGGGAGTACATTTACGGTTTAAATGCTTATGCCTTCCCCAAAAGTAAAGCCTCAAACCACCCCGATGTGCTCACTTGGGCTTTAGAGCTGTGACGCATGCGTAAATAAGTCCCAAGACAGAGCCCTCCTCACATTGCATCACTGTTGTTAGAACAGACTTCAGAACTTCTGGGCCTCTGCTAAACAAAAAAAAAGAAGAAGAAGAAACTTGCAGATAAACGAATGGAACTAAAAAATATTTCACTGAGTGAAGAAATCCAAAGGCGAGTGTCATGTGTGCATTCCCACCTATTGCTTACTCCTAGTTCCAATCCTCAGCGGAAAGCAGTAAGGTAAAAAGGTACCAGGGTTGGAGCATTCATTGGCACAGGGCTCCAAACTCTGCATTTTGATTGGTTGTGGTTTTCTGTAGTGCTCTCCATCTATTGCAAAGAGAAGTTCTCTTGATGGGGGTAGGGGGGTGGGGGGGTGGAGACTACACTTCTCTGTGGGAATAAGGTCAAGTGTTTATAGATTGTTGCAGGGAATTTGGTTGGCTTAGTAAATTAGTGGTTGTAGATCCTCTTTCCCAAGTCATGACTTCACTAGCACTGAGCACTTGGCTAGGTTTCCAATACCAGGAATGACTCCCCTTTTTGATGAGTGGGTCTTAAGTCCAATTAGAGAGCTGTTGGTTACTGTTATGGTATTTGTGCCGCTGTTGTACCTTTGGACACACACACACACACACACACACACACACACACACACAATTACATGTATTATAGGGTTTTTGTTAGTAGTTAATAGTATGACTCTTCATGACTTTTTCAGACACCCTTGTTGTTATTGTACCCACCTCTCACATTCTGTATTTGCCTTCCTCCCTGCTCCCTAAGCATCCCTCCCTTTCAGCATTTCTCCTATCAGATCACTTGTGTCCTGTTATTCCCTTCTGCCTTCTTCCTGCCTCCATTTGCATTTACTCTCGCTTTCCTCCCTAAGGACTCTCTCTTTTCCCACTTTGAAAGTTTGAAATGATAAAGCATGTTCAAGGCAAACAGTATTGTATAAATCAAACACAAGTCATATCCACCAGCCAGATGTAGTATATGACCCAGCCAATGTTCCAAATCCCTGCTGTTCCTGTGGACATCCTATTATACATATAATATATAATAGATATAGATGATATAAATATGATATAACTGCTCTGAGGATATCTTATTATATAGATATAAGATATATATATGATGATATAAATGATATAGGTATAGATCTCTATGCTCTGAGGATAGTTTATATAGACATATAAGTTACATGTAATATACAAATATAGATATATCTGCTCTATCTGAGAATCTTATTATAGCGCTTTCTTAAGTCCCAAGGGAAATAAGCCCTAGAAAGGAAATAGAAGTTATGGACAATGTGAGAGTTATACTATTGACAAGGAGGATTAGGGGGCTGGAGTCTCAGCTTAGCAGTTAAGATGGTGTTCAGTTCTTGCAGACAACCAGAGTTCAGTTCCTAGCATCTGTGTCAGACAGCTTACCACCACCCGTAACCCCAGCGTTAGGAGACCCCACCCTTTCTCCTTGCCTCCATGGGCCCTCCCCACAGCACATGTTCACACACACACATACAAATTCTGTAAAGTCCCCTGGGCTGTCAGAATGACATAAAGCAAAGAGTTCCGGCGTCTTCTGTAAGGACCTGGAACCTCTGGGTGGCATCGTCTACTCTGCTCTGTGGCACTGACGCCACACATCAGACCCTCTCATCCCGAAAACATGGAATCAAATTCTTCCCTTTGTCTTTGTTTTATGCTTCCTTTCTTAGTAAATGCTGAGAGGAGTTTGTTGCACCACCTTTGTATAATAAAACTTTTACAAGTGATTAAGAGGAACACAAAATTTACCCTGTCTATTGCAACCTAAAACAATTGTCACATAAATCACCATCCCCTAAAGAGACAGCCATGAGGGGCTAAAGAAGTGTCTCGGTGGATAAGAACTCTTGGCATGCAAGCAAGAGGGCCTGAGTTCAAATCCCCAGCCTCATACAAAAGCCGGGCATGGCTGCATGTGTTTGAAACCCCAGCAAACACTTAAAGGTGGAGATGGGGAGATTCCAAGGGCTCACTAGCCAGTCAGACTAGATAAAACAGGAAAGCTTCAGACTCAGTGAGAGACTCTGTCTCAAAAACTCAAGTGGATAGGGCTGGAACAATGGCTCGGTAGTTAAAAGAGCCCAGGTCTACTTCCCAGCACACACATGGAGGCTCACAACCATTTGCACCTCCAGTCTCAGGAGATCCAACACCCTATTCTGGCCTCTTCAGGCATTAGGCATGTGCATCATGACCAAACATACATGTAAGCAACACACACTTAGAAAAAAAGTCTTAATCTAAAAAAGTAAGGTAAAGAGTATAAGAAGATGCACCCTCCTCTGCCCTCCACATCTGTGCATATGAGCACAGGCACATGTGTACATGTGTAGTGGATATAAGCATGTTTTAGTTTTGATCCCAAATGTGGGATGGGGAACAGACTTATGATGTTTATCTACTTGGAGGTTCAACCACCTCATGTTGGGGCTTGGTTTTTGCCAGCTGAAAAACATCCTAGTAGAGACTCTGAGAGACACACATAAGCCCAAAACAGGAGGCAGGGCTTTTGGGGGTTGGTACTGTTTGGATGTTCATTGAGGCTCCGGGCTCCAGCTGCTGTTCCAGGTTCCAGCAGCAACTTTGGTGGACCTGCTGGTCTGCTGAAATCCTGCTGACTGTGCCTGGGTAATCACGCCCAGAAACTGAATTCAACAAAGTCTACTTCTCCTGTTCCCATAAATCTCCTTTCTCTCCTGTCTATGGTAATGGATTGGAAGGGAGATGTAAGCATTTAAAGAACCCCAAGTAAAGTAGGATTGGAAAAGTTGGAGCCTACAACATGTTCTTACAACACACACACACACACACACACACACACACACACACACACAAACATAGTCATGAAACATGCCATTAGGCACTAAAGAAAACTTTCAGATGACTCTCATGAGAAGAGAAAATTCTCCTTATTGCTTGTGGTTTTTCAAAATCTATTTCTGTATGTTCTAGACTGTGCCAGCTGTCTTGCTGCCTGCAATGATACCCAAGGCCCAAGAGAGGCAGTTTGGTACCACTCCCATCACGCCATCCATGTCATTAGGCATCAACTTTGAACATCTTTAAAACACAGGCTCAGGAAAATAGTTCTTGCTTTTCCATTCGAGTGTTTATGTTGAAATATCATCTGCATCCTACAGCTAGACTGGACTGGCATTGCTCACTTCACTTCACACACATTCACTGGAGGCTCCTGTGGGAATAAGGTCATCCGCTAGAAGCTAAGAACATATTGTGAGTCCAAATAGACATGGTACAGCCTCCTTCGCAGCAGAAATAAATCCTGAAAGTCGCACTGAAGGAAAAGAATGAAAGGATGTAGACTCTTATGGCAGGCATGCCCCGTGAGTGGAAAGAACGAAGAGATCTTCCTGAGGAAGTGGTGCTAAGCACAGAGACAGGGAAGTCATTCTGTGCAGAGAGGAGCAGGCATGATCTAAGAGGTTAGGTACAACCACAGAGACAAGGGGGAAGGGAAGTCATTCCGTGCAGAGAGGAGCGTGGGTGCTTATAAAGGCCCACAGAGGAGGGACCACGGCACAGGTAAGGAATGGAAAGCAAACTAACCGTGGCTGGGGGTTCATAAACTAAGAGGCTTGCCTCAAGGTGGGGATGGTCAGGGACCATGTCACTTAGTGTCATCTCGGAAGAACATTAAGTCACAGCTGACAGAATGAGGACCAGGGAGCAAGGCTCTCTCCTGCGTGTTGGGAAGAGTGGCTGTGAGGAGACTGGGGACGGGTGTATTAACTGTGTGTTTTGTTGATTCTGGATGGACTGCCTCTTTCAGGATTAACCAATTACATAGCTTCTGCTTTTCATCTCCAACCTCCTCCTCCTCCTCCTCCTTCTTGTCCTTCTCTCTGGGCCTCCAACCACTTTGCTAAGAAACAGGCACCAGACTGTGGGACCGTAAAGGCCCAGTTACGGCGGAAGGGTTGAGGAAGCTTCAAGCCCCGATACCTCAAACATGAGGATGGCAGGAGTTGGCTACCTCCCTGCTCCCAACCTGATGCCACAAAGCCTGCTCCCCCACCATCAACCTTGGTGAGACTGTATTACCCTGAACGTTATCAGGTTTTACCTTTTGTTTGACCTTATGAAGTGTCCACACACATACCCCTTCCACAACACACACACCCTACAGCCCCTGAGTATGCAGCCAGAGCGTCTTCCAACATAGCTGCCCTGGCCAATGGTACAGGGCCACACACACCTTGCCCTCATAGACCCTGGCCACCTCCTGAGGGGGCATAAATACCTCCTCTTCCCCCTCAATAAGACTGAACCAGTTCTCTGAAGCTGTTCCCAGGCTTGTTCATTCACCCACGCACTGATGGCAACTCCACTCGCCTGCACCTGGCTAAGCTTCCCCTCCCTGGCTATCTTGAGGGAAAAGTGGCCACAACGCAGCCACCAGACAATCAGAGACAGCTCCCATGCTCCAGTGCCTCACTACACCTGACTAAAACCAGATACACTTCAAAACACAAGACCAGTGTGCTCGGCGGGTCATTTCCAATGGTATAAACACATGAGGAGTCAAAGGTAAAGAGAGCCAAGAGCTGACAAGCGAGAAGTGAGATGACCTGGAAAGGAAAGGTCTAAGGTGGCTCCTGGGTCTACGCTGCTGCTTCTTCTAACCAGGTGACAGTGTCCTCGGCAAAGGCAGAAAGAGGACCACGCTGGAGAGAGTCATGAGCCATGCTCTCAAGGCAATCAAACACAAGAGAGGCACAGACAGCTAGACTCAGGCTCGTGGGCAGACAGGGGACTCCACCGCCTGTCCCCACTAAACTCAACCACTTCAAGATGGGGATTCCAAGGCATGGCTATTTATAACCTGAGGAACCCTCCTCCCCTGCCCCTTCCCTGCCCCTCCCCCGCCCCAGTATATCACACTTCCATTTGATGTAAATGACACTTTCAAATGAGGAGCATTGCTATATTTATATCTCACTGGTCATGAAAAATTAACTTCTGTACGCTATAGATGCTATGCGATGCACATCTGTCTGCCTGCTGTGCGTGTCAAACTCACATATACTCTGATAGTGAAACGTTCTCCAAACTTGAGCTAAATTGCCTTAAAATACCCTTCATTCTACAGACCCTGAGCTAGTGATTTCTTTAGCGTGACAATAAATCATGTTGCCAGGTTCTCCTAACTTGCCCCAATAATTGCATCTGCTTGAGTCACGTTGAAATATGGGTCAACGCCAGACTGGCCTTTACACCTGTATGATGAAGGATGCAGTCATCGTGGGGGAAGTCCCAATTTGTTGTTAGTCTTTTAATTAGTGGGGGTTTTTTTCCATCCCAAGATTAAAGTGGGGAAGAACAAGAGGGTGATGATGTCAGTATCTCCCCTTGTCTTGGAAACAACAACATGGCTGAAATAATGACGACGACGCTACTGTTGTTACCAAGCAGGGTCAGAAAGCTGTCTTGATCCTTCTGAAGTCAGTGTTGTCTACTTTCATTCTGCAGATAGGGGCTGGGGAAGAGAAAGAGGATCCGTGTGTCCTCCGAGAGGGTCAAGAGAATGATGAGCATTAGCCACGCCTCCCCTCAGGTTCTGGTCTTGGGCTGCCGAGGAGGCCACGCCTCCCGGAACAGCGCGCCTGCGGCTTAGGAAAGGCAAGGGCAGCTGCGGCCAGAGAAGTAGACAGGGAATTCAGCATTTGCACTCTAGCAGGACTCAAGCAAACAGACACGCTGCAGCCTTATCGGGACACAGAGCGGATGCCAGGGAGATGTCACATTGAGAACCAGCCCTAGTCGGCACCAGGGGTGGGAGGGGTGGGAGGGATGGGGAGTGGGGGGGGGCGGGGAGGAGAGTAATGAGAAAGTAGCAACCCTGTTTTCTCTCTCCCATTTGCATGGCGGTGGGAGGGAGCATCTGTGATGTAAGCTCCACCTATGACGGTACTAACCACTAACGACAATAACCTTTAGGGCCCTCCCAATGTATCAGACACCACCCCCTGGACCTTAGTTTCATTAGCTCGGTTAATCTTCACTATAAGGTACTAGCTTACAACAGCCTCATTAAAAAAAAAAAAAAAAAAAGCAATATTTTATATGCAAAAATATAAGGTGAAATGTGTTTTAACCTCAGAATTTATTAGTTAAATAATTGTTTTACGTTCAATACATAATAAAGTGCTGTGAGCGTTCAGGGCACTAAAATAAAATAGTGTGAAGGGAACACGTCTACATAAAGTGGCCACAGCTGGTGGTTGGTTTGGGTGAAGATAACGGCTTTTTGTTTGTTTTGCTTTGTTTTGTGGGGAGTGAAATATGGTCTCTCTATAACCCAAACCATCCTGGAACTCACTAGCCCAGCCGGCCTCGAACTCAGAAACCTCCAACAAGGCTTCCCAAGGTCTAGAATTAAAGATTTCGAAAATCTGGCTAAAACTGGGCCTTTTATGAAGGCAAAGACATTGAATACAGATGTGTTAAATATTCCTCTGTGGCAATGGAGGCCACCCATGCCTCAAGTCTTTTAAAGTCGCTCTAAAAAATCATCATGAACAACTGATTTTAAGGTCTCTAGGATTATGCATAGAGTAGAATAAAGTTGCTGCTAGTGACACCATCAAACTGAGTGGAAAGTTTTGAGTTTTCCTAAAGACGCTCTGTCTGGGAAATCATAACATTGCAGGGGAAGCCTTTGATTAAAGTATTTCATGACTTGTCAGACGGGGGTGGGGGGGCTGAGGGGTGCAGGGAGGGGGGGACTGGTACTTCTAAATTGATGCTACACTGCCTAAATCAAGTGCTAAGATGTACACATCATTAAATATGTAAATATTATTAGTACATTTTTATAGTGTGGAGTGGGGTATAGATCTAGTAGTGTGTCCTAAAGCAGAGAGAGTTATCTGAGAGATGGGGATGAATTCCCCGGGGCTAACAACTGCTCACCAACCTCTGTGGCACCCCTCAGATATGCCAGCATGGGCTGCACCATGCAGGAGCCACAGAGGAACATTTAGGCATTGGTGTGCTCTGCACCCCATGGCTCAGAAACCTTGGAGAGTCCATAAGAATAAAAATGATAGCAATTATATTCTTAATGCCAGGCCCCATTGTAGGTGGTTGTTTTTAATTTTTAAATAAGCTCATTTTCAAAACAACCTTCTAGTATACCAATGAGCATTATTACTGTTTACAAGTGAAGAAATCGAGACTTATAAAGGTGAAAATAATAACAGCCAAGTTAAGGTTCAAAGGCCACGGAACCTATGCCCTGACTCACATTCTTTACCAGTGGGGGACACGCCGCTCCGCACAGCTCTGTGCTGCTTGCCTCTCTGCACCTCTGTGTTCACAGCTGCTCTGTGAGTTTTCTTCTGGAGAGAAGACCACGCCTCTTCAAGCTAGTATAGAGCACATATGAATGGAAAGAGCCAGAGTCTTAAGTTGTATCTCCTCAGAATTACAAATACCTACAGAGCCTCTGAATAGACTCCAGTCCGTCATACACAGCTTTAGAAACTTATCACCTACCTGGATTCCAGGACGTAAGCCTTTGAACCCTTGACCAGGAGGGATGCAAATACAATTAGTGAATAATCTCAGCTAAAAAACAGACTTTAAACCCAGTGTGGTAGCACATGCCCATAATATGGTCACCACTTGGGAGGTAGAGGCAGGAGGATTGGCAGTTCAAGGCCAGCCTTAGCCATGTATCATATCATATCTGAGGTTTGTCTGCATTGCATGAGACTCACCTCAAAAAAAAAAACCAAATCAAGTATCCAAGCCAGAGCTCCTGTGACCACACGGACCAATAATTCTCGCTGAAGGAAAAGTGCCCAGCCTCGTGCAGACCAATGTGAAACAAATCCCTGAGTGAGGCAGAGCCTCGTAGCACAGGAGGAAGAGCAGAAGGCAGAGCCGGTGCAGTGTGGACTAGCTTGAGCAGCACCAGACCCACATGTCAGGAGTGTCTCTGGCATGCATGCAGATCGCAGACTGGCTGCCAGGGAAGCAAGGAAAAAAAGAAAGGAAGGAAAAGAAAAAAGAACCCTGACCTCCCTTCCCTGATTCCAACTCTGGATGTGTTTGGAAAGCAAGAGAGCAACCTGTAGAACCCAAGACAGCAAGAAAGATTTGGAAGGAGACATGGTAAGTCCCAGTTTAGAGAGGAAATGACAGGTCAGCACAAAAGGAGAGACAGAGACAGATATTCTACAAGAGACATTCTCTATTTGTGGTGGGGGTTTTTGTTGTTGCTGTTGTTGGTTGTGGTGGTGGTGATGGTGGTGGTGGGTGGTTGGTGGTGGTAGGTGGTTGGTAGTGGATGGTGGTGGATGGTGGTGGATGGTGGTAGATGGTGGTGGTGGTGGATGGCAGTGGATGGTGGCAGTGGTGGATGGTGGTAGATGGTGGTGGTAGTTGATGGTGGTGGATGGTGGTGGTAGTTGTTGGTGGTGGTGGTGGATGGTGGATGGTGGTGGTGGTGGTGGATGGTGGATGGTGGTGGATGGTGGTAGATAGTGGTGGTGGTTGATGGCGGTAGATGGTGGTAGATAGCGGTGGGGGTGGATGGCGGTGGATGGCGGTGGGGGTGGTGGATGGTGGATGGTGGTGGATGGTGGTAGATGGTGGTAGATGGCGGTGGATGGTAGTAGACGGTGGTAGATGGTGATGGTGGTTGATGGCAGTGGATGGTGGTGGTGG
>OU015748.1:119252097-119291258 GCA_907169655.1 Acomys percivali
GAGAGAGAGAGAGAGAGAGAGAGAGAGAGAGAGAGAGAGAGAGAGAGAGAGAGAGTGTGTGTGTTCTGGCATTTGTTTTTTTCTGTATTTCACACTTTGTTAGGCATGTCTTAGGACCCTGGTGGAAGAGGCAAACAGCAGGACCTGTCCCTCTCTAGCCAGAGGATGTAGCAAGTCAGGGCAATATTAGGTCCTGGTTGGGTAATGAATGATAAGGAATGATACAGGTGGGCCAGGTGACCCTGTGTACCTTCTTCTTCCCCAGTCTGTGGCAGGTGAGGTAATCACAATGTGTCAGACACTTGGGAGATGAGCAGGCTCCCTGAGCATGTGAGAAGCCCTGTGTGTGTGTACATCATGTGCACGTGGATATGCAGCCAAAGATAAATGGGAGCCAATGCAGTGCCAGAAGGTTCTAGACTCAAGCTCAGGTCCTCCTGATGGGACCCAGCAGATGCCTAAGCTTTGTGCCTGTCCCTCCAGGGACACATCACTGTCAAAGACACTTGCTACCATAGGTAGATGAGAATTCCTAGAAGGAATATAATATATCTGTGAATCATACACACTGGGGGAAAAGCTATCTCACTCACAGCAAAGAAAGCAGAACTTGTACATAGGATAGAGAAAACTAATTTACACACAAAGAAAACTTCTCAGAGAAAGAAAAGAAAGCAAGTTGAAGACACTAGATATAAAAACTACCCCATGTCACTGATTATTGTAAAATGCCTAGTATTTTTAGTTGAAATGTACTCACATCCTTTTATGGTATGAAAAATGACTTTGAGTGTGCAGTTGATTTGTGTGGCAGCACCTCTCTCTGTAGCACAGCTAAGTCACCCATTATCTCACCATATGTCAACAAGGTGTAAAAAACTGTGGTACATATACACTATGGAATACTACTCAGCTTTTAAAAACAAGAAAGTCCCAAAATTTGTGGATAAGTGGATTGAGCTAGAAATGATCATAATGAGTGAGTTAACCCAGAAGCAGAAAGACTCAAATGGTATATTCTCACTCACATCTGCATACTAGCCCAAGGGGCATGTCCCATGAAAGCCTTCCCTTACCAGGAAACTGGGACAGAGGGGAGGACATCTTATTGGGACTCTAGATGAGAGAAGCATGGAAGAATAGCAAAGTAGAAGGATCCAGAGGGCCCTAGAAAGCTACAAGTAGAACATTATGATAGGCAGATTTGGGTCAAGGGGTCCCGCTCAAACTAAGGCACTAGCCAAGGACAATACAGGCGGTAAACTTTAAACCCATACCCAGATCTAGCCAATGGTCAGGACAGTCTCCACACTTGAGTGGAGAGAGGGATATGACTTTCTCACGTACTCTGGTGCCTCACATTTGACCATGTCCCCTGGAGGGGGAGACCTGGTGGCACTCAGAGGAAGGACAGCAGGTTACCAAGAAGAGACTTGATACTCTGTGAGCATATACAGGGGGAGGTAATCCCCCTCAGGAACAGTGATAGGGGAGGGGAATAAGGGGAAAATGGGAGGGAGGGAAGAATGGGAGGATACAAGGGATGGGATAACCATTGAGATGTAACAAGAATAAATTAATAAAAATAAAAAAAATTAAAACTACCATTCATAAAATAAGGAACTCAGTTAATAAATACAATAGATAGACTTCAAAGGCGAGTGGAAGCCAGATTTTTGATTAAATATCCTATGGAAAAATATCTTAAATAATAAAGAAAGAAATCTTTAAAAATAGAAAAAAGAAGTGGAGAGTGGGGTCTGACTTTCACACGTACTCTGGTGCCCCATATTTGACCATGTCCCCTGGATAGGGAGGCCTGGTAGCACTCAGAGGAAGGATAGCAGGCTACCAAGAAGAGACTTGAGACACTATGAGCATATACAGGAGAGGAGGTCCCCCTCAGTCACAGACATAGGGGAGGAGAGTAGGGGGAAAGCGGGAGGGAGGAAGGAATGGGAGGATACAAGGGATGGGATAACAATTGAGATGTAATATAAATAAATTAATAAAATATTTTTTAAATTAAAAAAAAAGAAAAAAGAGCATTTAAAATGTTAAGATCTATGTGATAGAAGCTTCAGGAGGAAATAAGAGTAGACTGAGGAAGAGAACAGAGCAGGAAACTTTGGGGGAGCAGGGGGAGATGCTAATACTTCAATTTTAAAGGGTTCAGACACCAGAACTCATATAAATTACAGGAAATCATAACTAAGTTCTTTAAAATTATGTATTTTGTGTGTAGGGCAGGATGGGGAACGCTATGTGTGTGGAGGTCAAAGGACAGTGTGCCGGAGTTGGTTAGCCTCCCCCAGCATGTCAGACCCAGGGATCGAACTCAGGACTTCACACTTTCACAGTAGCCATTTCACTGGCCCCGTAACTAAATTCACTATGGGCAAATCTGAGAACATGAAAGACAAAACGAAAAGCCCAAAGGCAGGTCAGCTTCAGACGAACAAGGGCTCGATCAATATGAGATCTTGTTCCCGCAGCAGCACCCGGTGTGTGAGAGCTTAACAAAGGGAGGCTGCCAGAGTAAACGAACAACAGCAGCTAAAGTGTTGCACGTGCAAGCGGTTAAAATAAGGGTGTTCTCGAGCATAATAAAGCTTGCGTAAGCATAGAAAGGCGAGCACATGAAACTACCCACAGTGGACTAGTGAAACGGCAAGAAGAGCCCAGGAGAAAGCATGGGCAAGTGGGAAGAATTCTTACTGATAACTTAGTAAAAGCGATTATTTCTCAGATCTCTGGGTGCCAGGTTGTGACGAGTGAAGAGAATATAGTAGTTCCTGGTTACTTCTTTAGGTCAGCTTGGCTGAGCCACAGGAGCCAGATGTTTGGATAAAGCAGCTGGATGGTGTTGTGGAAGTAAGTTCTAAATGATAGTAAAGTCATTAGGCTTGAAATAAAGCAGATACCTTCCAAAGTGCTGTGGGCCTTGTCCACTTAGTTGAGGGACTGGGAAAAAGACTAGGAAATCCTTCCAGAAAACTGACCTTGAGGATTTCTTGGGTCTGTAGCCCGCCAGCTGATCTGTAGATTTGCAGACTCAGAGGCCCACAATCACACTCCTTAAATATCTTTCTTCTCTGTCTCTTTCTGCTATATAAATATTTTTATATTATACTATATTACATATTGTGTAAGATACCCTATCAATCACAAGCATAGACATATCCCATCTGTTCTTACCCCTGGAGAAGCCTATTAAAAGGCTTGGGCTTAATGAAGCTATTAGCATATCTCCTTATCTTTCAGTTCCCTTCTTAAAAATGTTAGCGAAACATTTATGACATGGAATCCATTAATGTAGCATATGCTGTGTTACCTCAGATTAAATGTATATTATTTACACGTTCCGGTTTTAGGAAACAGAGGTATCTAATGAAAAGGCTTTATAGAAGAAAAAAAAAAAAAAAAAAAAAAGGAAAATGTGCTTATAGAATGGTATTGCAAACAATTACCATAAAATGCATGGGAGAGCAGAGGGTGGTAGCCAGTGCCCAGGAAAGCAAGCTCAAGTGTCCACTAATTTCAGGGAAATACACATGTACTGGCGAGTCTAATCCATCAACGGGGAACATAAGAAACTACGCACAATTCATTCCGAAGTAAGGAATCATAAAGATTCTAATTACTTTTTCCATTCTGCCTTATGAAACCAAATTAGAGGCCCCTGCAGGTGCTGATGGATATGTGGGTGACCACAAACGAGTTCTAGCAACAAACAGAACGTGCTGAAGTGTTGCGAAGCAGAGCTCGTATAACACTGGTGTGAGGGAAGCGAGTCCATCAACTCCGACTTAGTTTCATTTCACACATACTAAGTTGTACCAGTGTGTGTATCTTATAATACAGGATAGTAAGGAGATGTAGACATGTGTCTGGATGTGGGTGTTGCATATTTTGTGGGGAGCTCCTCTTTGATGAACAAAGCCTACGTGCGGGCTTTCCTGAGCTGAGTGGCAGCACCACACATGTTTTTCCTAGCTAATGGCTGCTCACTCTTCATGTCACTGAAGCTCAGAAGCCACCCTCTCTCTCTCTCTCTCTCTCTGTAATAGGCCCATTGAAGGGACCTGGCCCGCTGCGGTTCAGTCTCTTGCCACTGCAGAAATTGGCCCCCTGGTGTATCTGTGCCCCTTGGTGACTGGTGACTAGCCCGGAGCCAGCATGGAACTAGAGCTGGATTAACTAGATCTACTTTCTTGGAAGTTGGAATTCAGAGATATTAGCTAGACTCACTTGTCAGTGCGTCCGTCAACAGACCTGTGATTATGGAAACTATACAGTCAAGGCAAGGAAGAACTCCCACCTTGCTTAGCGTTGCTTGTGGGCACAGCCGCCTGTCAAGCTGTAGTTAATCTGCAAAGAACTGTAGCGTTGGGCTTTTTGCCCTCCTCAAATTCTGAAAATGTGCCAAGATGAAAAAATAATACAAGAGCATCTATATACCTTCCCCAGATTATTAATCCTTTGCTTGCTTAACAGCAATCTGTCTTTTTCTCGTCCCCTTTCTGTCTTGTTCCATGCCCACACCAATGCACATTGAACTGCATGGTATTTGCAGTTAAGTTACAGACATCATGACACAGTGACACCTCACCCCTAAATATTCGCCACTTGCATCCAAAGAATTAGGTTAAATCTCCTTTGCAACTCCATAATGGAATTATTGCGGCCAAGTAATCCACATTACTATTGTCATCAAATATAGAGTCCATGTTCAAAGTTTCCTACTTAACAACAAAATGTCTTTTATAAACTGATTTTATTTCTGACCCAGAACCCAATCCAAGCAAGACTGCAGTCTCCTGGACTTTTTGTTTTTCATGGCATTGCCCACTTTGAGGAGCCCAGGCCAACAATCACGTAGACTATCATTTCTACATTTCAAATTTGTCTGGGTGTTTTCTCATGGTACAATGCAAAGCACTTAAAAGTATATATATAGACAATGCTGTGTGGCCCTCAAAGCCTCACATGAGGTTAGCTGCTATTATTATTAGGCTCACTAAACTTGACCCATGAGGGAGGTGTGGAAAATAGCTTGGAAAACACCATCCATGGGTTACTTAGAGACTATGTGAACACCCAGATCTCTAATGTTATCCGATAACTAGAACTAATTATTGATACTTGGTTTAATCAGTTATTAAATCATGGTTTGTAAATCAGTAATAGAATTTCTAATGTCATCTTTTTTTATTAGATTGATTCACTTTATGTATATGGGTGTTTAGCATGCATTTAGTGTACCATGTATGTAACTGGTGCAGAATTGGGGATCAGAAAAGGGGTCTTGGTTACCTGGAACTTGAGTTAGTGGATGGTTGTGAGCCACCACGTGGGTGCTAGGAACTGTACACAGGTCCTCTGCAATAGCAGCCAGTGCTCATAACCGTGGCGCCATCTCTCCAGCCCCTCATCATTTCTTCATGTAAGTTTCTGACTTGGCAGAAGGGCCTTCTCTTTCTTCTGCCATGTCCCCTTTATGACTCAGGATTTAGGCTTTCCTGTTGTTATGTTGAGAAAACGCACTACAACCCATTAACATAATTCTGTAAGATAGTCAACACATCCCAGCTGTAGCTGTACTGTTGAGTCTCCAAGATTTTTTATCATTCTGTCAAGAGAAAAGCAAAAGGGAGCAGAGAAAATGTGGACTTTGGGTCAAACCACTCTTCAGAAGCTTCTCATAGGAGCCAGGTAAAAAGTAAACTGTTTGGCTAGGCGTGTGCCACCATGCCTTTAATCCCAGCATTCAGGAAGCAGAGGCAGGCAGATTGCTGTGAGTTCAAGGCCAGCCTGGTCTACAAAGGGAGTTCAGGACAGCTAAGGCTACACAGAGAAACCCTGTCACAGAAAAAAAAACAAAAACAAAAAAAACCAAAAACAAAAACAAAAAAAACAAAACAACAAAAACAAAACAAAAGTAAGCCATTTACATTTATAAGGGCTCAGTTCCTTCATGGCCGGAGAATGCTAATACCACCTCCATCCTCCGTTGCAGGCAGGAAGCAGCCCTCCGGCTCACTGTTAGATCCTGACTACCTCATTCATGTGGAAGGCACACAGTAAACGCCCGCTGACTGGAAAACACTGCACTTAACACACTACCTAGCCATAGTGCAGTAAGGGAGCCTTACCACTGTTGCTGGAGTAATGTTGATGAATCTTCTACATTTGTAGTGTAAAGCATGGCCTCACTGGTGAGCTTATGTGTGAACCTTTGTACTGTCCGCCTGAAAAACCCGGAGAGTGACATTACACCCAACTCCACTTATTAACAGAAACTACTATTATTGTTGATGATTATAATGATGACGACGAAGCCAATGACCAAAGCAGCCATACAGTATTTACTCTGTGACACACACTGGCCTAAGCTCCAAATGAACTCACCTGCTTCTTTCAAGAAGTCTATGAGGTACGTGCTATCGAAGGATTCTCTCGATTAAGTTTTTCATATTGTTTGAGGATTTCATACATGCACATAATATGCTTTTATCAAGTCTACCCCAATTCCTTCCCTTCCAGTCCCTCCGTACCCCACAACCACTTCCGCTCCCAGCTTCATGTGCTTTGGTGTCAAACCTACTGAGTGCGCTTAGAAGGATCTTCATTCTGAAATGAAGAAACTGAGGCCTCAAGAGAGTGAGGGATTTGCCACAGAGCAGCCAGGAAAGAGCCGGGGCTTATATACCAGCAACCTGCTTCCAACAGTGGTCTTAAGCTGGATATACTCCGAGACAGAGGCAGGAGGATCACAAACAATACAAACAAAACAGGACTCATTACATCACTCTAAGGAAGGGGACACCTCTAACTCAAAGTCAGATGAAGTAGAAGGCATTCTCCATACAGAGGCATGCCAAGGTGCGTGTGTGGGAGGAGGACACACATCGGACTGACAGCGAAGACGTGATGTCCTGGTCCTAGGGATCTCTAGCCTCAAAACGTGCTTCCAAGGATCACAGTTTACAGAATGCTGAGGCCATCGCAAATGAAGTCCTCATTTCCAGAACGTAAGGAAGGGAAGTAATTAAGCCTCGGAAAATGAGAGGGAGATGTCAGCTCTTATCTTCCTCTGGTGCTTTATGGCCGCCTTCGGTGACAAATTCTGCTACATCTGAATAACTCACCAGATGGTCCAGCTGTGCAAATGTTATTGTTTTCCACCAATTCATAGCATTCCCACGGCTTCTCAAGGTCTCGTTCTTGAACTCCCAAAAGAAATCACAGCATCTCCCCTAAGCTATGAGAACGGAAGAGGCTCCCCAGTTGTCACAAAAGATTAATCAGATCTGTAGGTGAATTCCCAGGCAAACACCAATGCTTTTCACGATCTCCTTCAAATGGTTTGGTTTGGGGGACCTGACAGAAAGGAAAGTCTTTATATGAACAGGCTGAGAGGCACTGCTACAACTGACAATCAATTGATGATGGCCACTTTATGAAAAGTGACCCTTGCCCCTTAAGGACCATGTTGTCATTTCTCTTTGCACTGCTACCCTCACTGGTGTGCCATGATCACTTGCCTGTTGCCGAGTAAGCACACTGGTCACTCACAAGCTCTATATATTTCCCAGCCAGCTGTACTCTGAGAGACAAGAAGTAAGAACTCACACAGTGTCACTTACAGCCGAATAATTAGCAACCTGCGCGTTAAGAGACGCAAAGCTGAGGGCTATATAGCCATTCACAGTTAAGCATGAATTAATGCACTATAACTCAGGGCCCGAAGCCTCATCTATGCAGAAGGCAGATGTCCTTTCACTAGGAGGAGGAAGCTGTTACAGATCTTAAATAGGAGCGTGATGAGAAGGGGCGGGGCCAGGGCCTGGGGCTTGGCGGGGCCAGGGGCTGGGCGGGCCCAGGGCCAGGGGTGGGGCGGGGCCAGGGCCAGGGGCGGGGGGAGGGCGGGGGGGGGCAGGAAGGGAGTGTCTAAGGAAAGCAAGCATTCTGCAGCACCCCTAAAACCTTCTTACCATGACACGGCCTGCTAGGACGTCGCTTTCCGAGCCCTCCTGCATTTCAGACTTAACCACTCTACACCTACTTCCTGTCTGATACACTCCAGCCACACTTGCCCGGCTGCTGCTCCTCACACAAACTTCTCACACACGTATCAGGCATCGTCTCTTCTGCCTTGAAGACTCTTCATTCAGACGCTTGTGTGGATGCTTCACGCTGGCTGCTTCATCTCATTGGGTGACCGTGGGTTCTGAACAGATATCTATTCTTCACAAGAGACCGAGAAGGGTGAGCAGGGGCTGGGGAGACGGCTGAGCCAGTAACGTGCTTACCATGCAAGTGTGAAGACCTCAGTGCCAACCCCAGCACCCACATTTAAAAGTAGGCTTGAAGGCATGTGCTTGTAATTCCAATGTTAGAGAGGTGGAGACAGGCAGATCCCGGGGGCTCAGTGGCCAGTCAGCCTAGCCTATTTGGCAAGCTCCAGGTCCTAGTGAGAGACCCTGCCTCAAAAAACAAAGTAAATGGCTCCTAAGAAACAGCACTTGAAGTTGACTTCTGGCTTCCATATATATGTACACACATGCATATGCAAATGCTCCTGCACATACTTGTGTACCAACATATACACACACACATACACACAGAATAATGAAGACAGAAAAATACTATGGAGATGCGCGCATGTACCTGAAGAAGCCAGAAGAGAGCATAAAACCTTTCTAGAGCCGGAGCTGCAGGTGGTTGTGAGGCACCTGACACCGCTACTAGGACCAAAACTCACTTCCTCTGGAAAAGCAGTACATGCTCTTAGCTGCTGAACTGTTTCCAGCCCTCACGCAGGTCAAACTTTCTATCCCTTACTTTCAATCTGAAGGCATTCCTTTAACATGTCTTATGTGAGGGATTAATTTTCTTGGTTTTTTTTTTTTTTTTTAAAGGAAGTCTTCATTATTTTTTCTTCAATTTTGATAACTCCTTCCTTTAAATTCTGAGTTGACTTCAGTTGCCTTTCAGCTGGTTAAGGCCCACTGTCTCCAAATTTGCAAAGCCCGGACAAGCAGAGTACTCAATTCTGTTTACTACTTTTGGAAAAGTTTCAGGCACTATTCCTCCAAATATTTATCTGCTCCATTCTCATTCCTTTCTCCTTCTGAAATTCCAGAGCTCGTGTGTGTCAGGGCAGCTGCTGTGGTCTCCTGCTGGAGTGCTCATAGCTGGTGGTTTTCCTTCCCTGCCTACTCTATCATCTTGTTTCAGTCTAGATAGCACCCACTGGTCTGTCTTGAAGCTTCAAGTTCACCAACTCTTTCTTGAAATGCGTCAAGTCCATCAGGGAGGCTGTCAAAGGCATTTGTTGTCTGCGTCGTGTTTTCCACCCTCACATTTTTGTTTGACCATTTCTTTGGGGCTCTGTGTCTTCATTCAGAACTCCCTACCTTATACACATTTGTACATTTTTCTTCCCAAAATGCTTTTAAACATAATAATCAGTTCTTTTAGAGCCTACCTCTGTCTCTTAGATGACTGTTGTAGTCTGTTCTCAATATTGACTATTGTGGTAGGAGGGGACTGGGAGAGGGAGGGTCTTCTCTCTTGACTTCATTTGTTTGGCCAAGATCTGGGCTGAAGCTGTCTTATGATTCCACCTCTCTCCCATTTGTGAAAAGTAAAAGGGGATCTCTCACTGTGAGGGCATTTAATGATATCTTGTAGTTTTTCTTTGACTCATCCCCCAGCAAGTGACTTGGGATTTACACAGTTTGTTGCTGTCTCTGCCTTAAGGCCTTCATTCCTCAATGAGAAAAATACATGGCCAGAAGATCTGGCTTTTTTTTTTTTTTTTAATAGCACCAGTCCCTCCTGTTGGCCTGATTACAAACTTAGGTGTTCTTTCGGCTCCCACACTACTCTTAATGATCCTTGTAACTATGGCGAAAAGCAGAAAGTCCACATGTAGCGATGCCTCATCCTTGTATGAGTAGCTACAAACTCAAACTTCAGCAATTCATCCAGGCATTTCTTTAATACAAATCTTCTTGTTGACTGCAGGGCAAAGTGACCCAGGCTTTTCCCGAGCCCTGACAGGATGATGTCTTACCTTGTCTTTCTTCATTGACACCTGCCTTTCCTTAGACTTCAGGCTAGTTGATTTTCTTCATGAATTCAACTTCCTGCTAGATCCAAGTAAATGCGTGATTTTTGTCAATGATCTTACCTGTTCTTACTAGAACCCTGAAATCCTAACATTCAGGTTTAGATTGCTTCGAGCGTTATCCTGTCATTTCCCTCAGGATCCCTAACTTTCAAAGTCCGTACATCTTACAGTTTTGCTAGCAGAGATTCTGCCAAAGAATGAGCAACACGCTCTGGATTCATCAACAAAAAGAGGCCAGTGTCAGGCAGATGACCAAGAAATGATAAGTACATTGACAGCAGGTATTTGCAATTAAGGGTGAGATAGGCAAGCACATCTTCCTGAACTGGGAAGAATTGGAGTAGCAGGGATCATTAACTCCCCACAGTCCATTGTTTTAGCAGGGTAACTAGTTTTCTCTGGCTACCAAAGGAAGGAGACTCAGCGATGGCTACAAAGACTTTGGCCAAACTACAGAGCTACAGTTACTGTTACAGCTGCTTGTCTTCCTGCCCAACAGAGTAGCAATGAGCTAAAAATAAGAGACTAAGATAGTTGCTTAGAGGTCATGAGCTTATTTAGAACCCCAGTTTCTACCTACCACAGGTCGCCATAGAGATATCTAAATTTCATCATAATAGACGTTTTTAAAAATCAGGATATTTGGGGGCCTACAATCTTTAAAAATTAATTTTTAAATTGGTTTTATGCATTATCTTATTAAGTCTAATTTTAAAAAAAACCCAAGGTTTAATTTTTATAATGTCAGGAAGAAAGGGGATCAAATTGTGGAGGCATCTCAACACGTGAGTAATGTTTCCAACCCAGCAAAATCAGATGGCCTGATTCCCTTGCTCAGTGTTTTTGGTAGAAAAGGCAATTTTCAGGACTGAAATAGCCGCTCCTGAGCCATCACAGATGCTCTTAAAATCCATTTTTTTAAACCCCTATACACTTCCATGTGTAAATGAAAAAGGACTCCTGGAAATACACATTTTTCTATCTTGAAAGATAACTTACTCAAGCATAAAGTTAATACAATTTATTACACCAAAAGTAAAGTTGCTTTACAGCAAGCTCACTGCAGAGGGGTAAACACACTTCACAGAGCTGGATGGGACCACTGTCCTCAGTCCACCTCCTTCGGTCTCAGCGCCTCCATAAATATCATCTCCATCGCTCCTGCTGACAGAGGAGAGGGGTGGCCCTCTGGAGTCTTGAATCACCTAGAGCAGCGGTTCTCAACCTTCCTAATACTGTGGACTCTAATATATTTCCTCATGTTGTGGTGACGCCTCAACCATAAAACTATTTTCTTTGGTACTTCATAACTGTAACTTTGTTACTGTGAACGAATCTTAATGTAATTTTTTTTTTTTTTTTTTTTTTTTTTTTTTGGCGATAGAGTTGCCAAAGGGGTCGCGGACCCAGAGGTTGAGGACCGATGCCTTAAGACCCCTGCCACGTCAGTGTTAATCCTAGGTTCAATTATGAGCTTTGGTAAGTATGAAGGACCTAAAGTAGTCCATCAGGACTTTAAATTAAAAGTGATGAAGCCAAGAGGGAGGGCTGCTGAGTCAGCAAGCTCATGTTCTTCTATTTGAGAAACTTATAAACTGCGAGACCTCACTCAGGAAAGGAATTAAAGTTCCTCTGAGCCTCAGTGTCTTTATGTCAGAGTTAAAAATTGTACTAGTACTGCCAAACTCAAGCTGAGAGACTTGTACGCAAGCAGTTTGGCTAGTACTTAGCACATGGTATACACAGGTTAGATTTTTTTTTTTACCATCACCACTATCTCTACATCAAATGTCTGGCCACTTAGCTACTCAAGGTATCACCTCAGTCAGTCTATTCATCTGACACACACGTAGCCATGTGCCGGGCTCTCCTCTAAGAGTTTGTGCATAATAAAGGCAGACCACAAAATCTGTCCCTTCTGCCCTCTAGCAGCAGGACACGACGTTTGCTTCAACTTGGACTTCCTTTCGAACATAACTAAACTGGACCAAGGCTAAGGTGAAGTGGCTGGGACACTTGTACATGCAGAGGATGCCTTCTTGCACTTTGTATCAGGTACCTTTGCTAGCTATTTTACTCAATCGTGGAGTTGAAGAGGCAGAGGGATAGCAGACTGTATTCGCCTGGTTTGGGCGCAGGATATAAAAACACTCGTTCAATGATGAGATATCATCAGGCCTTCCCAGAATTCCAAGAGTGAGACGACGTCTTCCAGCCAAGTGTTGAGGTGTTCCAGACAGGCGACTCAAGAGCAAGTGATGGCTTACGTTTAGAGATTCTTTGGGAGACCACAGCAGCGAAGAGCACTGTTTATTAATCTGTTAAGTACTCGTTACATGTGGCACATGCTTGGTGATTTACAAATTCTTTCATCTTTGTAGTAGCATAAAGGGTTGGTATTACTAATCCCTGTTTCACAGCAAAGCCACAAAGAGCTAACCCCAGAAGGAGAAAACAACGTCACCACACTTGCACGGTGTATAATTGATTGTGTTGGGGTTCTAGACTTCTAGTCTGGCATGGATCTTATTCAAACTACATCAAGGCAGCTGAAGGATCTGGTTCCTCACCTTTCCTAACTCTTAGAAGCTGCTACATCCTTGGTGCATATGTGGTCCTCTTCATCCATCCCAGACTCCGCAGGCTGCGCTTTCCCATCATTCACTACGCTTGGGATGCTTACCGCTGTGCTTACACGGAGCCTGACTGGGAAATCTTATTTTCACGTAAGATGATTATCAGCTCTGATTTCACCTATAACTTTAACTCCCCTTTCCCATGTGACCTGACATGTTGACAAGGTCTGGAGGTTAAGACACGGATGCCTCAGAGAGGAAAGAGCATCATTCTGCCTACTTTACATGGCTTGTTAGTGACAGAGCTATCAGGATAGAGAGTGTTAGGGTGCCATCCCAGCTGAAAGGGAATCACTGGTGGTTCTTAAATATGAGAGAAATACAAATTATTGTGCATTGCACATAAACAGCCCTTGGGTGAGAATAAAACAAGGAATCAAAGGAGAAAAACGCAAGCCACTACTCAGTAGGAATTAGTGACGCACTCAGCGAAGAAATGGAGAAAAGAAAGTGGGTTGAAGAAAGTCTCCGAGGCAGAATGAGCATCTACGCTGGGATATGGAGACAGATGGAGGGGACGAGTTGCAAGATGAATCTCGATGCTCTAGCTCAGGTGGTTGGGAGCCCTATACGTTTCTTGCATCTCTATGTGCTTTGATCTTTGAAATTCATTTATCTGTATCAATCATTATCCACCAAATACTTGTCCATATGTCAGACTATTAAGATAGCTGGAGGCTTGGGGAAATTGATGAAATGGAAACAAAATTCCCTGTTAAGGTTCTCGCCTACCGATTGACAGAGAAATGCAGAATACACATAATAACAAGTGAAGGTTATATCAGAATGTGGTTCAAGACACCAAGAAGAAGGAAATAGTATGGTGAGTGGCTTCAGGAATATGGAGGTCAGCTGGTAGGATACCAGTGTTCCAGATGGTCCAAGCCAGCCTCAATCAGAAATTGACAGTTGACCATAAACTTGAGAGAGATGAAGAAAATCAACCTGTGGGCATCTTGGGACGTTCATCCCTGCCAGGTGAGCAGTTAGTGTAGAGCCCTGCAGTAGAACAAATCTGTGGTTGAAGACAAATGACAGGACCTGGGCAGCCATGGCAGAGTGAGGAAGAATCTGAAGGTGATCGTTCTACTCAAGAGGGAGAAACTGGCTTGATTGGCGATTGGACTCTTTCAAGAAAAGAAGAGCCAAAAGGGAAGAGCAATGGTACCCCAGTGTCTGGGCGGAGACAAGACATGCTCCATCCACATCTGACTCTTCACCTCTTCTTGTTGCCTTAGCTACCCATGGCTTCTCTTGATACAGGATGCAGCCAAGGATGGCTGGTGTTTGCTGAGCATATGGGGGAGGGGCCTCTACATGTGTTGCCCTTTGATCTTCAATGTAATAATCCTGGAAGGTGGATAGGCTGGTTATCCCTGTTCTTGTGGCAAGGAAATGAAATGGTCCAAGATGACATGGCTAGAAAGTTAATGTGGGGTTGGGGAGGTGGGGTTAGGGGGTATGGGGCACGGGGGGGGGGGGGAGGAGAGGGCTCTGTCCTGGAGATCTCATCCCTATCCCTAAGATCCCTCTCTATGCCCTGTACTACGCAAAGAGCCAAACAGGACAAAAAACAAAACAACAACAACAAATACCGCTGTCCTAAGCCAGCAAGATGGCTCAGTGGGTGAAAGTGCTTCCTACATCACCCTGAAGACTTGAGTTCTAACCTACAGTGGAGAGAGAACCCAAAAGTTTCCCCTAGCCAGTATACATGTTCTACACATGCATATATATGTAATAATAAAATAAATTATAAGCCAGAACACTCTTCTCATCCCTTCTTCAAATCTTATCATTAATAGTTCGCCTCTAAAAAAAAAAAAGTGGTGGCATAATAAGCGCCTTATAGAGAATGAACAAGCCATCCACCTATCCTCCCATCCATTCATCCCCCCCACCCACCAATCCCTCCACTCACCCACACACCCACACATAAAACCATCCACCTATCCACCCACCCACCCACCCACACATAAAACCATCCACCTATCTACCCACCCACCCACCAATCCATCCACCCACCCACCCACCAATCCATCCACCCACCCACCCACCAATCCATCCACTTACCCATCCACCCACACATAAAACCATCCACCTATCCACCAATCCATCCACTCACCCACCCACCAATCCATCCACTTACCCATCCATCCACACATAAAACCATCCACCTATCCACCCACCCACCAATCCATCCACTCACCCATCCACCAATCCATCCACTCACCCACCCACCAATCCATCCACTCACCCATCCACCCACACATAAAACCATCCACCCTTCTACCACCCCCTCACCCACCCACCCACCCATCGATCTACTCACCCATCTACCATCCCACCCATGTACGCATCCCCTAACTTGCTCACTCACTCACTCACCCACCCTCCCAACCATCTGTCCATTTTTGCACTCATGTCTAAATAACAGCTATTAATCAGTTATTAAATGCTGGGCTCTGGGGTGTGACTTTTCTTCACGGTGAAAAAGATTTGACAGCTAGAAAGCGTATGCCGAAAAGGAAACACAGGGCCTTAAGGACAAATGGCACTATCTGAAATTTTGCCTCTGGAGATGATCACATTTATCACTTGGTAACCATTAAGTCACCACACAGTGGCTGACGGTCATCTTTCTGCTGGGTAGTGCTCCCTCCATAGCTAATTGCCTTCCATCTCTGGCCTAGCTCTCGTCAGTCTGGCACACTGTTATTACATACAGTAACAGTGTGTAAGATATTAGCTTGTCATTATATATAAATGTGTCTAAGGAAAACTCATTTCCAAGAATCATTTTTGAAAATGAATCCAGAAGAGAGGTAAAAGCTTATTTTCTGTCTCCAAGGACAACATAAAATAACTCTGGGGCTTGTAATGAGACCCATTTAAGGTGGGCTTTATGCCCTGTGGGAATACCAAACGCTCTGGGATATTATATGAAGCCCAGGAAACAGTTAAGCTGGATGCAGGCAGCTTTCCTCTGCTCCTCCGGTGCCATTTGCTCCTTAACGATGTGAACAGCCCACTTCCCATGATTCTATTTATTGTATTATGGTTAATAACACGTGACCAGAAGATAATTTTTAATATTTTCCCTTTGGTGCCATTAAGTTTAATTTCCTTGTTCCAATAACAAAGCATCAGTGCCTTGTCTGGCACTAGAACTTTTTTCTTTTGTTATCTATTAAAATAATACTCTAAATTGCTATAAAATCTATATTTCATACAACTCTTTCTTCATAGGGTTTGTGATGCTCACAAGAGCCAAGATCACTCTATATGTGAGGATTAGCACGGACTGTTCGGGACGGCTTTTACCACTCAGCAATAACTATGTGAAATAGAGACATCACATGTCGTGTCCCCAGGACAACAGTGCCTATGTGTGGGAGGTGGTCAAAGGCCTGTGACAAATGAACAACAAAACGACCACCTTCACCTGGGATCGCACACAGAACAGCCAAGACAGTTTTCTGAATCAAAAGTTTCTTTATGAAGAGTGAAGAAAAAGGATTTAGATGCCTATTCACCTGGAAAAGAGATAGTCTAGGGGAGTGTTTAAACCTTAAGTACCATAAGCAGTTGCTAAAGACGTGTCATTGATAAGAAGTCTATTCTGGGTGCCGATGACAAACAAAGGTGACACAGACACTGTCCCTCCACTACATAGCCTTCTTCCTGGCATAGGAAACGTTGGTGATCTCAAGTCCCCAGGATGCCTCCCCTGCACGGCCCTCCAGTGCTCAATGGTCCCACTGGTCTGACACCAGAAAATGTAGCAACCTATGGGCTCTGCAGCTCAACAGCCCAAGTTCAAGTCCTCGGTCAGTCCAATGCTACCTCTGTGGCTTTAGGTAACTCTCCTGTCTTCAGTGCGCCTCATTTGCAAAGTAGGAATTAAAATCTCTCACAGACATGTCGTGACAATAAACGAGCTTGTGTTTGTAAAATGTTTATAGCATGGGCTGTTTGGTTTATTATCGCTACTTTGTGATGACGGATATTTTGCATGAGTGCTTGTGATTATTAATCTCTAACTAATGTACACATTCTAAGCAGAAATGTTCCTGTTGTTTTTTAGAATTACAAATGATCATTATAAAATATTTAAATTATATCAAGAAAGATAATGTGTCTCAGCAATTCTACTCCAAAGATAACCACAAAAGCATATATCTATTTTCAGCAAAACTTTATACTGTGCAAACAGTTCTACAGGTAGCCTGTTTGTTGAAATATTTGCATAGTCTATTCAGGTGATCTACGCATAAAGATCTATAGTTGAATCAAGTGTTACGTCATTCATGGGTATGTAGACTATCTACTCTTTATATAGCTGGGCTATAGAGACCAAGCTGAGGCACACATATTTAAAAGAAAAAAAAAATCACCGAATTCATGCTGTATTTCCATAGATAGGAAGACCTGAATATGTGTGTGCATAAAATATCGCACACCAAAACTAACCAGACCCAAAGTCTATACAATTCAGTGAGCATCCCTACAGTGATATAGGCATTCAGAATGGAAGCTGTGGCTCACCATAAAAAAAAATGCTTACACTTTCACTATCTAATATATTTTATATCCTTATCCACTATCAAAACCAAAAACTCCAGCATTTTGGTGTGTGATGATTTTATTTATTTTCAAAGTTTTTGTTATAATAAAGTTCATTTTGTGTGTATATATATATATATATATATTATGTATGACATGTGTATATATATATAAGTATATCTACATATGTACATATACATATACACACTGGCCACTTTAGGAGATCTGAAAGAGTTGTGATAAGATTTAATTGCAAAAGAACATTATTTTTTCTAAGTACTCTTAATAAAAAGATTTTAACTAGCATGATGCATCTACCTCTCAGTGTTGACTGCAGACAAAAACCAAGTAGCATAAATATGCCAGAGCCCTACTGACTATTTAGTAGATGCTAACAATCACTGCGACTGCCTGAAATCAGCAGCAGGAGTCAGTCTCTTCTGTTCATTTCCTTTTGAAATAGGGTCTCTCTGTGTTGCCCTGGAACTCGCTATGTGGATCCAGCTTGCCTCGAATTCAAAGATCCACCTGTCTCTACGCTCTGGGTGCTGGGAATTAAAGGTGTGAACCACTATACCCAGCCTCTGTTTTGAGTCTTACCAACGTTAACCCACAGGCTGAACCAGCTCTAGGCCCACCACGGCTCTTGGATTCTATTCGTTCATGACTGGGTACTCCTCTAAACTACAGGAAAGAAGTAACTCAGAAATAGCATTTTATTGTGATCCTTTCAACAGCTGAAAATTATCCACATGCTACTTGCCATTAACCTGACAGGTTAAAAGTAAGTCTGATGACACAGAAGGAATAGCGCTTGTAATCAATATGTCACTACATCACCCAGCTTGCCTACAGTGAAATTAGTTTGGAAAGTATCCATGACCGCAGCGGCACATGGCATGGATGAGAAGGAGAGTAGGTGATTGCTGAAAAGGACCAATTACTGCTTTTAAAATTTTTATTTATGGCCAGGCGTGGTGGCTCACTTCTTTAGTCCCAGCACTTGGGAGGCAGAGGCAGGTGGATCACTGTGAGTTCGAGGCCAGTCTGGTCTACAAAGTGAGTCCAGGACAGGCAAGGCTACACAGAGAGACTCTGTCTCAAAATTTTTTTGTTTGTTTATTTATTTTATGCATATGAATACTCTGCGTGCATGTACACCTACATGCCAGAAGAGGGTATCAGATTTCGACAACCAAATCTATTTCCAGATGTTGCTAAATGTTCCATGAGGTCCACTTGTGTAAGATCTATATGTATTTGTATAGCATTTTCACTTGGCAAATACATGTAATAGTCATAGTGGTTGTGTATAGGCGGGGTACACATTTTTCCCCGGCCCTTTAGAGATATGGAACTATGAACCATTTCTGCTAAATGTTATCAAGTCAAAATTTACATTTGAAGCCACCAAGATGGCGTTATGGGTCAAATTGGAATAGTTTTAATTTTTAAATCTTACTTAAGCAACACAAACAGCCAATGCCTTACTTGACAGACCACCAAAGACATGATCAATCAGCCAGCATCAAAGAAGACCCCTAAGTAAAAACAAGTGAGGGAAACAGCCGTACAATTCAGAAGTAATTTTAACTTGAATTCATTAGTTGTTGAGATAATAGTGTGAAGAATAATTTGCTTGTTCCTGCAGAGAGAGAAAATGGGGTAACGCGTGAATGACTCCAGGACGTGTGGTGGTGTGTCTTTAGGGGGAGATGCACACGCCACCCACAAAGGCTGCACATTAACGTGGTTATAGGAAAACACCAACAGGCTCCAGGTACCAACATCTTGGGGAAAGGAACCAGTCTACAGATATTAAGGGAGGTTTCTAGACACCCCCTCCCTCCCCCCCCCAAAAAATCTAGACTCCCAAGGAGATGGGAAACAAGACGAGGGATAACTGGACACCCAGCAAGGTTGTCATCTCACACTGAACCCCCAAGTGCCGTGAGCAGACTTCACTTTATGGGCTGACAGCGATGCTTGCTTATGGTCATGCTTTTTACCCCTTTAGGACTCAGGTTCAGACACTGAATATGTCATCACATTAAAAACAACCTGCCTTACGTGTGTCATAACAAGACTGGGGTTATTGAGCTCGGGCCCGGGGTATTGATCCGAATGTGGATACTTTGTCATTGGCCGTCCATTCAGTGTCAGCTTACAACCAAGTGAGGTGACAGGAATGTGCACTTGACTCACTGAAACAACTACAGCTCCCCCACTTGCTCCAGAACTTGCTCGCCAAACAGCACCCCCTCTTCCTCCCTCTCTCCCCACATCCCTACTTATAGTTAAACCCCTAAATCTCTAAGAGAATACAAGACAACGCTGAGGCCCGCCATGATTGCCTCCCCCAGCAGGCCCATCTGTGACTTAAGATAGAACGGAAGGCCTTCCCCTTTCGCCAGCAAGAGTTGCTTCTATTCTCTTGTCGCCACACATGCAGGTTTTTGAAAGATTTAATCTCCAACTGCCAAGCTTCCTTAAAACGAAATTGCTATAAAGCAATGCATCATCCCACTCTAACTTCCTACAAGTCTATAGTAACACTCTTCAGTGAGACTTTGCTGTAGTGCATCATCCACAAGCCAAAATGTAAGCCAGAGGCTCTCAACCTGTGGGTCGCTATCCCTCTGGGGTGTACCAACCCTTTCCCAGCGATCACCTGAGACCATCAGAAACACTGGTACTTACACTACAATTCATAACAGAAGCAAATTTAGTTATGAAAGAAGCAACAGGTATTTTATTGTTAGGGGTCACCACAACATGGGAGTGTATTAAAAGGTTGCAGCATTGGGAAGGTTGAGAATTGCTGGTCCAGCCCGTAAGTAGCAGTGGCAATTTGGCTATGTAACCCTAGAACAGAATTTCAAAGGCTATGGATCCTAGCACTGGTATGTCACCTGAAGGGAGGGAGGTTTTCTGAGAAGCGTGAAGCGCCAACCTCTCTACCCAGCGAAACAAGAACCTTCACATCACTGTGGCCAGCCATCACAGAGGCCAAGGGCACTACGCTGAGTAGCGCATCACAGGACTGACCCAGAACTTAAAAGTGGGCTCGAACACTACACTTATCCTATCTTGAATGCATAAGGACTCAGCAAACCCTCAAATTTCTCTGGACCTCAGTTCCTGGCTATGTGGGCAATTGAACAAATACATGCCTCCCAAGTGACAGTGTGAATTGAAAGGATGAGTTTTGTGAAGGTGCTTGTCACTTGGTAGGTGGCTCCAAGAAAACTCACTTCCTTTTCGTTAGTTATTCCAGTGTGGTGTAAGTCAACCCTATGTGGGGTAATAATTACCCTTAATCCTAAACTGCTAACACGTCAAACATTTTAAAGCTAGGATTAAAAACAACAGCAGAGCATCAAAGACTCCATGGCTGACGTAGCAGCATTCATCCCCACTTAGCACAAAACTCTATAAATGTGCTGGATAAACAAACCCATACCTCTGTCGCTCTGAACCAAGCTCAGCATTCATCCAAAAGGAGCCTGGGACTCCTGAGAGGCAGGTTAAAGCTGCAAGCAGGTGAGAGGCTGACATAGTCATCTTTGACAACACCAACACCAACACTAGGGGGCGACTCTTTCCTTCTCACCCAAAGACATCATCCCATCCATCCCCTTTAACCAACCCAAGGCTTCCGCACAAACCCTCGCAAGGATCAAGTTCAACAGCTGCTGGGAAAGGCTAGGCAGGCAGCTCTTGCCAATTATGGGATGGATCAATAAACCCCAACAACGGGACAAAAATTGTCTACTCAAAGTTGCTCAGAAATTTTTTTCTGAAATTAAAATCAGAGAGCCATACATAGCCCTAAGCCAACTGTGATAGAACACACTTGTTGTCCTGGCATTTGACAAGTACAGGCAAGAGGAGGAGGAATTCGGGGACATCCTTGGCTACAAAGCAAGTTCAAGCTAAGCCTGGGCTACATAAATACAACTCTGCTTCAAAAAAAATATTATCAATAATTTACTAATTTTAATAATAATAATAGTTTGGTTTAGTGTAAAGGGCTATTCAGCAGTTTAAAATATCAATGATAATAACTGATACTAGTCTTAAGAGTAATTTTCATACTGTGTAAAAAGCTTTACGAGTACTTTCATTTTTTAAACATTTTTTTTCCAGTTATCTGGTCAATAGGTATTACTAACTTTTTTCTGTTAGAAAATTTATGACACAGAACATGATGCGCGTGTGTCCTATAACCTCAGAATTTCAGAAGTGGAGGTAGGGAAATCAGGAGTTCAAGGCCAGATAGTATGTTTGAGGCTAGCCTGAGCTACATGAGACCTGGACTCAAAAGCCAAAAACACAACACAGAATGATGCCCAAAAGCAGCAAACCTACTGAGTTCCTGTCTCAATTCCACCACTCACTGGCTGTGAAACCTGGCAAGTTAACTGACCTGTGTCCCCTTATTTTCTCTTGGGCTATCAGGGAGTCAACGTGAACCAAGGTTCCATACGTGCTTGATATATTAAAGTGTGTAGACTATCGCCTGACCCCCAAATCACACGTTATTCATTTGTTTATATATAACTACTTAGCTGCCAGTTATACCAGGCCTAAAAAGAATGCAAAAGCCTTGTGGTTTGTTGGGAAGTCTGACATCATATAATAAGGTGTGAGGAGTTCTACGGTCGAAGAACGAAATGCTTTGGAGCCCAAAGGGGGTGGGGGGTGATAGAGCCAGGTAAGGTCCAGCAAAGCCTAGATGGGAAGCGAACTGCACTGCATGCAGCAGCAGCAGCAGAAATGCCATCCCCAACCCCAACCCCCACCCCACCCCCAACCCCACCCTCACCCCCAACCCTGCCCACCCCCACCCTGCCCCACGCCCACCCCCACCCTGCCCCACCCTACCCCCAGCCCCGCCCCACCCGCAGCTCCACCCCACCCCCATCCCTGAAAGCTGCCTTCAATGTTTGTGGATGAGAACTTTTTAATAGCTAGTCCTAAGTTGGAAAACATCTGGGCAAGTCATTTGGCCCCTGGTTTTCCATACAATGCCGATCTTTTGGGATACCGGGGATAGGTCTGATGTGCAACCGTCTCATTGACAGTACTCAGAAGATAGTATTAAGTGTCCACCTGCTTGTGCTAAGAATGGTAAATAAACTCTCCGTCCTGACTGGTTAGAGAGCATTCATCCACATATGGTATGAGTCTTCTCACCCTGAACTGATAAAATCCAATAAAACCAACGCCATCACATACTCATTGGAACAAATTAGAGAAATCCCAAACAGTGTAAAGGTGTAGGGAAAGCCACTAGTAATTCTCTCACTACAGTTGAGACTTTTGACGTATTTCTCTTCAGCTTTTATTTTTAAACACCATTTTTCTCAAAATAGTTGCAATTGTACCACATAGCCCGAAGGCAAAGAAAATGGCCACTCGTCCATGTGGCAGTGGGGGTGTGCTGTGTATCACTTACTTGGCAGTCTCTCAGGCTGTACTACATGGCCCCTCATGGTGCCCAGAGACTAAGGACATTCTCTGAGGGAGGCACGTCTCACATACATGAACATATTCCTAAGTTTGAGTCCCCAACCACACCACAAAGAAATGCCACTGTGTTCCTATCCCCAGGTCTCCACAGCCCACTGGGTGTCTGGAAAATACTACAACTGGAGTTTTGGGCCATATTATATTATTACATGTATAAATACATATTTTAAATATCATAAATGTTTCTGCCTTGCATATTATAAGAACCTTGGCTCCATTCTTTCATTTTTGTAACTGAAAACCAAAAATAGTTTAAAAAAAATTTTTTTCTGAAGCTTCTCCGAGTAAGGCCGACTGACTGCCAAAAAAACCACAGATGACTATAGAATCTGGCCTATTCTGGAATTTGAGCACTTTAGGATAATTACTATTCGTATCTTAGAAGCCATATTTTATGCAGTGCACACAAACGGGATAATAGCAAAACATTCTTTTTTTTTTTTTTTGTCATGGACAGATTCTTCAAATGCAAGTTTTTTAAAACTGCCTCCTCCCAGCTCCCCTAACCCTTTCTACCAAGCATCTTAACTCTCGACTTTATCCCACATGCCATTGTTAATGACCAGTGTGTATTTCTAAGTACGGTGTGTAACCATTCCAAAAACAAAATCATAAATATACATATGACTGTGGGTTGTCACCATTTCTCAAACATGACTCATATACCGCAGCCATACTTTTCTAGGCTTTCTGGGCTAGAGATTGAATCCAGGGCCTTGAGAGTGCTTCTTTTGAAAGCACCACAGCACTGAGCTAAACCCGGCCATTAGCTCTTGTTTCTTACTCTTAATGACACATTGCAGAACTGTGTCCAAACCAGCTGGTTTTGACTCACCTGTGTGAAGTGCTTGGTTGATGGTCAGATGCAGGAGTGGGCTCCACGTCGGGGGACAAGCACCTGCGTGAGTCTTAAAGCCCTGCAAGTAGAAAACCATGCCAAGAAAAGATATTGCTCCCGAACAAGGAGTTTCCAGTTCTTGAACTGCCATCAAAACAAACGGCGGTGGTATCCTTGAAAAACAGCATCAGCCCCCTTTTCCTCAGGCCCCTCACAGTCTGCTGAACCACTGGCCCATCTTTCTGAGAGCCACTTAGCATCAAATCTTTCCCAGCCTCTGAGTTCCTTGCTCATGTAAAATCTCATGTCCAGAAAAAGCTCCTAAAGTCAGTGAATTCCTGATTCCCCAGTGTCGCATTCTGCCTCTTTGATTAAGCTCCATCAAAATATATTCCCTGGCTCTCCTCCCTGGCTTCTGCCAGTGAGAGCCAGTTAAGCTTTGCAGTCCCTTTGAGGTGTAACCTCTTTCCTCCCTCATCAGGCCTAGCACATCCCCAGCTGGGATTGGCTGTGTGCTAACACTGCCAATCACACAGGCCCTCAGGACAGGTGGCAGGGGTTAACTCCTCAGAGGGGCACCTGTTGCTGAAGAGGCCAGGCTCCGGCAAATCCTCACCTGTGAAGGAAGAGTGCCTTCCTGACCACAAAACCTGAGCCTAAGCACAGCAGAGAACTTAAGGTTTAAGAAGTTGGCACACACAAAAAAAATAAAAATAAAAAATAAATAAATAAATAAAAAAGAAGTTGGCACATGCCAGTAATCCCAGCATTTAAGAGAAAGGAAGATCAGTAGTTTTCAAGGCCAGCCTCAGCTACACGTTGGTGACATGCACCTGGCTGATGGAGGCAATTTTATGCTTACAAGTCAAATAGAAATACTCAAGGTAATTGGCTAGAACACATTTGCTAAAGGCAACTGGGAAATGCGTGTTCATTGAAAGGTCTGGATCACCCTAATTAATAAGTGCGCATGCTCCCCGCAGGCAGGCAGAGCCCTGAAAGGGAGTGGGAACTCTGGGCCAAGACACATCCGAGCCTGGTTCTCAGAGGTTCTTAGCTCCTCCCAGGCCAGAGAGAGTTTGGGAGAAGAAAAGAGAAACCAGCATCACCCTTCGGCCTAATTGCTTTCTGAGGCTGTGGGAAACAGTGACCAAAACAACCCTGGAGAGGAAAAGGATCATTTGACTTACGGGTCTAGATGCAGACAGGAACCTAAGCAGGAGCGAACCCCGGAAACTGTGGGGGGACACTGCTCACTGGCTTGCTCTCCTTGCCCTGCCCCTCCTGCTTCCTGATAGAACCCAGGGCCAGCCCAGGGGGTGGCACCACCCACAGTGGGCTGGCCCCTAACACATCAATCAAAAATCAAGGAAATGCCCTGTGAACCTGCCCACAGGCCAGTCTGATGGAGGCAAATCCTCAACCGGGGTCCCGTCTTCCCAGGTGACTCTAGTTTGTAGCAAGTCCACAAAAAAAAAAAACTAACTGGTACGACTTTCACAAGGGGCTTGTACTGTCCACCTGAAAAAGAAAATAAAAGGAAGAAAACCAACTATCTCTTCCCTTCTCAGGTGCCTGGAACAATGCCCGTCCGCAACTCCGATGGCAGGTGTTTTAAGTGTACACCATCTGCTATCAAAACATACCTGTGTTTGGCTTTAAAATTCATTGACATTTTGGGACTTCTCTGTCTTGCCCGTTCCTGTTTACGCGCCAAACAAGACAAGAAGAGACATATATATCCCTTGATCTCTATGGAGAAAGTGCAGTCGGGCGTGGGTTTAGTGCTTACCATGGCTGGTGGGGAGCTGAAAAAGGGAAAACAACTTGCCAACAGTCCCATCAGTTACCTGCAAAGCCCAGGATGGGGACAGGCAGCTCCTGCCACCGTCTCACAGATTAGAAACGTGCTCACACTTGTCCAGACACCTTGTGAACAACACATCAGATTAGCAAGGTGGGAGATGAAATTAGCGCACCTCTGTGCAAACATGTGTGAGCACGGAGCTAATCTTCCGCCTCCTCTGTGGCCCCTGGTGTTCACCAAAGATGCTCACCTAGAAGGAGCTGTCGCCCATTACGTCCAAATCAGACACACACACACACACACACACACACACACACACACACACACACACACGGCAGTGCTGGTAACAAGGTTTGATCCCCTGTGAACCTTTCTACCCATGCAATGGTGCCAAAATCTGGGAGAGAAACACTGGGACCCCTTTCAAAGGGCACTGCCCCTCCTTGGAAAAGTCACTTTTATTCTCCTGGCTCAGTTGTTGTGTGGGAGGCTTACTGCCTCCTTCTGCTAACCTAGGCCTAGTCCTGGAAGCTTCTCACCCCTGTACAATCTAACCTAGGTCTAGAATGTTTTCATCCTCTGAGACTTACTGCTTAATGAGCTCACCCTTACTTGTTCTTTCTGAGCGCTGGGCTGCCTGGTTGAACTCAGCTGTTCTGGCTCAAACTCCTCTCCCAGATGACTTAATCTGGCTTCTTCCTCCACCCAGAATTGCTATGTTGCACCTCAAACTAACTCAGCAATCTGCTCTAATCTTCTGCCTCCTTCTCATTTACTGGCCTGTTCCATCTTCACCTGAGTTTTCCCTCTCTCTCTCTCTCTCTCTCTCTCTCTCTCTCTCTCTCTCTCTCTCTCTGCCACCCCCTCCCTTCACTTGCTGAAGCCTGAGCTAACCATGGGCTTTTATTACCTCTTCAACTCCCCTCGCCTGCCTTCTCTAGTTTCCTTCCCTCCTCAGACTCACAGCATCCATCCATCTTATTGCAAAGGGCTTGAACTCAGTACAAACTAGATAAGCAGTCTCCACGGCCAGAAAGTGGCGCACAATCAGTTTCCAGATTCTTACAGATTGTGACAACTTAGGCCGCTGCACCAGCGAATGATTAGAAAACCCCTGATCGCTGAGGCTTCTTTGCTCTCCACTCACTCTAGTCCCTCCCTCTGACCGCTGGGGTCAGCCTTGCAGAGACCCAGGTATCTTTGGGGTATAGATAATATTAACATATTGTCACCTGTTGTCCTGCTCTCCTGGAAAAGCTGGCTCTGGAGTTGGGAGTTGCCTTTCCCACTCTAGGCCCAAGCATAATACGCTGAAGAAGAAGTAATAGGTAAACTATCTCCGATAGCCCTTACTAATGGCTAAGTGTAATGGCAGGTGTCTGCCTCTGACTCCTCCCTCCCCTTTTCCTTCGTTTTGTTTACTGTCTTTGAACTTTGAACTGTACTTGAAGCCTTTGCTGTAATGTAAACTTTCCTTATCTCGGGATTTGTAAGCCCATTTAGGGTTGGGGTTTAAAAATAAAAGCCTCTGGCAGCAAAGTCATCTAAAACTTGTAATTAAAATGGTTGCTTTAAAAAAAAAAAAAGAAGAAGGTTTATGTATGTTGTGATTGAGATGGATAGATGTTTCCAGAGTAGAAAGGGTTAACGTTGTGAGGGTCCGAAGGCATGCCTTAAGGTTCCTTGGAGAGAGAGAATTAGTGAAATAATCTGAGGGTCAGAAGACCAGATAACATCTGACAGAATTTCCTCTGGTCTCTTAACAATTGTCTGCAGCCTTTGGACCAGCATTTCGGAGCTCCCCTCCTCCATGATCAAGCCCCCCCCACCAAACAAGCAGGAAATAGGCAGAGGATTACCATCACCCAATCAAAATACTGCAAATTTAGGACCAAAGCAACCTCCCAAAATGGCAGTGCTGGTGACAGAAGGGCTTTGACCCAGTAAACAGAAGCCTAAAGGCTTTAAAGAACATTGCTTAAAAGAATTGCATTAGGTATAATCATATGACCATTTTCCAAGTGGCCCTTGCCTGCAAGATTTCCTCAAAGGGAAGGGTACGTTAAGGGCCTTGATTATGGGAAGCAATGCCCTGAATACAGAAGTATGCAGATGGGGACGTTCTTACTCCTCAGGAGACACAGGTCCTTTGAAGCTCTAGGAGGCCTGTGCTGTGGGGTGGGCTGAGGTCACCCAGGCCTCTCTTACCATCCAGGCATGGTGGCTTCAGGGCAATTAGGGGCCAGACAGCTTTCCTTACAGGCAGACAGATAGGGAGACAGCAATGACTAGCTAAAAAAGATGGTGAACTTCCAAGATGGCCAAACATATTCCTTATCGTCCTAGCCTCAGACAAAGCCTGATGGCCTAAAACTGTTTTTTTTTTTTTTGTTTTTTTTTTCTCTCACTCTTCAAGTGCAAGTACATATATTTATACAACAGTAGTGGGCCACTCTACCATCTTGTCTTTCTTCAAACTGAATGGCCCTAAGTTATAGCAAAACAAAACAAGCCTTCGAAGGTTTCCATCCCTGAAGGAGTGACCAGGCTGTGGCTTCCCTGAATCTTCTCTCTGCTTTGTGGAGGGTCTTTCTCTGCGTGCCTGTTGTGTGAGTGTGTTTCCTGGTCCCTAAGGAAAGCCTTGCTTCCCTGTCTGACACTCTCTGCTATGTTTGAGGATTTCCCTGCCTTTTAATTCTTCAGCTGGGAGCTGGAGAGATAGCTCAGTGTTTAAGAACGCTGCCTGCTCTTCCAGAGGTCCTGAGTTCGATTCCCAGCAACAACATGGTGGCTCGAAACCATCTATAATGTGATCTGATGCCCTCTTCTGCAGATAAATCACTCATATACAATAAATAAATAAATCTTTAATTCTTCAGCTGGCAAAGGAAACAAACCAATCAAGCTCCCTACATGGCAATGTAAGCGAGGATACACTGAAACCACCTCACTGGACCATTCCATGGGTAGAAAGAAACATTTATTGGGAATCAAACATCCAAAGCTATTTCTCAGAGACAGAAAGAAGATGGTGGTATGACAGCCAGCAGGGCTTGCCTAAAGCAGTTGACCTTTGGGGGTGGATTAAGGAGATTCCTGGTAAACAGAATTATAAATTATGGCTGACCTTATAAATTATGGCTTCGAATGACCTGTGTCCCCTGAGGAGCAAGAAGGACCCCATCTGCATGCCTCTCTCCTCAGGGCATGCTCCCCACAGGCCAAAGCCCTTAAACTACCCTTTGCTTTGAGGAAATTTTGGAGTCAAAGGCCACTTAGAAAATGGTCACACGATTGTACCTAACACTATCCTTTTAAGCACATTTAAACGTCTTATTATAAGAGATGATGTATAATGATGGTTTGGTTTTTTAATGGTAGCTTGCTTTATTTATTTATTTATTTATTTATTTATTTATTATTTAATGGTAGTTTGTTTAAAAAAAAAAAAACAAGGAGGAGACAAATAGGGCTCTCTTGGAGCAAAAATGTTTGACTCTGCTCAAACATAACTTGTCCATTTGTCATGGTAACAAGAGACTGTGGGTTTCTCAACAGAACCTTGCTTGCTGGATACAATTCTACACCCCCACACCAACAGCACAACATGCCAGTACACATCAGGTTTGGATATTTTAGAATAATATGTTATATAACTAATTATATATAAATAATATATAATATAACTGATTATATTATGTATATAATTACTTCTCATAATGATGACAAGATAGCCAAAATTATTCTGGCAGTAAATTAATTTCATGTAATGATAGTTATATAAATAACAATAGTGCTAATAATCTTATTAACTGGAGGTCTTTTTAAAGCACTTACTACAGAATCTTCTTTAAATGCACATAGAATACTCAATAAGTCTTAGATGATAACTCTGTTGTTAAAAACTGCCAACTAGGCTTCAGCCCACATGGTTGTGCCAGGATGGATTCTTCCTCCTCCTCCTCCTCCTCCTCTTCTTCCTCCTCTTCTTCCTCCTCTTCTTCCTCCTCTTCCTCCTCTTCCTCCTCCTCCCCCTCTTCCTCCTCTTCTTTGGGCTCAGGTTTGGGTGCCATGGACCCTCAGTTGCAGCATTTCACCCAGGTGGAGACACAGAAATGGTGCTTCCAGAAGCTGGTGCACCAGATGACTGAACTTTGCTGGGAGAAGTGCATGGATAAGCCTGGGCCAAAGTTGGACAGTCAGACCGAGGCGGGTTCTGTGAACTGTGTTGAGCACTTCATTGATACAAAGCCAATTCATCTTAAACTGACTGGAGCAGATCCAGAAGTCCAAACCTATCTTCTCAGAAAACCTTTCTGATGATCTCAGCATTACCTCTCTGGAAAAGTAGCTCAAGACCTGAAGAGCTGTTGATGGGATGGTTGAAGAAATGGCTGTGGGCGAGATTGACTGCCAGATTGACTCCCAATTTTCTTTATCATCTTGGGACAGGCTTGTCATCTGAGAATGAACAAAGACCAGTTTGTATTGGGGGGAAAACTGGCAATTATCAATTGCACGTAGTGGTTCCTAATTAGGACAGCCCACACTCACAAAAACAGAACTTCCAGGTCACATTTCCCTCCTGTGCACTTGCCATTTGTGGTTTGGGTGAAAGTGCCCCCCATAGGCCCTTAGGAAGTGCCTTTATTAAAGGTGTGGCCTTGTTGAAGGAGGTATGGCCTAGTTGAGGGAAGTATGTCACAGGGCGCAGGCTTTGAGGTCTCAGATGCTCAAGCCAGGCCCAGTGTCACTCTCTCTCCCTGCTGCCTTCAGATCCAGATGTAGAACTCTCAGCTACCTCTCCAGCACTCTGTCTGCCGGCATGCCGCCATGCTTCCCGCCATGATGATAATGGACCAAAGCTCTGAACTGTAAGCCAGCCCCAATTAAATGCTTTCCTTTATAAAAGTTGTCATAGTCATAGTGTCCCTTCACAAAAATAGAGCCCCTAAGACGCTTGTCCTCGGCTAACCTCTGCCACCTGCACTGGACAGTGATGTACAGGCTGCCCCACCACATGTCACCAATCCTCCTACCTCACATTCCACTCCTGTGCCACAGAGCCTATTTGCTTGGGCAGGAAGCACACAGCCTGGGAGTGCAGGAGAGGGAGGGCCTGGGACGAAACCTTTGAAGAGAATGGTCTAGAATGTTTTCTGTGGGTATTGCAGGTGACCCTTGCAAAACTGCCTTCTCCCACACTGCACCCAGAATCACCTTCCAGATGAATCATCTGCATTCAACTCCGCGCCCCAGGCTATGCTTTCTAAAGAACCATTGCTAGATAATCCACTGCCTGTGTCTAGGTGAGCCCCAGAACTGTAAAGGGGGGCTTTGAGGCAAGTGGCTCTCAGGATAGAACATCAGGTTAGTTTTGTCTTGCAAGAAAACTGGTTCTTTGAGATGGAAGAGACTGGATTACCAGGTAGGATCTCGACAAAATTAAAAGTCTTAATACCTTGGTAAGGAATGCCCACAAGACTTGTGTAAAGTCACTGTGTAAACAATTAGATAAAGAGAGGAGAAAAGGAGGGAAAACCCAGGGTGCTCTTCCCAGGCTCAGTATTGATGGGCCATGGGAATAAATATGACCATTGCCTCTGTCATAACCACATAGATGTCTAATCAATACACGCCTGGGCTCTCCAGCTCAGCGGGGTTCTGGCGGAGTTCCAGAGGCTAATAGGTAACTTGTAGAGCTCTCTCATGAGCATTTGGCAGTGTCCATGGATATGGAGGTTTAACAGCAGGAGTTGGAACCCTGAGGGACCCCAACAATTGTGAGGTACAACCAAATTCAGCATATCAACAAAGCCCAAAGAAACCAAGGATTCAAGGCAAAAGACTCCAGCGTTTTCATCTCTTTGCCTGGACAGTACTGACCATATAAAGCTTAATCTGTCTGACAACTCAATCCAGCTACAAGGCAGTTTCATAACTTGCCTCTTCTGAGCTAACAGGATCTGAAAGATGGGTGCTTTGACTGGCCCACTGCTTTGCGGAAGATACAACCCATATTCAAAGAAGTGATTAACGCTTGCAAAGTTCTCCAAGGGAGTTGTGAATGAGGTTGGAGGAAAACAAAGTTGGGAGTTTCTAACTACCCACCCCTTTGCTCTTTCCCTCTCACCCCACCCCCCACCCCAACTCCACCCCCCACCCCACCCCATGCTGTCTGCTCAGACAGTACCAACTGCCATCTTTACAAAAAAAAAAAAAAACCCAACCAACAAGTATTTGTTCTCTGGTTTGAGGACTCCTTCCCATAATCCCTCTGTGGGGAAGTGAACTGATTTGAGTTTCAGAAATAAGTAATGAGTACAGGCTTGCATGGTGGGAACGTGGCATGGCTCTGCAGGACGGGGTTTGTGTGGGGTCATACATAAAGTAGACACATCAGAATGATGAAGTCGCATAGCACAGCAGCTAGCTGCAAATACGGCTCATGGACCATTTTTCCTGCCGATGAAAGGGATTCAGAAATTCCTCACAGAAACACAGACCCTCTTGTTAACAACGCTATCCACGATTTATTTGTTTAAGAAGTAGGTTGACAGAGACATTGTTTTATAAGTCACAGAAGAAAAAATAATCCCCATCACTTAGGAACCTGTATGGCACTCAGTAATGGAAAACCCAAACCCAAGTCTGGTGACTCTACCAAAGAGGGCTTCATGATTTTTTTTTTTTTTTAATGGAAAATGTACCAGGGAGGCCACCAAGAAAGACCGCTGGACAGCTGTGTTACCACCACAGGCTCAGTCTCTCTCTACCTTATGCTCACAGTCCTGAAAGGGGCGGTCCTCATGCTCATACCCTCATTTCATAATTGTAGCGTACCTATTCCCTCCGAGGAGTCCACATAAGCACAGGAGATGGAGGGAGAGTGCTGTAGTGTTAGGAAAGCAATTAGTCCCACCTGAACAGATTCTCAACCCTTTGGGGGTCGACTGACCCTTTCACGGGAGGTCACCTAAGACCATCAGAAATATCAGAGATTTACATTACAATTCATGACAGTAGCAAACATACAGTTACAAAATAGCAGCGAAATAAGTTGTGGGTCACCACAACATGAGGAACTATATTAACGGGTCGCAGCGTTAGGAAGGTTGAGGAAACTGCTGCTCTAGAATCACATCCCGTGGCTACCTGTAGCTTTAAATGTGTACAGCTGGGCAGATTTCCACTCCAAAGAAAGTCAGAAGAATCTGTGGGTAAATCAGAGTGGACAAGATGGGACGCTGGTGTCCCCCATGGATCTGGCAGAGCTCTGCGCCATGGAGTTCCCAGTCTGGTCGAGCATATTGCCGTGGTACTTTGGCTGCAGCAACTTAGTCAACAGCAGCAGCTGTTGGAAGGATGTGGGCCAGCTCTCAGAAACAAAGTGGCTTCAAGTCAGTTCACAGAAGGAACCAGGTAAGTTTCTGAATGTCTGTCCTCACTGGCAGTGGAGCATGGACCCCCGACCACAGGAGTGGTCTAAAGGTTTAAAAGAAGTCCAGGTCTGACCTGGCTCCTGGCAATCCTGTCTTCACCCTTGGAAAAAAGTCTGGAAATGCATACCACCAGAGAAGAGCCCAGGAGCCACGTAGCCCAGGCTCAACGCTGTCATGCCACTGAGCACCGTAAATTATTAATACTGTACCTCCATCTTAAAGCACATCTTCATTCCAATTCTTTAATACTTCAGGAAAAAAAAATCCAATTTTCACTTTCCTAAGTAGAATCAGAGCTGGAAAGAGAAAAAGAAAAAAAAAAACTTACACTATAAGAAAAATAGCAGAGGATTGGATGGTTTTGCTATTAAGGCTGCCTCCTCTTTGCACTTTATAGAGTCAGTCTGTGGAATGTAGGTTAGGGAGCTATTAAAAAATTAAATAAGAGAAGAGCATCTCTCCTGCTATTGACTTGAAGATGCTCACAGCGGGGCAACATAAAAATCATGTTTATAGTGTCGCCTGCAGCAATGCTATATCCTAAACTAGAAGCCTATAGGCAGATCAGGCCATTAAGGATGATTACCCATGTTATTACTGCTAAAATATTTATATATTATAATTTTTGTAATACGGTATTTCAAAAGAAAATAATGTTGGGTTAAAATGCACATATTTACAAAGCCATTCTAGCAGATCATCGTTTGAGAATACTAGCAAAAGCAGAAACAGCGGTCACCGGCACTATTGCAAGTCTGGGCTTTGCCCACCCTGAGCCTTGAAATCAGTTAGAGAAAGTGAAGTCCAAACATTGATCTCAAGAGCAACATTTGCTAAAAGTAAGAGAGGAGCTGGAGATGTGGCTCCCCAGTTGAGAGCACTGGGCGCTCTTGCAGAGCATCCTGGTTCAGGTCCCAGAACCCACATGTTGGCTCACAAACTCAGTAACTCCAGGTCCAGGGCATTGAATGCCCTCTTCTGGCCTCTGTGTGCACCAGGAACACAGACTGTCAATTTAACAAATAATAAAAATGTTTTAAGGCTGGGCAGTGGTGGTGCAGACTATTAATCCCAGCACTTTCGAGGCAGCGGCAGGTGAATCTCTGAGTTCAAGGCCAGCCTGGTACACAAAGTGAGTTCCAGACAGTCGGAGCTATGCAGAGAAATCCTGTCTCAAAATAAAAAAAAATAAAAAGAAGAGATTTGACATATGAACACTGCTGAGGTGTCATCTTTTTCTGAAACAGAGGTGTTTTGGCCATGTATTGGTTTTGAGGACTTCATCTGGTTACTCAACAAATATGTCGGTAGCCTCCTCACCACAAGGAGATACCTAGTAATAATTCTTCTCTTATTCTTTTAGGATATAATCCCTTATCTTTCAAGATGTCAGAGTGATCTGTAAACTAGTAACCTGCCCCTTCACCCGCACTGACACTCACCCTGTTCACTTTCAAGTAGGGTTGACCGTGTTCTCAGGTGTACCTAGTGGAGTAGAAAGGGAGCATTGGTGGGTTTGGTGGGTTTATTCCAGCACCCCTGCTCATCTGGCAGTATCGCGGACCTGCGGGGAACACAGGTGCAATTCCTGAAGCCAAGGCTACCACGTTGCAACTGTAAGGATACAAAGTAGAAAGGAAATAGCTCCTGGTGACTGCTGGACCTTTGGGAAGACACTGTGTCACCTATTTTCAGCGTTTTCTTGTGTGATCAAAGTAAATCTCTATTTGGCTTCACTGTTGCGTTCAAGTTGTGTTATTTGTGATCAGTTGCTTTGCTGATGGGTGTACTATGTACTGTGGGCTGTGTGGGACCACAGAGATACCAGTCTCTCACTTCCTGGAGCTTACTGTTTCATGGGAGAAACACTGACCGAGTAATCCCAAAATGAACTGTTTAACTACAACTGACAGGGCTATTAGCTCTGAGGAAACAAAACCATTAAAACAAAGGTGATGGTCACAGAAAAGTCTTCCTTGTTGTTGGGGGGCTCAGGTCAACTTTGCAGAGCTCTCTTTAGGAAACTGGGAGCTCTGTAGACAGGCTTGCCATGATTCCCAGGGACCCTTCTGTCTCCACCTCCCCAGAACTATGATCACAGACTCAGGACACCACACCTGGAAATTTGTACCAATGCTGGGCATCGAACTCCTTATAAATGAATGGTAAACATTTTATTGACTGAGCTATGTCCCCAGCCCAAAAGCCCTTTAAGAAAGATGACATATAAAACGGAGACTTAGAGAATTAGTATCAAGAGTGAGGAAGTACATTTCAGTGAGAAGAGCCCCAAAAGTGACATACAGAAACTAAGGGGTGATGCTCTAGGAGGCAGTGGCCACAGCATCTCAGATAACAGGCATTCGGCCATGGTAAGAGTTCTAAACCCTAAGGCAGTGCAAAGTCATCAGCAGATGTGACATGTTCAAGGTTCAGTTGTGAGGAATTCAGGCAGTGTTATAAAGAAAGAAAGAGCAAAAGCAGCGGCTGAAGTGATGTGAGGCCTCTTGGAGTCACCTAGGAGAGGGGTCAGCCAACTACTTCCAAAGGTCTGCATTGGTGAGTGACAGTGTGTTGGATTTCAGCCACACCCATCTGCTTATGTGCTGTATGGATGGTGTTTGTACTAAAATGGAAAATCTGAACATTTGCCTAAATGGCCATTTAGCCTTAATAGCCAAAAAACATCATCTGGACCTTTACCAAACAAATTGACAGCCCTTACTGCATCTGAGAGAAGCTGGCAGTTTGGACAAGAGCTATGCAGATGTGCAAAAGAGATCAGTGTGAGGTGTATTTGAGACTTGCTGAGAGGTTAAATTCAGGAGAGAGATGAATCGTGACTTTAATTACTTAATTAATGAGGTTTTTGTTGTTGTTTGGTCTGGTTTGTTCTAGTTTTGAGACAGGGTTTCTTTGTAGAGCTTTGGCTGTCCTAGACTCGACTAGGCTGGCCTCAAACTCACAGAGATCCACCTGACTCTGTGTCCTGAATGTGAATAGTGGATTTTAAACATAACATTGGGAAAGCAAGTTTGGGAAACAAATGCTTTGTGTAGGCAACTGCAACTAAAGCCTCTCACAGCCTTTAATATAGAAAGCTCATGGCCCGAGGACTTGCCTTATAGTCCATAGACAAGACAAATGAATATATATATATACATATATATATTCATATATGTATATGTATATATACAAACACATATATACAATGTATGGTCCATAGACAAGACGAGTGAATATATATGTATATATATTCATATATATGTATATATATAAACATACATATAATGTATAGTCCATAGACAGGTATGAATACATATACACATATGTATGTACATGTATTCAATGTATAGTCCATAGACAGGTGTGTGTGTGTGTGTGTGTATACATATACATATATGTGTGTATATATATATACACATTTTTTTCAATGAAAACTCTCTCTGCCCAACTGACCATCTCTCATCACCAAATAAAGCTTCCAGTCCTAATATTGGGTTACATCTAATTGAGTTGTTGGCCAAAGGGCTCCCGTGGGAATTCCCAAATAACCCAGAGTGTTGGCAAGACTGTAGTTTGCTCTCCACAACTTGATAGCAAGGCCCCACATCTGAATATGGAGAAGCCAAGCTGGTGCCTACAAAGCATCTTCACCCCTACATTCTATTGTCTTTGGTACAGGAGGATACTCTACACCCTACCAAAAGAGAAATCTAAATACCAACCCAGCCACAAATCCTTGGATGGACAATAACAGTGTCCTGCCTGCTAGTGCAATGGTGACACAAAGCTTGTGGGAGTGACCAAGCAAGATCTGATTTGACTTAAGGCCCACTCCAGGAGATGGAACCCATAGTCTTAGTCACTGCTTGGGTGACTAAGAACCTGAAACTATAAAGCCTGGGGACCCACAGTAAAACTAAATGCCACTGTTCTAAAACCAAAACCAAACAAACAAAGAATAGCAGGGCAATGAGCCCTGTGGAGTGTGCATCTCCCATTGCTATGTACACAATGAAAACCCTGCACTCAAGGTTCAGGGAACATGATGGAAGATATGGATAAAAGTCCTAAGAGCCACAGGACCAGAACATCTACTTCAAGACAGTGTCTTGTATATATGAGGGAGTGGCTGTACCTACGACTTCTCAACAATATGGTTCCCTAAACAATAACAACACATATACGTATAAGTAACACTAAATGCACATATATGGATATATGTAACAATAGTAAAGAAAGATCAATAATTTAAGAGTGATGGGGGGGTGGTCATGACTTGGGAGTGGGAGGAAAGAGTGGAAATTACATAAATACTCAAATATGAAATTCCAAAGAAAACCAAAAACTGGTTGAAAACAAGCCTCTCATAGTTCTAGAAAAGGTGTTTGGTTCTTAGCTGAACAGATCAACTAGGTAATTATCATTTATATATATCTGAAACTCATCTTCAGAAATACCAATTTCCACAGTATTTTTGTTAAGACTTGGTATCACCATATTGCCTCATAAAAATATCAACTGCACTGCCCTGTTACAGTGATATCAGACAGCTGAAAGATGCTGAAAAGCATTTGGGGTTGTGTGCTACAGCACACTGTTACTGTTCTCAACGTACCCACATTTCTTTGTCAAAATCTAGGGCACAAGGGTTGACAACGGGAAAAGAAATTATGAAAATTCAAGAAAACAGAAGGAATATGGTTGCTATGTGCTCCTATGCCAGGATGATCTCACGGTAATCATCATTCCTGATCTCTCAAAATGTCAGGCCAGGAGTGCAGAAAGGAAGTTGAGAGACCGTTGTGAGAGACAGAGAAATGTGGACGTAGAAAAAGATGCCTTGGTGCGGGTCTTCTGGTCTTGTGGATCTGACCTGTTCTCTTTGGCTTACAAGTGTTTCAGGGTTGTGCTGCCTGTCTAGGGACCATCCTGAGTGTTGTCACAGCTTTCCACACTTGGACAGTCGCTTCTTGCCACGACCGTTGGCAAAGCTATTGCCACTGCTGCATTTTGGTTTTGGCAAACCCTGGAAGTCTCCCTTGTTACCTTAAGGGTAAGGCACCTTAAGGGTGCGATGGACACATGTGCATCATGGTAAGACATCATACGGGATTTCTATGTTTAATGAGGGGGGAAGATGAGTGTCCCTCCTGAAAATGCCTTTCCTCAATGACCAAACAGGGTTCATCTAAAAGGACCATGTCAGAAATGCTTGTTTAAATTTGATAGATTATTCCTTCCACTTTAATTACTGTCTTCAAACAGAACAGAGCTTTCTCTGTGTGGAGCAAATAGTCCTTGGCCTGGGATAACGCTCATAAAGTAGATTTTGTTTTCCTTCTCTCCTGTGTCCACCTGCTCATGGTGACAACCCCAGCTCCAGGAGGGGAGGAACCAGGAGGAGAAGTTGGAAGAGCTACACCGAGCTGTCTTCTGTCCTTTATTAGTATCAATTACAAGTTTTCTCCAGGAAGCTGCAAAATGTCAGTCTTTGAATTGAAAAAAAAAATATTAGCAAAAATTCATCTTCTAAGACATAGAATTCAGTGCATCTTGAGAACATCATACGGTCAGGTAACCTCCCCCAAGTAAGGTATGCAGAGTTCACACCACCTCAGAAGGCTCTCTGTACCCCTGTGCAGCTGTCACCTACTCCTTCCCAGCCCCTGGCAGCCTAGCACCGATACATCTGATTTCTGTTTCTGCTGTTCCTGGACAAATAAATGTTACCACGCAGCATGGATCTTTAGGAATCTGATGTCTTCATTTGGCAAAAATTGTTTGAATTCAGCAATGCTGTGAGTGTGCTGTTTGCCGTTCATTTCTCTATACTGCTGAATAGTCTTACAGTGCAATCGTAGGCAAATGTCGCTATGACTCCATCTATCCAAGCAGTATTTGATGTTTTTCTGGATTGGCGTACTTATGACTAAAGCTGCTGCAGGCATGCATGCAGGCCTTCATTGGGCCTTCATTTCCTCAGATCAAAATTCTGTATTTATCTTCTAATAATGTTTTATAATATAATTTTATAAGTTTATAATATAACTTATAAAATAATAGTTTCCAAATTATATCACAAGGTGTACGTAATGACAAAGGAAGTGGTCAATTGGTTTCCCTAAGTAGCTGCATATATTTGCATTTCCACCAAGGGATGTAGGATTACCCAACACCCTCCAGGCTTTCC
>OU015748.1:119291268-119320048 GCA_907169655.1 Acomys percivali
GTAGGGTAGACTTCCTTATGGAAGCTGGTGCAGAGGACATGGCCCTGGCATCTGGGGGCCTGAAAATGCCATAGCTCAGAAAGACTAGTCTTAAGAAGAAGAGGTGAAAAAATAAAAATAAAATAAATAAATAAAAAAGAAGAAGAGCTGTGTGAGGCAGAGGACCGAAAAGCAAGAATCCACATGGGTGAACTAAAGCACAGAGAGCCAAAGGGTTTCCACAGCTGCCTTTCGCTATGCCAGCTTCCATAAGACTGGCGGCAAGAAAGAACAGGCGCCTTTCAGCGTAGAGAGTTGGTGGATGACAAAGGCACAGCCCAGCTCCAGCCCACAGCCAACAAAGGATGCAGTAGGCAGAAGACAGCACACAAGGGTGCAGGGCCCCACAGCCATGCCAGCCACTTCTCTGCTGCCTTCCAAATTGCAAGCAAACTTCTGATGTGGCTAGCTCTAACCCAGAACCATACATGGAATGGAATTCTAGGAAAAGTGGTTCCAACAACTCAGCTGACACACTCCACAGCGCCTGCAGCATCCAGCAGGGATGTCTCCTTAAGAGATTTCCCAGGACTCACTGTCTTAGGCCTCAACCCTTGTGCAAGACGGAACTCTACTCCACTCTGGGTCGATGTGAACTACGCTTATCAGTGGAAACACACCACTCTCTTCCAAGCATTCTGACTTCTGTATTCTCCTCTCTTCCATTATTAAGGCAATTAGGTCTCCCTGCTGAGAACACAACAGAGTCTACAGCACAATGCAATGTGCATTCTTCTCTCATGTCTGAGAACGTCATCATCAAACACAAACTCCTCCTGACATTATATATTTTAAAAGATGAAAATACTTAAATGTCCTCATTCTTTGTTTCTGGTTTCTGACCTACCAACCTGTTGTTCCTTAAAGACAAATAATGTTTTTCAGCTGGGGAAAAGTGACACTGTGTTTCCAGTACCAGCCCCTCCCACCCCACCCTCCACCCTACCCCCCACCCCCGCCTTGCTTACCTAAAGGTACTCGTTGGTAAAAGTTTCAGTGATTCTTATTTCTGGGAATCTCTTCTTGTTCTGGAAAACAATTTTATTATCAGAACATGCTGAGTGCTTTATTCTCCTTATGTTGAGATTAGCACAAATATATAATACGTCACAGTAATTTCTCAGAGCATCCAAGATCTTAGTGATAGCTGAATTCTAAGTAAAACCACTTACTTGTGGCAATCATTAGCTAACAGCTGCTGTTAAGCTGTTTAATAATATGATGATTTCATTGAGGTCAGAGCTCTGTCTCATTCAGATTTGTATGCAAAGCACTCGGCATGCAGTAAACAAGCAAAATCATATGTATCAAGAGACAGTGGACTTTTTAAAACATGACTTCAAATGCTTGGCTACAAAAGCCTGACTTCGGATGAAAGACTTAGACCTACAGCTTTAAAGACAAGGTACTAAAATCACCAGTCATGCTCATGGACAAAAAAAAAGGGGGGGGGGGTAATCTATTCACCTTTATTAATTTCTATCAAAAACAATGTATTAGCCAAGTATGGTGGTACACGCCTTTAATCCCAGCACTCAGGAGGCAGAGGCAGGTGAATCGCTGTGAGTTCGAGGCCAGCCTGGTCTACAAAGCAAGTCTCTGTCTCAGAAAAAAAACAAACCAAAACAAAACAAAAAACAATGTATTGAGCTGGGTGTGGTGTCAAACGTCTTTAATGCCTGCACTGGTGTTGGGGGTGAACAAAGGCAGACAGTTCAAGGCCAGCCTGGTCTTTATAGAAAGACTCTATTTCAAAGAAATCAAAATAACACCCCTCAAATAACAAGAAAGTATTATTACTATTACATTATCAAGTACAATTCTAGACAAAATTAATAAGTCAAGCTAGGTGCGGTGGCTCATACCTGTAATCCCAGCACTTGGAGAGGCAGAGGCAGGTGGATCTCTGTGAGTTCAAGACTAGCCTGGTCTACAAAGCGAATTCAGGACAGGCAGGGCCACACAGAGAGAAACAACAACAATGACAACAAAAACCAAGACAGAGAGCTGTGTTGTCTGGCCACAGACACAGAAGCAAATGACTGTGTAAAAGATGTATGTAGGTAGCAGGCAGAAAGCACATGCATGTTCTGTCTGCTAGGGGTAGAGGGGCGCACGCGCAACATGGCTCTGAGTTCAGGCTGTCTGAACAAACGCCCTTTCTGAAGAGAGGGAAAAGTTTATTAGGCTTCCCCTGACTGGTAGCTCAGGTCCACCCACAGCTTAAGAAAATCTTTGTTAGTACCTGAGCCTGCAGAACCAGAAAAGTGACACAGATGTGGTTTCAAGCCTATCTGAGGCGCATCCATTAGCACTTGCAAATTACTTCTCAGACATGCTCTGCAAGAACTGAGTGGGGGGGTGGAGCAAAAATTCATTTATTTGACTAATCCTTGCAGAGCACCTGTGAGGGCTTAGGTGATTCCTCATTGGTGGCCAGGCACAAAGCCCCGTGAGTGTCACAGAGCGTGGGTAAAATGACAAATCATCCAAAACAATAGAGCAGAACCAAGGCCTTCCATGTATTCGCCCACCCCCACCCCAGGAGGGCCCTCGAACTCACAGAGATCCACCTGCCTCTGCCTCCCTGAGTGCTCCTAAGTGTGGGGGACATACATTTATTTACCCTTCTATACAGTGTGTTCCTGAACAAAAGCCCAGCCCAGCAAGAAGGTTGGAAGAGTGGGCTCTTACCACCAAGCCTGGCAATCCTGAGTTCAGTTCCCAGAACCCACATGGTAGGAGAAAATCGACTCCCACAAGTTGTCCTCTGCTCTCTACATATGAGCACACACGCGCACGCGCGCACACACACACACACAGTGTCTTTAAGTGTGTACCACATGCGTATATGAGCCAAGTGAGTATGAGGGACTTCCCAAAACTGGAGCTACAGGCATTTGTGAGCTACCACGTGGGTGCTGGGAGCTGAACCCAGATTCTCTGCAAGAGCAGTAATCACCATGCACACCGGCCACTGAGCCATCTCCCCAGCCCTATAATGATAGTTTTAAAATTTTTTAAGAAAATGAAAACATACTCAGCTCTCAACCAAACAGAACGTGGTTTTCAGAATGCATAACCATGTTTTATGATTTTTTTTCCTTTAACCATCCTCTGTTTTAGAAGTTTGAGGAATCAAATGTAATATGGGAAGTGGGGCAATCCTTGTCTACTCATTACTGTTACTTCCCTTTTTTTTCCACTAAAATTTTCACCAGCCTTGTCTTCATCAACATCTAGATCATAAATTGAGCGCAGTTGTCTCTTGAATCAAAGAAAATCCCAGTTGCTATTAAATAACTAACCAAACATAGTATTTTGCTCTCACTTTTATGCTGTTTGTTCTGATGGCAAGGCTCTAGTCATTTCACAAGGAGATTCATAAATTTTCACTACAAGTTAGTAGGAAGTTTTGTAAAAGTAAAATATTGTAGAAATTTAGACTTCTAAAGACACAAGTGGATTCCCCACATATCTGAGAAAGAAGCTAATTTAGACAAGTTAAATTAGACAAAAACAAAAAAACAAAACAAAAAAAAACCCAGTTGAGATACAGACATGTGGGAATTACAGACGCTAGTCCCGGCATAAGACCAAGATGCTAAATGTTATAATTTTTCTCAATGCTTCCGTCAACAATGGCGAGAACTGAGGTGGCAGCTTGCAGATTGTTTGGATGTAAATGTCCTCCCAAAGGTACAGATGTCTGAACTCTTGGTCTCTTTGGTGGTGAGAGGGGGGGGGGGGGGAGAGGTTTAAGAGGCAGTCTTGTTGGAGGAAGTGTATTACTGGGTGTGGCTTTGAGGGTTTAAAGACCCCTGCCATTTCCAGGTCATTCCCTCTACTTTTTGCTTTCAGGTCAAAATGTGAGCTCTTGAATGTCCCATTCTTTCTGCCACACCTGTCACTTGTTTCCAAGCCTCCAACTCACCATAATCATGCCTCTGGGACTGTGAGCTAAATAAACCTTTTCTTCCTTACGTGGTGTTTTATCGCAGCAACAGAAAAGTAACTAATACAGAAGCTGGTACCAGAGAGCCAGCTGCTGCTGAGAAGAACTTGACCGTGTTGGGGTTTGGGGGAACACAGAAGACTTTGGGACTTTGGACTGGAAAATGTGGTAAGCTGAGCTTAAACGGTTGTTGTCCTATCCGGAGCTTGAAAGAGAGTAACTCTGAACAATGAAGACTGTGGCGTCCGAGCTCAATATTAACAACTGGGCCAGATGCCATTCCTCTGATATTTTGGCAAAGAGTCTGGCTGCCTTCTGAGAACTTGCCAGAGATGAGGCTGGAGAGATGGCTAGGTGGTTAAAAACACTGGCTGCTCTTCCAGAGGATCCAGGTTCAAGTCCCAGGACCCACATGGCAGCTTACAACTATCTGTAACTACAGTTCCAGGGGTTCTGACAACATCAGACACACATGTGTGCAGGCAAAATATCAATGCACATAAAAAATAAATAAATAAATAAATAAATAAATCATTTTTTAAAAAGAATTTCCCAAAGACTAAATTAGAAAGCAATGGACTAATTTCTTTGGTGGAAGAAATTTCAAGGCAGCATAATATTGAGTGTGTGGCACGGTTATTATTAATGACTCATACAGATTTATAACGAAAAAGAGCAGAAAGAGATGGGGCGGGAAGAGATACAATTTGCACAGTTTGGAGAGAGAAAGAGAACCAGAAATTTTACATTACAGCCAAGACCAGTGCTAAAAGATAAGGAGATTAACATCATCAAGGACAGGCCTCTTGCTTGGGACAGGAATAAAGGAACCACATTCTGCTAATGTGGTTCAAGGTGGCACGGGCCCATCCTTAGCTGGTACCCAGCCTCAGCAGTGTCATCCATGTAGTGCTGGCTTTAGAACCATAAGGGCACAGGAGCGAAGGAAGCATGGATTCTTCCTCCATAGTTTCAGAGAGCCACTGAGGCCAGGCAGTATGTACCAAGTGAGTCCCTGCATAAAGGCTCTGAAAGCACAGGTAACCCTGAAGGGCCATTGTGTGAAGCTATGAAAATGGAGCTTGTGTTTCAGTGGAGACCCCCAGATGTTGGAGATGCCAGACCCAAGAGATATCTGTCAGGGAGAACCCCTCATGGGGAGTGGAACCAGCCCAAGGGATAAATGTATGTTGTGGGCAGAAAAGCTGGAGCGGCAGAGCCATCCGAGCCTCATATTCTACATAGGGAGATATGGGATTTAGAGTTTGTCCTACGAGGTTCTGGTCTTGCTCTGCTTTATTGTTTCCTCACTGTGCCCTCATCCCCCCTTTTGGGGTGGCAATGAATATTCCGCACCATATATATTAAAAACATACAATTTGCTTTTTTAAAATTTTACAGGGAGTTACAGTTAAGAGATTGCCTTGAGTCTCAGAAAAGACTCTGAACTTTGGACTTTTAAGCCATGTTGAGACTGTGAAGGAATGTAGAGACTTTCGAAGTTGTATTACATGGGTTTTGAATTGAGACCTGTTGCTGTTAATTTCAAAGTATGGCCTAATAAATGTTTATTTTTAGGCTTATAATTATTACAGCAGTATTATTAACCTGCTTTCACAATCAATAAAGGCACAGACACTTGATCGATTTTAGAATCGCCTTAATTCACCTGGGGCAGAGCAGATATTACCGCCTAAGCTGCCTCCCAGCCTCTATCCCACGCCATCTGCTTTAGTCATTTCTGTCTGGGCTACCTCCATTGATAATTCTATAAATACTTGCTTATTCTTGGCCGATTTCCTCCATCCACCCCATCCCGCCATGTCTCCGCCCCACCCTAACCCATCATGGTGGCTCTGCTTCCTTCCTCCTCTGACACCTGTCCTTCTTCCTCCCAAGATCCCTCTCTTCCCCAAGCCCTCGAATCTTTGCTCCGCCCTTTCCTTCTGCCCCGCCCAGGGGTAGGCCTTTTACTCAGGGAGGCGAGGTTACACAGCAATATTTGGGGTACGTGAAAAGGCAGGCAGGCGATCTTGGGGAGCAACATAGTTAACAATCAAACACGAAGCATCACACAATGTGTTACAGTTATGGTCATGTGTAGGAAGCAGGTGGAGCATGAGTGTGAGGGCCCTGAATTAATGTGAGTTATTGATGTAGGCACAGCCATATCAAGGACTCCACTGCCTCGGACTCAGAAGGCTAGAAAGCCTTCCTCAGGGGAGCAAGTTCAAGTACTGATAGTGTATGCAGAAAATGTCCACCATAGCTTTCTGCCCCTACATATTTATGGCCTAAAGACTGCTCCCCTGCAGGGATTAAAATTAGTGAGACCTGTCTCCTTAATCCAGCTGTACCTTACAAACCCTGCCTCCTTTGTTACTTTTATGGAATAAGCCCATTCAACTCTACACAACAAACATACTTCTGGGGTACTGCAGTTTTTCTAGCCAACAGCTCAGGGTCCCACCTTTCTGTGTCCATCTTCCAAACGCTCAAGGCGTGTTTAACATAGGTGAAGCTAAGCTTAGGTATACGAAGTGCACATAATACCTATGATGTCATCAGTTTTTGATGAGCTTGTTAGGATGTGACCAAATGATAAAGTTAATGAGTACCTGTTCTCCCTTAAGAAGCATTAAAGGGTTATCTCTCCCTCCCTTTTCCCTTGAATCAGAGGCCCTGTGTAATTTCAATTGCTTGTACCCTACAGTCCCAAACGTCTCTCAGGCTGGAGTGTCGACATCTAGGGTCCAGAAGTGGGCGGGACACAGGAGGTGGGGCAGAGTGTGGAACAAGGCCATCGGAACACACACTACAGCCATGCCACTAAAGCAATTCTATCAGCAGTCGAAGCCAACGTTTTAATCCTAATAGATTCCTGTGTCTTTCAGTTGATTCCAAGTTTGACTGGGAATGGGGTATTCTGCTTCCTATATTCACCAAAGCCCCAGTGCTGAGTTCCGCTTCCCAAGAAAGAGAAATGCTCCTGTGAACCTCAGACCCTGGAAAGAATGTATAAGGAGCTCTTGGCCTTGCTAAGGCCCCCTGCCCTTGGGCATTGCAACTATTACTAGAAACTAATTTATGCCTATCCTTAAAATATCAGTCCTTGTAGTTAATAACAATGTAAGGATCTAGGGCTTATGGGTTATTTGGAGCATAATTTGAGGGTTCACATGACCTCTTTGTGGATTTTTTAAAAGTATTTAATTTATTTGAACTTTAGCTATCTGACCTAATAAAATGGGAACACTTAATATTATGAGTTTTAGATCCTCATTGTCAGGAATAAATATGGTGCTATATTACACATATTCAGGGGTATAATGATTTCTGATAAAACCACCTCTTAATTTTTACTATTACCACAATTTAAGTAGTTTTTCTTAGATAAGCCAGAGTACTCCCTGGAAAAGGATAAGAGGGTCCAAGCTTGATCTCTTGTCTTGCCCCCACATACAAGCAGAGAGAAGCACTCTGCCCAGGTGTAGAGTAACAGTTTCCTCCAAGACTGAAACACTCCAAGACTGCCCCTTAATCAGGTAGGATAGCTTCAGGAAATCCCTGAAACTGAATACATTCAGTAGGGCTCCCAACCAGAGAAAACAATAAAAGCTGAGACTCCTTCTCAGAGAAGGCAAGCTGCAAAGAAGAGGCCAGAAAAGCTGACTGGAAGTAGCAGAAACCAGCCCAGCTAACGTGTTAGCTCAGCTTCACCCACGTTAAACAGGTCCAGAGCATTTGCTGCAATCTACAACTTGGTAAAGCCACTATGAAGCCAATTTTACCATAGTGATTAACATTCCATGTTATTATTGAAGGCTTGTGGCCAAATATAACCAGCAGCACAGTATACCATGGAGTATCATGATCGGAATTCTGACTGAGAGCTGTGGTGGGCTGCCATAGCCTAGTATCTTGAGAGGGTATCGTACAGCATGCCACTGACTGCAGAAAAGATCAAAATTCAAAGTGAGATGTGCAGTTTTGACCAAATGCACATTGCGTTTCCACCATATTAAAGTTGCTATTAAGTTGAACTAGCTAAGTCAAGGAGACCTGTGGTTCCGTCCAGTTGCGCGTAATGGCTAAGCCTGTTCTCCACCTGCTATGGTGGGGACCTCAAGGCAATTGTTTCCTAAGACAGTGGCCAAGAGCTGTGGTTTGCATTTGCCAGGGCCCTGGTACGGAAGGAAGTTGAGTAGGCACAGAGCTGTGTTCATAGCCCTTGAAGTGCTCTGAGGCTCTATAGATGAGGAGTATTGCTTTCGTGGAATACTTTCTGATGGAAATGAGAGACGCAGGGGGAAAATGAGATCCTACCTCATAGGAAATTCTTTGCACTCCTGAGAATATGCGTGAGGCAGAAATTTGAACCAAGAAGGGTAGGTGGTTTTGCTGGGAGAAGAAGGAAGTCGCTATAAATGGAGTAAATAAAAGGCAAGAAATATACCTACTGAGCCGGAGAAAGTGCTTCCTCTCGCTTGCAGGATGTGTGCTACGGCTACAAGGAGGTGTTGATGTTTGCTTCAACAAATTCACCTCTGTGTAGGGAAAAGGGGATATTATCTATTAGAAGAAAACTGTGATAGAGTAATATTCTTGAGTTTTTTACTTTGAGTTCCCCTACTTCAGATCCATTTCATTTTCTAGAAAACCCTTCTGTCTATTTTTTTCACATTTGGTGAGCAACACGTGTCTGCTTGGGACAGAACAGTACAGTGAAGAGCCACGGCTTTTGGATTTCAAATGCTTTATGATTTGAGTGGTATGAGCTTAAGTCCTGAGTAAAGCCAGGGCATGAGAGAAACGATTTGGAAAAAGGCATAATGATTAACAGACAAGCTGACATGGGACTTGGATGGAGTACAGTAATAGGAGTGACAGGGAACTGGGGGGGGGGGGGGGGACACAAAAAGGTGTCCAGTCAGGCTGGGGGGGGTCTTAAAGGGAGTACTGTAGACGGGGACAGAGAACTCAGGATAGTTCTAGAAAGCAGTGCAGCGCCGTATCTGGAAAGGCTTATCATCCTCCATTTGTCAGAGCCCAGGTACACAGGAAGAAATCGAGGCGCAAGACTGTGCTGTGAGCCCAACAGATGGTGAGAGTCTGTGCACTTTTCCCCAAGAGCCTTTGCTTGTGTAAGGAGTGGAGGCAGCCCTGAGTGAGTATGCATAGTTGACATGGGCACAGCCACGTCAAGGACTCCAAGGTATCTGCTTTAATGACTAAAAAGTAAGATGCGAGACAAGAGATCTGATATACAGACGTTTATTATATGCAGGTGGGAGAGCAGGGAAGTGAGGGGTACCTCAGAGGGAAACAGAGGCAAAAGAAGAGAGATAGAGACAGGTAAAAGAGCAAGAGAGTAAGAGAGACAGGAAGAGAGTGGAAGAGGGAAAACAAGAGAACGGAAGAGAGAGAAAAAGAGATAGGTAGGTTTGTCCTTTGATTTTCTTTTTAAAGACTTATTTATTACATATAATGTCCTGCTTGCACTTACACTTGCTGGTACCAGAAGAGGGCACCAGACAGATCTCATTATAGATGGTTGCAAGGTACCATGTGGTTGCTGGCAACTGAACTCAGGACCTCCGGAACAGCAGCCAGTGCTCTTAAACACTGAGCCATCTCTCCAGCCCTGGGTTTGTCCTTTTATAATCCTGGGTAGGGCCACGCCTAGTGGCAGGTAGGCAATGACGTCACAGGTTGCTAGGCAGACTGGGACAGAATCCTAACACTCTGGCTTTTGGGAAATTGGTAAAAAACCATGTGTTACCAATATGGCCCAGGCTGATGAGGGTGGCAAAGCTCTCCTTAAGAGTAGTTTGAGAACTACCGATCTGGCGTGCTGAGACTAGCAAGTCTCCTCCTAGATGTTAACAGCCTGAGTGACTGCTGGCCTATAGAGACCTCCTGCTGAGACCAATTAACCCCTCCCTTCCCCCCCACTCCGTGCTGTGCCTAATGAATATGCTGAGATTCTGGGCTGCAGGGAGGAGGGGCAGAAACCCACCTGATCCCAGTACACTTCGCTCCTGGCCTTTTCTTCCGTCCCTTGCTGCCCCTACAGAGATCCAGGCAGGGCAGGTGACAGCACAGAAGAAACACTCACTTAAGATGTCTAAGCAGGAGCAGCCTGGGCAGACTGGGGACCTTTGCGGGGAGCCCGTGAAGAGCGCAGACAGCGCAGAGGGACCTACACCAACCCATGAGTCTCAGTAGGAGCAAGAACTCTGCCTAGAAGCCTGCGGGAAAGCTCACAGCCCCAAGATGGGGTAACCCTCGGAGGGCCAGCACAGCCACACACCAAAAGGCCCCAAAGGGAAAGGGCACAGTTGCCTGAGATTAAACTTTAGCTCAGCCCTAGGTACCGAGTGAGCAGTTTTCCTCCATCCTCCTGAGGAATTACTTTGAATATCTCACTTCGGCCGTGTAATATATGTCGCCAAGTGGGGCACATATCCGCTCTAGAGAAAGCCCAGTCAAAAGGCATCGCTCACCTTCTCCCTCACACACACACAGCCCCTATCGCCACCACATACACGTGACCATGGTGTTTTGTTTTTGTTTTTTGTTTTTTAACACAATTTAATAAACCCACACAATGGGGACTTTCCAGCGTCTCTTCCTGGGCAGGGCACCTTGTCCGAGCGTTCTTCACTCGCTTAGCCGTTTAAATGATGGAGGTTTATTGCAGCGTCCTTTAGTGCTTCTTCCACAGGCAGTCTATGGTGTCAACTAGTTTTCTTGGTAATAAGAAAACAACTGTAGGTGCGTTTAACACAGGAGCCAAGGTGTACCCAAGGGGTGCAATTAGTGCTTAGGATGACAGGCAAGGCAAGGTAGAGTCATACTGCTTTACAAAAGAAAACAGAAGGATGCTGAGAGAAACAAGGTTCAAAATGGTCTTTGTTTCTGATGTTCTCAAAAGTGGTGTTGACTGCAGGTCTGTTCATTGTGAGATGAAATGGGGATTGCTCAGCCCATTTCCTCACGGAGGGAGTGGGGGGAGAGGGCTGCCAAAGTATGGCTAGCAGGGATGAGCACCACTGAGACTCTCCTGGCTGCCTGGCAAGCGTGGGACGATCGTGGCATCAGATACTATTAACAGCATGCAACTCCCTTTTAAAAGAAACAAGCACCGTGAATGTCTGGAGCGGTTTGCAGATCCCTGGCCTCTGATTCCATGTCACTCAGTCCTTCTGTAAGGAGTCCTGTTACTGGCCCTCTGCCTTTGTAGGTAAAGATCCTGAGCTCCCTCCACTGTGTTTTCCTCGTCCTATGACTCCTATTCAGCGGCTCTAATGCTTTCTGGTGGGCACTTTCCTATCATGTGAACTCTGATCTCGGACTTACGCAAAAAGCTCCGAGGCTTTGCTGTTTTGAAATATAACCGTCTGTTAGATGAAAGATTTGATTAACCAGAAGTTTTAAAATGACACCAGATTATGTGTCCCATGGGTCATCTGAATTCAAAAGCGCGAATATTATTTTTTAAAGTCTCATACACATTTTACTGAAGGCCAAGCATTGGGAGCATGCAGAGTGGATTTCAGGATTCAAAATGATTTGAATTATTATTTTGCTGCAACTGTATAAAGGATGGGGCATTTTCTTAGTATCTAAAAATGATACAGTGGAGGCACCACATAAACAGGTTAGGAGTTAATGGCCTAAATATTAAAAGGCAAGCCATCCAGGCTCATGTTGACCCAAAGCTAGACAAATTATGCTGATAAGAGGCAGATTTGTGTCTTGTTTTGTTTTGTTTTTGTTTTTGTTTTTTTTCTTTGGATGTCTCTGAAGTTGAAGAACTGTATTGCGTAATTCAAATGCTGATTTCTGTACCCCCATAAGTGTTTGCAAGCCTTGTTCTGAGAATTTCCTGCCTAAATAGTGTGTAAACTCTGCTCCCTAATTGTCCCCCTGATATGTCAATAAAGCAGCATACAGCCAATCAGTGAGCAGGGGAGAGAATTGGGCTGGACTTCCTGCCAGCCAGGGGTAGAGGAGTTAGAAGAGGAAGTAGGGGATTCAGCAAGGTGCAGCGGTCCAAGAAAGATCAGGAGGAAGGAGCCGGAGCTGGGGAAAGCTGCAGAGTGCATGTATCGCTGAGCTGTCTGCTGGGCGTCAGACAAAATAACATAGAGGCTTAAGAACATACTAAAACTGCTCAAGATTGTGTCATATAGTTTTATAAACAAATATATGAGTCTCAGTTATTGTATGATAGCTGGGCTAAGAGAGAAACAAACACTGTTTTATAAAAATAACATCAATAAGGAATCACAGAAGAGCTAGGTACAAGCTGGAACAAAGTTAGATGCATGAAAGATTCTGTGCAGAAGGCCTAGAGCTAAAAGATGAAGGTTGAAGATGCTACCAAGTGTCTCTTAGTCTTAACTCCCCCACTCTCTAAACACAAATATATAATAGAGTATCAAGTTGGATGTGATGGTGCAAGCTTGTGAAATCAGCATCTGAGGGATTGAGGCAGGAAGATCACAAGTTCAAGTACAGCCTGGGCAACTTAGCAAGACCATGTCACAAAAGAAAAGAAAAGGAGTGTATGTATCTCTCTGTGTGTGTATGTCTGTGTTTAGCACAGTGATGGAGCTTGCCTGGCATGTACAAGGCCCTTAGTGCAGTCTCCAGTACCACAAAAATAAAAATCATGCACAATTGGCTAATTCTAAAGACAGCTGATTCAGCATGGAGCTCACTTCATACATCTTAGTCTGTGCAATGAGTACAAGGGAAAAAAATCTTGCAAAGATAAATGAAAAAAATATGTTGCAGAAAAATAAATTAAAATAGATACTCTGCTTGTAATATTATTGTAATGTGTCAAATCTTAATCATCTTAGAGACAACTTATTAAAGATGTGGGTTATCCCTACTGCAGATATTTGACTTTAAAAATTAAGCTAAATTGGAAATGACCGTGACCAGTGTTAACTCTGTAACAGTGACCTAAATCACACTGCTCACTAATAAGAAAAAACAAAACAAAACAAAAAACAAAAACAAAAAACAAATCCAAGATGTTTAAAGATCATTCTCAAAATCATCAAAATAACCAAGGTTCCCTTTTTACTCTACTAAAATTAATTTTACCCAAGATTTAAGCCGGGTGTGGTGGCGCACACCTTTAATCCCAGCACTTGGGAGGCAGAGACAGGCTGTGAGTTCAAGGTCAGCCTGGTCTTCAAAGCGAGTCCAGGATGGCCAAGATAACATAGAGAAACCCTGTCTCAAAAAAACAAAACAAAACAAAATTTTTTTACCCAAGATTTAAAAATCTCTATAATTGCGATATTTATGATCAAGGTTGCCCTATGATTAAGCAATGTGTAAAATAATAGTATATCTGAAGCTTGAATATGCTCTCTTTATATTCTTTAAAACGTAGTATTTTGGGATCATGGGGCTTCCCGGGGTATAGGGTGCTAGGTACTTGAATCATGCTTTTGCATGTGGTACCTACTAATAGGTGCTTTTCAATTTTAATCTTTTAATTAATTATTTTATTTATGAATACAAATGTTTGCCCACATGTGTGAATGTATACCATATGTGTGCCTAGTGCCCACAGAAGCCAAAAAAAGAATATCAGATCCCCTGGAACTGGAGTTACAGACAGTTGTGAGGGGCCATGTGGGTTCTGAGAAATGAACTCAGGATCTCTGTAAGAGCAGCCAGTGCTCTTAACCACTGAGACATCTGCCCAGCCCCTCAGCCTCCCCCTGCACCACATCCTGTGTGTTCTCTGTATAGCCTTGGCCATCCTATATTAGCTTTGTAGACTAGGCTAGCCTCAAAGTCACAGAGATCCATCAGCCTCTGCCTCCCAAGTGCTGGGATTATCGGTGTGTGCCACCATCTTAAGGTAAAGAATTGACGCTTAAAAGAAACACACTACACACATACACACAGGCACGTGTGCAGAGAACCTTACATGATTCTGTCATAATCTTTCTCCTATCAATACAAAAAAGTTCATTCCTAGATATACGGTGCCCATTATGGAAGCCAATAGTCACCATGGCCATTTATATTTAAACTAATTAAAATTAAATGAAATACTGGTTCTTTGGTGACACCAACCAGATTTCAAATGCTCAGTGGCCACGTGAGGCTATTGGTTACTAGACTGAACAATGTGGATTTTCCTTATTTCTGAAAATTCTCTGGAGTGACAGTGTGCAATGCTGATTTCAATTCACAAATTCTTCACATGTGAGCACCAGTGCAACAAAAGTATAAAAATATTAGCACCTATTTCAGAGGCAGCTGTGTGTGGTTCTTAATTTAAGCACAGGCTTTGAAATCAGGCAGAGCTGGGTCTGAGTCTTGAATGCAAAGTACTTTTTAGTAGATCTATTGTCAGCTTTCTTGGCTTGCTAAGACACATTTATTCACGTGTAAGATGAAAGATAATTATAGTGACTACCTCATAATGCTATTTTTAAAAGAGGCAAAGGGTTATCCACCATGCAACAGTAATTGTTCAACGAACAGCTGCTTGATGCTCTGCCTCTTAGACCTTAGAGCTCTTAGACCCTAGTCATGTTGTGTTCTTACAGCACCATAAGATAGCAACTGCTAAGATACCAACATAAGTTGACCAAGGAACAAAGAGAAAAGGCTTTACTACCACAGGTGACCTTGAACTATGATTTAGCAGTGACCAGACTGAAAAGGCTCAGATTGGGATTTTTTTTCCCAGCAAAATATATGAAAGATATATGATGCCACGGATGCTTCTGAGAACTCTTGGTACAATGATTTGTGAGTGGTGTGAAAAGATAAAGATTGTTAGGCTCTAAGGCTGTGTATTTGTCAAAGCCAAATTGTGACGGCCCTGAGTACTATGCTAAAGGATTTTATCAAGACTTGAGGCTGGGCCAGATAACTTGTTCCCTGGGCAAAGGTGCTTGCTACCATGCCTCAAAACCAGTGTTCAATCCCTGGGACCCACAGAGAAGTAGAAAACCAATTCCAACTAAGTGTCTCCTGACCTCCACACGTGGTACGCAGTGGCACATATGCACCCCCTCACACCCATACAAAAGACAAACAAGCAAGGTAATTAAAAACTAAAAATAAAGACTGGAGGCAGAGAATCTGCTCTAACAGTCCGGGTGACATATAAACAAGGCCCTGATGAGAAGGTAGGAAAGAGTTGCCTATACCACTCTCTGCAATTTGTTTCCTCCCATTCATTCTTTAAAAAAAAAAAAAAAAAAAAAAATTACAGTTATTTATTTTGGGGGTATGTAATATGATTTATTTTGTGGGTCTGGCCCTTTAAACGACCTTCAGCATTGGTTGCCTCTTGAACTTCGGGGAACAGGAGAGGATATAAAAAGCCAGCAGAGGCTGAGAGTAGTAATATCGGGGAGTAGGCAGGAATAGGGTCCAGCTGGGAAGACGAAGAGCAGGTCCAGGGAAGACAGTTGGTGCAGGAAGAAAAAAGAGAGTAGGGCTTGAGAAAAGAAGAAAAGAAACTGAGCAACGTGAAGATAAGAGACAGTTGAAGTTGAGTTGGGCCAGCAGAGTGAGAAGAGGAGACAGTTGGTGACAATTGAGCCAGGAGAAGCTGAGCTGAGCTGAGCCAGAGAAGCTATAGTTAGGAGACAGTTAGGAGAGCCCACACAAAGTAACAAAGTCCACTTGGTTAGAACTTATCTTCAAACTACATCCAGACCATTCCCACTTTCCCCTTATCAATCGCTGCCAACCTGGCTGCACAGTGATCATTTCTTTCAAGTGCCCCAAATGGCCTTGGCCCCTATTCAATCCCCACACTGTCTTCCCAAACTGCCCCTTTTTATTTACAAAACAGCAAGCCAATACTCAAGAAACCAAATGCAATAAATGCTGGCATGGCTGCGGGGAAACAGGAATCCTTATTCGCCCTTGGTGGGAATGTAAATTGGCTCAATCACTATAGAAATGAGTGTGAGGGTTCCTCAAAAAGCTAGAAATAGAGCTGCCATTTGACTCAGGTACAGCACTTCTGGACTACACCCAGAGAACTCTGGGTCCTACTTCAGAGTATTTTCTCATCCATACTCATGGATGCCCTATCACAGCAGCTAGAAGTGGAATCAACCTAGATGTTCATGTACATATGAGTACATAGTAAAAATGTGGTACATATGCACAGTGGCAGAGCATGGATTTATATAAATGGGTTAACATAGCTTATGTGGGGGGATGCGTTGAGTAGATGTAGCAGTTATCAATAAAGCGCTGTTTAGCCAATCAGATGGGAAGAAGGACAGGAAGTGGAAGGCGGGACTTCCATGGGAAGGGGAGGAGCCTGGGGGAGTAGAAAGTGGATTATTGGAGCTGGAGGAGAGAAGCTGCCCACGGAGGATCAGTTTGGCAAGTGCTTGGGATATATGTAGGTTATGAGGATTAGAGTAGTTTATTTTAGTTTATTGTTAGATTAGTAGCAGTTTAGACTCTGCGCAGCCTAGTGCTTGCAGCTTTGAATTACCTTTCAGTCTCTTTGTGTCAGTTATTGGCTTCCTAGGCCGAACAGATACAATAGTTGTAACAAGGTTATAAGAGCTAGTTGGGACCAACAGCAAGCTAAGGCCTGAAGCTATTATAAATAAGTATAAGTCTCTGTGTCGTTATTCAGAGCTGGGGCTGGCATATACAGTCCATGTGGACATGGACTCTTTTATATGTAGATCGTAATTTAGATCTGCATTTTAACTTGGAGCACCTATAGAATGAAATTTAAAGAGTCACTGAGATTGGGGGCAGCTTAAGGAAGGGAAAATTGTGTAACAGGTAGCATGAAAACAGAAATGTGGAATGGCGGGGGGGCGGGGGGGGTAAGAAAGTTTAAGCATGGATGGATGTGGGAGGATGAAGGAGATGAAGGAGGAAAAAAGAGAGCATTGATTAAAACTAAGGGTGTATGAAAGGCCATATGGAAACTTACTAGTTTGTATGCCAATTAGATATATAAGTTGGGAAGTGGCGCACCTGGATATTTTGAATGTCTGGATAATGCTGTTCTAGAAAGCCAGAGTTTACCAAACCCCAGTGTCAGGTGTGATGTATTTCCTTATGAGTTGACTAGGGAGGCCCCAGAGGGCCCCACCTCCCCCCCACACCCCCACACCTCCCCCCCACCCCCACCCCCCGCCAGAAGAACACAAATTGTTGCTGTTCTTGTTTGTCTTCAGAATTAGTTAATAACACCCTATTGCTAAAGATTCCATGCACCTTGGTTGCAAAATGTAGGAAAAAACGAAGCTGAAACTGATCTGGACACATCCTCCTTGCTAGCTGGCTTTCACAAGTGCAGGGAAGTTCCATACAGGACACTAGGGGAGAAATCACACCAGCAGTGTCACTCAGCTGTAAAACCTAAATCTCCAATTCCAACTTGTCATGCAAGGCACACACACTGGTCCAATAGTGACAGAACTGTGGTGGGAGTAACCAACTGCCCCTCTGATTGGCCTTGAGGCCCATTCCCCACGAGGAAATGTATGCCTCTTATTAAAACATGGCCCCAAATTTGTGGCTGAGAGATCTAAGACCTTTGAGGTAAATTTAATACTGTTGTTGTTAGTTTGTCTTGTTTTGTTTGTTTTTTAAGCTAAATTCTCATGATACCAAGCTGTAATCTAAATATTATGTTTATTCATGTGGACAAATTATACTTTACTGAGAGAAGCCTTTTTTTTTTTCTGAGACAGGTTTCTCTATGTAGCCTTAACTGTCCTGGACTCACTTTGTAGACCAGGCTGGCCTCGAACTCACAGAGATCCACCTGCCTCTGCTTCCCGAGTGCTGGGATTAAAGGTGTGCGCCACCACCGCCTGGCTATTTGTCTGCTACAGTGGTAGAATGCAGAGATTAGTGGGTCCTCAAGGGCTGGGAATGCATGATAGTTAAGTGCTCAGCCCTAAATGGGGCATCACTTGTACCACCCCCTCTAAGTCTAGAAACTAGAAACTGGTGGTACTGACTCCGAAAAAGGCTACTACCCTGGATCTTCAGTGCCCTATCAGGGCAATCTGAGTAAGTGTCTCCATAATCCATTCCGAGGGCTGACCTGGTCCCTACCTATACTCTAAGCGAAACCTGAAATGCCCGCACAAAGGAGATTGCTCCTGCTTAATGAAAAGAATTTAATATAAATATATATTGTGGGTACAGAGTAGGGATCAGTTCAAGTCGATTAGCCAACAGAAGAAAGTTCTTTGTCTAAAAGAAAAAGGAAAGGCCTGATTCCCACCATTCCACACTTGAAAGAGAGTGATGTGGAAGAGTAAGGAAGCTTGTTTTCTCCCATTCTAGAGGATGTCAGGGAGAAGGAAGTGCACCTGGACCGAGGAGAACTTGTCAGATAGTTCACCTGTTTAAAGAGATGATGGCCTACACCAAGCAAACATGAACGTAGCGGATGTGTTGGACTCTCCACCTTGTCGAAGGAAGAGAGTGTGTGTTCCTGGTCCTGGAGGCTTATTTCTTCAAGGAAGCTGCAAAGGGAGGAGGGAAGTTAGAGGATGGGGGTGTGGGGGGGGAAGGGGGGTGAAGGTGCCGCCATTCTGGATGGAGCCTTTTTTTTTTCCTGCTTGTTTTCCTTGTCTGAACCGTTCAGTTCCTGTGCCTGTGACAGTATCCACAACTCAGCCCCCATGTGCCAACAAACCCCATATGTTTTGGTTCTTTCCTTATCTTTTAAGCCAAGATAAGTTTGAGATGCGCACTGCAAGAGATGCATTATAAAATACACACAGGCACACACGGGCAGAGGGAGGGAACCAGCCCTTGCTTGGATTTGTATTCTTCTCCGCATGTAACACCAACCCACACACAGAGGCACTAAAAAGCTCCTCAGTTGAATGTGCATAACCTCGTGTTACAAGAACTTTCTCCTTGGGCACGGGGCATGGGCTGCGTCATCCACTCCTTCTGATATTCCAGTGACAAACCAATGAGCTTGCAAAGCATGGGTGAATGCTTACAGGCAGAAGTGTGAAGACCCTCAAAGCAGCTACACACAAGTTTTCACCCTATGTGGATGATGGCTCCCCACAGCCACACAGATGAGGCCCTCTTTCCCGTCATCTTCTTCACTCTGTATACTCACCCAGTCCTTCTCCAAGCCCCCAGAACCATAAGCAATCAGAGAAGGATTGCATACAACTGGTTGGCAGGACTGACCGGCTCCAAGGATATTGTTATACATGATCTAAAGCCCCCTATTTGAAGGTGGAAGAAGGAAGAAAGCATCTTCCATCCATCTGTCCATCCTTCCATCCATCTGATTCATTTATTCATTTAACAGACATTCAGTTACCATATAAATCAGAGTGGCTGCCATCTTCCAGACTCACTTTGGGTTCTGGAGACAAGGCTCTGACCTGGAACTGCTGCTATTGAGCTTGAGGGTGGGAGGTGTTGATAGCACTAACTTCCAACAGCACAGGATAAGCTCCTCCACTACCATCATGATTTCATTTAGTCTTATTCTTCCTGCATATTAACATACCCATCATACCCATCAGTCATCAGAGGTTTGGTTTTGTTTGTTTGTTTGTTTGTTTGAGGTGAAGGTCTTACTATTTAGTCCTGACTGGCACAAAATGGTTTATATAGACTAGGATGGTCCAAAACTCTCAGAGATCTGCCTGCCTCTGCCTCCAAAGAGTTGGGATTGAAGGCATCTATGTCAAATTAAGGTATTAGTAGGAGCCTTTTTCTGCTACCTGTGCTTGATCCCAGATAATGTACTTAAAACGCTTTAAAGCTCTACACCTGCGTAGATAATTGTCTATTTTAACCCAGTTGTGCTAATCTGGCTACCTCCCAGACGTGTGCCCCTTTGCTTGCCATCACTGTCTTGTCTTGGCCTTCTGCTGTAACTCTGTCCTCATGGTGAACTCCTCATGGCCTTTCTTCTCCCCCCCCCCCCCCCCCCCGCCACCTTCCTCCTTCTCTGGTCCCTACCTGAGACCCCCAGACTGGGAATGGAAGTCCTGCCCACTGACTCCTCTGTACAGGCTCATAATCTCCTTTATTAAACAGTCAGAGATAATTGGAGAGCAATTTTTACACAACATTGAGACCGGAGATTCTTCATAGAAATGACAGTGCCCATGTCCAGGCTGCAACCAGATCTCAGGGCACAGAAATCAGCATCTGAATACACAGTGCTCAAGACCATCCTCCAACATGTGCTGCCACACCCATCTTCATTTAAATACAGGTAATGATTCAGTAATAGGGTGAAGTCAGGGATTCTGCATTTCTGAGAAGGCCCCAAGTGATGCCTATGTGGATGGTTCTAGAACTTTGCTCCATGAAGGGTTGACTATTGCAGCAATCCTGTGTGGAGGTAAGGTGCTTGGAGTTAGATAGATTGATTCCTTGATAGGGAGACAGCTAGGAAAAGGGGCCATGACTAGATCATAGAGATGGTGGAATTCTAAGATGGCTAGCTTCTTCCTCACCCTCCTGGCCTGAGAAAAAAACCCCAGCTACTTAAAACAAAGGCCTAGCAGGCTGTCTTCTCCCCTGCCTGTAGACCTGTCTGACAGGCTCAAGGCCAGGCCTATCAGCCTTCCTGGTTTTGTTCAAACTGACCAATCCTAAACTGAGGTAGAAAGACCCCCCTTTCAAAGACCCTTAAAAGTGTTCAGTCTTCAAGGAGAGACCCTATTTCCCCTTCTGCTTTTGGGGAGACTCTGTTTTCACTACTCCAAGCCTACACCTGTAACTTCATAGGACAGTCCCTATGACCAGTTGGCAGGGAGAACACTCACCCTGGGGTTCATGATGGTTTGCTTAGATGTTCAGAAAACTGACCAAATGAGCAATTCTGTGCCGATTCATGAGCTGTGCTTGACGGTTCCCTGACATAGAAATGGGGGGGGGAGATACGTGAACTGGCTTCTCTGAATGAGGTGGGGAGTAAAGATAACAGCGCCTCACATACATACTAACAGGTGACTTCAGCAGAGACTTTAATAATAAGAAGGCAGGACACTGTTCTGTAGACATCACTTAACCTCTTCCCCAAGACATCCCATAATCACCCAGTGAGCTCATGAGCAAAATAGCTACAGTGGCACAGAAGAAGATTACGCATGGACTCAGCAACACGGACTTGAATTTACTCTAAGGTCAACCATACTATGATCAGGGTTGTGTCTCAGTCAGCCAACATCAGAGAGACCCAACCTTCAGCCGTTCTCTGGTGTAACACGCCAGTTTCCTAGCAACAGCTCGTATAGAAGGAATCTCTTGTTTGTTGTGTGGATGCAACACCTGTCAAGTGAAAAAACAAAGCAAAAACTATGGCCTATGGCTGAGGCAGGAAATAGAGGTGGGACATCCGGCAGGCAGAAGGGATTCTGGGAAAGGGCCAGGAGCGCCAGATTCAGCCACCAAGATGTGAGGCTAATGGAGGGGGCACCTGAGCTCAGGTAACCAGCCATGTGGCAGGTTGTAGATTAATTTAAATGGGTTATTTTAAGTTCTGAGGTAGTCAGAGAAGAGTCTAGCTATATGGCCTAGGAATTCGTAAATATATTTCTGTCTCATAAGTTGTTACTCCGGGAGCTGGAGCAGGGAGGGAAAACCTCATCCTTCTTACAGCGCAGTTGATTCTATCACATTAATTCCAGTACCAGCATGGGAAAGGCAGCACAGTGTCAGTGCTAGAGTTGATATTTACAGTAGATATGGATTTGCCTTCTCTGAATGCAATGCTTCTGCCGAAGTACCATCTATGGACCTACGGAAACTTTCATCTCTGCTGTCATGGTACTCCACACAGTGTCATTTCTGACCCAGAAACTTAAATCACATGGAAAGAGTAACAATATGTCCACAGTCGTGGAAGTCACTAGTCTTGTGTCCCCCACAATCCCAAAGCATCTGATGGCTGATAGAGCTGTGGACACTCCGTCAGAGTGCCAACAAGGTGGCAACACATTTCAAGGATGGCGTGGTTCCCTAGCCATGCATACCAATCTATGGCCACAGTATCCAGTGCATGGAGTTGTTTCTCTCATATTGAGGATTTATTGATACAAAAACTCAAGAGACAGAAGAAGAACTGGCACCGTTTTCCATCACCCTCGGTGATCTCCTGGCAAGGTCTTTGCTTCCCGTTCCCAAGCCTTTATGCTCTGGTGATGGAGCAGCCTTGGCTCCAGAGAGAAAGAGAGAGATGTTTCTACCAAGAGGTACAATGATGATTACACTCACCTGGAGGTCAGAGTTGGTACCCAGCCACGGGAGCTGCTCCTGCTTCAGAGTCAACCGGCTAACAAGGGAATCACGGTGCTGGAGGAGGGATAACTAGACTTCTACTCCACAGTGGACATAAGAAAAAGGTATGTCCCATGGGCGCTCCTTAGAGAATCTCCCAGTGTTGCTATATTCTGTGACTCAGATCAGTTGAAAACGACAGTGACCCAACCTAGGAAGGCTGGAGTGATTCAAACCCTTCAGGGATGAAGGTCTGGGTCACTTCCAGATAGAGCCATGAACAGTTGAGGCGCTTGCGGAAGGCAAAGGGTAAAGGGTAAAGGGCAAAGGATAAAGACTGATTGGATAGTTGAAGAAGATAGCTACAAATGTCTGCTATATTACATGACCAGTACATAACTCAGGACTCTGAATATTTCCTCCCTATTTTGTCATAAACATGGTGGCTTATATATGTGTGTGTGTTTGTTTGTATGTATGTATGTATGTATGTATACATATATATATATGAATATATGCACACATATCAAAGCAAATGTTTTGGTTTTCTTTCTCATATTCCCTTATCATGTAACATAGATGTATTTATATGGTATTAAAGTATTATTAATTTTATATCATAATATTAATTATAGCATATTAAGGAGGAAAGGCAATACTAGCCAAAGACTTATTGTGTTATTGAATCTACACAGGTCAGTCTTATCATTTTAGGTCAAGTTATGACCTGATGCCTAATTTGAAGATTAAGCACAACTTTTAAAAATGCGTGTATATGGTGGACTTACGGCTACATTTCAACTTGACAGGGTTCAGGGTAGCTAGTAAAATATGAATGGTATATGTGTGGGTGTTTTCAGTGACAGTCACCTCCACCAACATAGGTGACCATCATCCTGTATACCAAACACATGGGTAAATCTAAAAGTTGGAGGGAGGGCTCTCTTCCTTATGTCTTCCAGAGCCGGAACACCTGTCTTTTCTGCCTAACACACCAGAGCTCCAACCCCGCCTGCTGAGCCCCAACCCACTTCTTAGGCTTCCGGCCTCAAAATAAATTATATTCCCAGCTTTGCAGTTTGCAAACAGCATATTCCGCAGGTTCTCTGCCTCCACAGTTGTATGAGCCAGTTCCCATAATCCCACGGGTTCTTCGTCTCTAGAGACCCCTGACTTACTAGTCATAAGATGTCGCAAATGCTAGAAATGGCTGCAAATCCGAACTACTCACTGCCCTCCCCACATGGCCAGGCTTACTGCAATTGCAGAGCAGGTCACCGCATCGGAAGAGTGTCTCATAGCTCATCAGTAGAAACGGGATTGAGAGCCAGAGGAGACTTGGCAAAGGAGGGGTTCAGGGCAATGTGAGCATCTTGTGGCATCTAGCAAAGTAATCTTCAACTGGGATTCCAGGATTGCTCTTTTTTTATTGGGGGGGGGGCGCTGTTCATACATTTTTCTCCAGTCCTACTTACCATGATCGTTTAATAATACAGATACACTGCATACTTGCTTATGAGTTCTGGCCCTTTGGCTATCCACAAATCATTGTATTTATAGTAGTTGGTCTTTTTTTTTTTTTCTTTTTGGCACACACCTCATAGTCAATTTTCACCTCACTGGAGACAATGTTACCCTAATTGTGAATACGTAGTCTAGCACACACCGGTTCACCTGTGAGATGTAGCAGCGATTCAACAGAATCAAACACCTGCTGGGTAAACAGGATTTAAAGGGCACTTATTTTCTGTGGTAACCCTGGCCGAGAGAGGAGCTCACTCTCCTGTGCTTACAAGGTTGCAGAGCTCAGCAGCTCAGCAGCACCTCCCATGCATCCTTGGAGACAAGCTTCCTCATACTGAGAGCCCAAATCTGGCACACCAACTTTTCATTTAGTAGTTTGACCTCTGTCTTTTGTTGCCAAACAGCAGACACAAAGTCACGAGCAACAGAACATTTGGCTTCTGTTCCCAGACAGTAATTGCGTTCATTGTGAGGCACAAATTCTCTTCCAATGCACCTGTGTCAAACTGGATATAAACCTCTAGGCTCTGTATGTCTAATGCTCCAGTGTAAATTTTCCTAGCTTTTTGTAAAAAGCACACCATACTAATTCAACCCTACTGTTAACTACACTTTTTCAGTAGTGGGGTTGTTTTCAGAGCTGGTAAAATTGGTAGAAAGAGCAATGGGATAGGAGTGAGAAGATCAGGATTGAACACTTCTCATCCAAGCATTTATTTAAAATAACAAGTATTTAAAAAAAAAAACAAGTTATTTAAAAGAACTAGTTGCAGAGCTGAAAATACTACCATATCTATCAAACCGGAATGGCTGGAGAAGGAGGCACACAGCGGCTTGGTGGCTAAGAGTGAAATGGTTGAACTGCACCCTCACCCTCACAGCAGGGAGCTCATAGGGTTGTTCCAGGGCACTGAACTGAGAATAGAGAGACAGGCACATCCTGATTCATGTAACCATTTGTGGAAGTCTAAAGCCAGGTGGAACATGGATGAAGGTCACTGCTTCCTTCACGCTGTCCTTTCAGTGCTCCTTTTTTTTTTTTTTTTTTTTTTTTTTTTTTTTTTAAGCAAATGCCTGGTCATAGTAATTAAAATTACAACAAATAAATGATGGAATAAAAAACAATCATAAAAGTACATTGTCACTAAGAGCTCAAATTGATCAAGTCACCTAATTTTGGATTGAAAAGTCTCACGGTGCAAAAATGTCCATGTTCTCATGCATTAGGGATCTCATGCTGGACCTGCTCTGACGGGGGCTATCTACTTTGCATAGTACCCTGTGTTCACCTTCACCTGACCCCCACCCTCACACCTGTACCCTCATCATTCCATCCCCCAATCCCCACCCTCACACCTGCACCCTCACCACTCCAACCCCCCAATCCCCACCCTCACACCTGCACCCTTACCATTCCACCCCCCAATCCCCACCCTCACACCTGCACCCTCATCATTCCATCCCCCAACCCCCACCCTCACACCTACACCCTCACCACTACAATCCCCCAATCCCCACCCTCACACCTGCACCCTCACCACTCCACTCCCCACACTCCCCACCGACACCCACACCCACACACATCCTGTCCCCTGCCTTATGAGGACACTGTCTACTCAGTGCATTGTGGTTCCTTCCACACAATCCTGTTATATACCCATTTCCAGAAGTGACAAACTCTTGGTCCTCCACAAAAGTACCAGTAGGACATATAATATTGGGGCCCAATTCCTTTGACGGATCCTAATTTATTTTCTAGTGTCATATAGCGTTCCTGGTGCCTATTTACAGCAGTTCTGGGGTTACCTCCAAGCTTGCAGAAACATAGGCAAGCAGAGAATGGCTGAGAGGAAGCAGTGCAGTAAAGGCAGGATAGCTGTGAGACGATGGGAAAAGCCGAAGGTCTCATGTCTTAGTTCAGGAAAAGGCTGGCACGTGGCCAAGAAATCTCGACAACCCGTCAAAGCCCGTAGAGAAGGGGCTAACATCAGCCAGTCTTTTCGAGGGAGGAAGAGAACCCATGTGATGATGGGGGCCCAAGCATCGCTGTAGGCATCGCTTGGGCCCTCACTGGGACACTGGATCTTAGAGTCCTAATATTGGAAACCTTTCCCGTACTCCGAGTCATTGTGTTCGTTTTGACCTGCATACCCTCATTGCAGAAGAGATGCTGCATGGCGTCATAAAAATGGCATCACGGCTCAAGCATGTTCACTTTTGCTGCGGTAATGAAATACTACAAACTTAGTGGCTGATGGGGCTGGAGGGATGGCTCAGTGGCTAAGATTACTGGCTGCTCTTGGAGAGGACCCAGGTTTAGTTTCCAGTACCCACATGGCAGCTCATAATAGCTCCAGCTCTAGAGGATCTGGCGTCTTCTTCTGGCCTCTGTGGGTACCAAGCAAACACATGGTTCACATATGTATGTGCTACGTAAAACTCAAAGCATAAAACAAAAGAAAGATTATTTTTAAAGGGGGCGGGGCGTAGTAGCTACAACGCAGATGAGGCCGAGGAGATGAACCGCTGGGTACAGTAGTTGTTCCTTAAGCATACGGATGTGGGTTTGGATTGGCAGAACCCACATAAGGCCAGATGAGGCGGTGCAGTCTGTGATCCCTGTCTCCTGTGGCCAGATGGAAAGTGTGTGTGCCAGCCAGCCTGGTTGACATAGTGGTGACAAGAGACCCTGTCTAAAACAAGGCCGTATGTGGGGATGACAATTAGGGTTTTCCTATGACCTCCGCTTGTACAGTGTGGCATGTATGCACACTGTTATATGCATGCACGTGTGTACCCGCAAACACACATATTCACACATGGAAGGAGTAAAAACCCACAAATGTATTGTCTTATATAGTGCTAAGGGTCAAAAGTCCAAAACGGTTCTCTCCAGGCTCAAAGGGTGAGAACTCTTTCAGCTTCCACGGGCACCCAAAGTCCTTGACTTGTGCCCCTGTTCTCAGTCTTCAAAGCCAACAATATTGGATCACATTATTTTCACCCTGCCATATCTCTCTGCTTTTCTCTTTACATCTTCCACTCATAAGGATCTGTATTTATTGTTTAAAAGGACAAAGGGCTTCTTTGGGCACAGTTTGGCGTATGCAATTCTTTACTGTGAAGGAGGTCCGGCCGCTAGAGTAGTCCAGCTGTGGTGGTGTGCTCTTTATTAGTGGCTTTTTACAAGGCACCAATGAGCAAGCAGAGAGCCTGCCTGAAACCAGATATCCTTCCGGGCTGACAGCTGGTGACCTATGTAAGCCAGCCAGTCACCGCGTCCCAATAGATCCACACCATCCAAAACAGTGTGACCAGATCGGGGTTAGTTTGTTAGTCCTAACTAATTTATCAAAAAAAAAAAAAAAAAAAAAGGCACATGTTACATCCAACTGTAACAGGATCCCTGTGATTGTACTGGGACCAGGATAAAAATCCAGGCTAGTGTCTCCATCTCAAGCTCAACAGAGTAGGAATATCAGTCCCATCTGATGCTTTTCCCCTTTGACATGAGGGTTAACATAGTCACAAGCTCTGGGGATTAAGACACAGGCTTCTCAGACAGGACGTCATTCTTCGCAGCACACTTTATTTATTCATTTCCAACATAAATTTGGATTTTAAAACGCCACACCTACAAAGCTCATTTTCTCAGAGCCCTGGTGAGACGGTTCCTCAGGTAAAGAACTCGCCACCAAGCCTGGTAACCTGAATTCTGTCACTGGAACCCACATGATAGAAGGAGAGCACTGACACCACAAGTTTTCTTCTTGTGTACATGCTATGGCACGTGCGTTCTTACATACACAAAACAAACAAACAAACCCATTATATCTGATTTCTCTGGTGACTTCAAAGTTGATGAAAAAATAAATAGTAGTTTTTGAAATCTTCAAGAGCGTTCACTCCTTTAAAAATTTTTATTTGGAAAGCATAAAAAGATCAATAGGAAAAAGATTTTATTTAAAAAAATGTCTATAACCCAACCATGCACAACTGTTAGAAACTGATGCATTACCTTCAACTTTGTTTTTGCATTTTTCCACACAGTTGATACATGTGTTTATGCTGCTAAACACGAATGTATCGGTATTTCAAATGTATGAACTCTATAGATGTTAAGTTGTAATGGCTGCATTCTACTAAATTGCAATAAGGAAATAAATCATGTGGCCGTTACTGTCAGACATTTAATTTTTGTAAGCATTATGAAGGACAATGGATCATAAACATCTTTTAGCATTCAGAACTATTTACATCTCTAGGTATTTCCTTAGCTGAGGGACTTGGAACTTACAGGCCAAAGGGAATGAGTAAATTCAAAGTTGTTGATGCACACTGTCTAATCACTTCTACACATAACAGCCTGTTTACATGCCTTCCAGCTCCACACCAGGGCTGCTTTCAACACACCCTGAGCTGGCGTTAGGCATCGTCTTTCTTCCCTCAGCTAATTTTAGTTGAAACAAGCATCTCATTGTTCACGCGGACATCTCTTTTGGAGCATGTGTGCGTCTGATCATTTCTTCATGCCTTTGCCTGGCAGCTGTCTTTCCCCGTGTATGCGCTCTCATCATATGAAGGTCATTCATTCTTCTCAAGCCTGGTACAGCTAAATACAAGAACTCATAGATTGCAACAGGTCCTTGGCAACTCGTTCTCTGTTCTCACTCAGCTTGGAGGTTCCCAGTCCTTGTCAGATCCTCCAGGGGCTACTGTTGCCCTGTTCTTCTCAGAACAGGCTGTCTTTACCTGTGCCTACCTGCTCCGTGGGTTTCAGATTGCTTCCCCAGGTCAGCTCAGTTGCCACCCTGGCTACAGACCTCTACAGCCTGCTGCTGTGCCCATCCCCCACACTTGGCTTCCAGCACTTGCCTGCTATTTTCAGTAGTTGGGTTTCTTGAGAGAGACGACTGAGTCAGCCAGCTGCACAAGGTGGATAAAAGGACGTGTGTGTGTGTGTGTGTGTGTGTGTGTGTGTGTGTGTGTGTGTGTGTG
>OU015748.1:119335691-119351512 GCA_907169655.1 Acomys percivali
CACACACACACACACACACACACACACACACACACACACACACACACACACACGGATGCCTCTAAATAACGAGGGAAATTCTTCTCTCTGATGTCAGGAGAGAAATGATCACTCTGTGATTTTGATAGGCTGTGAAATGTTTCTTCCTTAGAGCATAAAACAATATACCTTCTGCAGAACCATCTCTCATAAAGACGAGGAACACATCTGTTTTTTGGCCTAAGAACATGAGGTCTTTTTTTTTCCCTTTTTCCTCCTTGCCCTTCTTTTGTTTGGTTTACCATATTTGGGAGACAAATCACATAGCTTGACCATCTCCTCGTTACTTTCAACTAAAATCCCAAGGCCTTTCTTTCCTCATATGACCTTATATTCAACTGACTCATCACCAGAGTGTGCAGTTTATTTCACTTTACTTTAATGCATATGGGTTTTTTGCCTGCATTTATGACTGCACCGCAGGTGTGCTGTGCCCACAGAGGCCACAAAAAAGCATCAGATCCCCTGGAATAGGAGTTACAGACAGTTGTTAGCGACCATTTGGGGGGCCGAGAATCGAACCCAGGTCTCTGCAAGAGTAACTACTGCTCGTAACCACTGAGCCAACTCTCTAGCCCCTACAGCTGGTTTTTAGTGTAAGAGTAATGATTATAGACACGTTCAATGTTTTCTCTTCAGTCACTGCCACAAGTGACCATGACAGCTTGAAATCTCATTTTACCACTCAATGCATTAATGTCTGTGATGGCATCTGAAACTGAAGAGAGCAGAAGTGTGTGTGTGTGTGTGTGTGTGTGAGAGAGAGAGAGAGAGAGAGAAAGAGAGAGAGAGACAGACAGACAGACAGACAGACACAGACAGACAGACAGACAGACAGACAGACAGACAGACATGCAAAGACAGAGACACAGAGACAGACAGTAGGGGGTATATGTGGAGGTTAGAGAAAATCTTACAGAGTTGCTTCTCTCCTTCCACCTTTACGTAGTTTTTGGAAACTGCACTTAGGTTGCCATGCTTGAGCCACAAGCCCTTCACCCACTAATTCAGCTCACCCATGTAAGCTGACAGTTTTAGCAGCTAAATGCATCTAAGCTTTCCACCTGCTGATACTCAGAAATTATATCACAGTGTGACCACTATCCCATTGTGAATCAACCTATAATTTTTATCTTCTAGACCTTCTTAGAATCTGGTCTTCAATACTACTCAGAATCCCCCTACTCCCCCCACCGCTCCCCCCACCCCACCCCCACCCTCAACTGCTTTGCTGCAATCAGGATACACATCCCTCCAACCTGCCAGTTCAGTAAGCTATAAACAAATAGTATATCTATCATAAGCTACTCATGGCAAACCTATATCAGGGGCTAGATTCACCATTTTCTTAGCCTAACAAGGAACCTGTTTTTAAATTCACTACACATTCTTGCAAACAATCAGTATACCTGAGGTTTTCATTCCTAGAACCCATGTTTCTAGCCGTGCCCAGCTGTAGCTCTTTATAACTATTGGGACAACATTTTTTTTAACTTCTCTCCCAAAACTCCCGAAATTGGGGATGGGTTATTATCCGCAGTGGGCAGGAGTGAAATGCATCTTTCACCTCTGGCTTCCCTGAAAGCAGGCAGCTACTCTGCTCCAGACCTTCCCCGCGCCCCCAGGAGCTCAGAATTCCTTAATGCCATTTTATCTGTCATTTCCACTACAGGGGGCAGATGGGTCAACTGTTTCCATCTCCTACATAACAGCTGTCCACAGAGACTAGTTGAGCAGTCCGGGAGCAGCGGTGAGTGCTGACTCAATTGCCATAGCTTCCCTATAGACTTCCGTTCCCTCCTCCTTTCTTCTCTTCCAGGAAAAAAATGTCTTTGCGAAGGAACTTTTGTGTTATGAGTTTAAAAAAAAAAAAAAAAAAAAAAAAAAAAAATATATATATATATATATATATATATATATGAAGTATTTATTGTATGTTTAGTCTTCATTTCTAAGGGCAGACTACTTTATAAAAATGTATTATTTGGTGTTTCAGCTCTGGTCCAAAAATATCTGTTATTTATATATTTTTCTGTTCTATGTTTGCTTTTATTTTTAATTTTTTTTACTTGTGCATTTATTTATTTTGAGATGAGCCTCATTGTGTAGTCCAAGCTGGCCCCAACCTTCCTAGTGCTCAGGTTACACATGTGTAGTCTTTCTTATTTGGAAATAGTTCATTTGAAAAGCTTAAGTAATCTACTTGATTACCTTGTGTCCTCAGAAAACCCCACTACTCCTTTTTCAGCATTTTCCTCCAATGTTGGAATTGCTCCCTAATCTTCAAACAACCATGAACCTGACTCTGCCAAGTCCTACTAGGAAACAAAACAAAACAAAAAAAAGCGTTACTTTCCTTTAACAAGAGCAAAGAAATTCACCTACAAAACTCAAAGACACCTGAATGATAATAAAACTCAAATTCAAAACCACATGAGAAGTGCAGTTTCATAAGGAGCAGCCACAGGTGGACACTAATAAAGATTTTCACCTTTGCAAATGTGTGGTAAGCATCCACGGTCCACCAATGCCTTGCATGTGATTCTAATGGCCTATCTCATCTGCTCCAGTTTTCAGAATCTGTTGCCTGGCTTATTTGAACAGTTTTGTAAGCTTATCATCCATTTTGCCTTCAAACACTATTTTTGGCCCATAGCCCTAGTTAATTTGTTTGACAAGTTGGCATAACATAGAGTCACTAGGAAAAGAGGGGATCTCAATTGAGAGATGTCCCCAGGAGATGGGCCTGTGGGCATTATCTCAATGAGTATTGATGTAGGAGGGCCCAGACCATATTGTGTATGGGGTGGGGCGGGGTCGTTGCTGGATAGGTAGGTGGTCCTGGATGGTTTAAGAGAGCAAGCTGAGTAACTTATGAGGACTAAGACATTGAGGAACACCGCTCCATGGCCTCTGCATCAGCTCCTGCCTCCAGGTTCCTGCCCTGACTTCCTTAGGTGACGGACTACAAGTTGTAAGATGAAATAAACTCTTTCCTCCCTAAGTTTTTTAAATTATTGCTGTTGTTGTTTGGTTTGGTTTGGTTTGGTTTTTGGTCATGGTGTTTCATCAGAGAAATAGAAACTCTTCACTAAAACATGATCTCTACTTGTACATTACTCATATATGCATATATGGTTCATTAAGCACATATATGCTAATATGTTAGTTTTTCTAACTATATAATCTATGTGTTTTAGACACTCTTATTTTTCTCAAAGATAATACCACTTGTTCTACTCAAACCTATCTTTATAAAGTCCTGTCTTTATCTATCTATCTATCTATCTATCTATATATATATATATATATATATATGACATGATACATTATTCAAAGATTAGTTTTAAATTTTCTTATTGTACCATATCATATAGTTCTTAATAGCCTACATAAAGTTTCCATCTTGTTATCCTGATACAGAATAAGTGTGTATAGTTTAAAGTCTGTCACTGGTAACTCCACTGTCTGGACGCACTTTTTCTTTTTCAATCGTGTTTAATAGAGGAGCATGTTTATGGGTTTAGTCATCTTGTGGTACTTGTTATTTTTTTATTTTGTGCTATACACTGTGTTCACTAATACTCAGAGAACTACTGTGTGTCAAGGACATTTCATTTCCAACTAATAGGATTCACTGAGGAGCTAGAAGCACTGGTGAATTTAGACTCTTGAATCTCGCTTCAGGAGCTGTGACGGTTTCACTAAAGTGAATTCTCTAACAGTGTCTGTGGACTTTGAATTTACCCTGAAATTTTGAATCTGAGCTTTCAAGAGGTAACCTGGATTCAGGCAACTTTATCAGAAATGTGTTACATTTCTTGGAGAGACAGAAAAAAACTGTCTGTTTGCCCCCAAAGAACACCAACAGACCAAAGAAATAGTTCCTTCCGAGTCTACCTTGGTGAGCTTCTGCGTTTGATGGTATTACTTCCAGGAAAACGGGTGGGAGGCTACTTCTAGGAGCACGAGTAACTAAGCAGCAGCTGCACCATGGGAAAGGCCGCCCCATCAAGGAAGCTGCATCACGGTTAATCTGTACACACTAGCAACTTCTAAGACCATGCACAGCCGAGAGGGAGAAGAGTGGTAGATGAACCACCAGATGAATCTCCAGAAGTGTTCCATCTCTCTCCGCCCAGCCATCCTTTCTCTGGGAAGTGGTATCCACCCGTTACCATGGTTATCACTGCATCCTTCTTGTCCCGCCCCGCAGGACAACTTCAAACCAGGGTTCACCTGAAAGAAGGAGTGCAGATGGAGGAAGAACAGAGAACACGGAGACAGGAAGGCCAGGTCGAGGAGCTCTGATGGAGGCCTCCGTTTATTAAAGCACAATGCAAGGTTTATATAGACATCAGACACCTGCCTGCATACTCCATGCCACTTTGCCCTCACTGCAGGCTGCAAAGGAAGCATTCTCCTGCCAAGTTCTCCTGTCACAGGAACTTGGGGCAGGGGTTATGGGGTGGGGGGTGGGGGTGGGGGGTGGGTGCTGGGAAGAGAGCAGAGCCTGGAGATAGTCTCCACCCAAGTTCCTTTGTGTTTTCTCAGCAGGAGGTAGTTCACGCAGCCAGGTATAGCAGCTTCCTCAGCAACACAGAGGATTATCCCAACACAAAGGATCCTCCCAGCAGGTTCTGGCTAGCTGAAGGCTCCCTTTTGCATTCACAGAGTCACAGTCCTGAATTACAGCTCCCTACACTTCCTTTCACAGGAGGAAGCCTCTCTGAAGATTACTGAAGCGATCTGTGAGTATAGCAGAATGTCTTTAGGAGTCATTTTGCTGCTACTTGGAACAGTTTTATTTGGCTTTACCCTAGGACTCTGAGCTATCTAATCTCAGGTTCTTGGTCACCCAAGCAGTGTTGGTATGGATTCCATCCAGTATAGTGGACCTTAAGTCAAACCAGACATTGGTTGGTTACTCCCATAAACTTCGTATCACCGTTGCCCTAGAATATCTTGCAGGCAGAACACCTTTGTAGATCAAAGGTGTGGCTGCCTTGGTGTTCCTGATTCTCTTTGGTAGCACGCAGAGTACCTTTCCTGTACCAAAGACACTAGAATGCAAGGGTGAAGGCTCTACGTCGGCACCAGATCAACTCCTCTGTCTTCAATGAGTTGTTTAGGTGTTGTCTTCAGAAATGGAACTGTCTTAGTTACAGTTTCCGTTGCTGTAAAGAGACACCATGACCATGGCAGCTCTTATAGAGGAAAGCATTTAACTGGGGCTGGCTTATGGTTCAGAAGTTTGCTCCATTGTCATCATGGTGGTGGCACACAGGCAGACGTGGTGCTAGGGAGGTAGCTGAGAGCTCTACATCAGACTGGCAGACAGCAAGAAGAGAGTGAGACACTGGGCCTGGGTGGAGCATCTGAGCTCTCACAGCCCACCCGCTAGCGCTAGCGACATACATCCTCCAATAACAGTCCCTCCTAACAGTGCCAGTCCCTATGGGCCTAGGAGGGCCATTTTTATGCAAACCACCACAGGGGGTTTGTGGAGAACAACCTATAGTCTTGGCAACAGCCTGGCAACAATCAAGCATTGATCTGAGCTGCCTTAGATCTAAGTTCAGCCGGAATGTTCTCCTCAACCACGGGGTTTAGTAGGCACCAGCAAAAGTCCCTAGAATCCGCTTCTCAAGGACATAATTCCAGACATTAGTCCAAATACGATTCTGTTGTTCGAGAGGATGAAGCGCTTCGTTTGCTGACTTTCTTGCATTTCTGAGATTTCATCATTTATTATGCTGACTGGAACTTTGTCATTGTTTTAAGTAGCACTCTCTTTATGAGATCATTTTTGTCCCTTTGGAATCTAAGTCTGGGTAATGACTATGTTGTTTTCAGTTTCCAGTTGTTTGCAGGTAGTCGTTTTCTAAATGTTTCTTAAGACCTTAGCATTCTAATGGAAATGTAAACACCCTGACTTCATTTCAATAATGTATGAGTAGTGGGTATAAATGATAACAGACAAATGTGGCCTCATTACCATCGCTCAGGAAAACAATATTATGTCAGAAATTCTTGATAATCTTCTCAGGGTGGCTGTAGACCTAACACATTACACAAACTCATTATTAAGAAGGTTTTGATCATAATTAGCTTCCTAGCAACATGGGGATTTTTAGGGAAAGCATCTGTTATAAATACTAAAATAAAGGAGAAATTATCATGAAAGCTTCTCATTTGGATGTGTCATTCACTCTGTAAAACACTTTAGGACCGTACCACCTTATTATATACAGCTATGCGTATTTATTGTCATTTCATCTTGAGATTGGTTCCAATCTACTGACTTCTTCCTGGGGGGGTCTTGCAATCATGGTAATTAGTCTCCAGTAGTTTCCAAACTTAAATGTGGCTTATTGGTGGTGTAGGAGGCAGGAACAACACAGGACACTAAGTTGACTGCCATGGCCCAAATCACTGCTGTGCTATTTGATGCAAAGTAAATTCTCTTTAGAATGGGGAAAAAATAGCACCTATCTCATATAATATTAGAAAGGCTGAAGGAAATCAGCCATACAAGCTAACTTGCATTGGACTGTCCCCTAATATGTACCTCTTTAGTAATAGCTGTATACAGTGTATCTGAAAGTATAAATTAGGTACACAATTCATGAAGGTCAGAACAGTAGAAAAACAGCAAATCATGACAGATATCTATCCAGCCACCATTCTTCCAGAATAATCCAACCTTGTAGACCTCCTAGCGAGCCCCTTTTCTCATCTCTACAACCTGAGCCCAGGGGGAAGCTCAGGAGGAAGATGAGATGTTCATAAAAAGAGAATGTCAGGTTCTATAGCAACTGTTGTGTGTGACGATAGACCAGTCTCACAGAATTAACAACAACAACAACAAAAATGCCTTTTCATATGTTTTCCATTGATACTATAATTAAACATCATTCAAGAATAGAAAAAAATCTTTCTTAATATGATCTTTAAAAATCTTCACACAGCCAACATGAAGAGCTAATGGAGACACCCCTGCCCAGGGTGGTGCATGCCTCCCGGGGTGCCTACACTGAGTGCAGGGAGGCAGGAAGCTGGCCAGTTCAAGCCCTGAAATGACAAGACCTTATTTCAAACACCAGTGAAATAGGAGCAGGAGGGAAGAAAACAAGAATTCTCACAAAGGCCACCACTGCTTTTGCATTGGAATTTCTGAGCAACAGAGAAAGAAAAAGGAAGCAAACAACAACCCAAAGAGTGAATCTGCTTCCACTGTGGAGCACAATGGTAGGTGACATTAGAATGCGCTGGAAGACCAGCATTAACAAGTGTTGGTGAAGTCAAGGATACACTAACATCTAAAGATAAGGCTTCCTCATCTACCTATTCTAATTATCATTTACTTACCTACTCAGTTAAACTCTCCTTTCTAGTGGCTCATTTCTTTACTGTTCCAATCATTCATACAGCTTATGACTACTGTATTAGGTTATTTTTCATTAACTTAAAATACCAACTAAAAAAAAAAAATTGGGTAACAGTCTCAAGGGTGCTAAGCTATACTCTTCTTGAGAGTTAGAACCCAATTTGTTCTGAACGCTGGAAGAAAATTTGAGCCACAGTATTAATTTATTCAGCCAACACCTCTGAGTGCCATGGAGACACTATGGATGCTGGGATGGCTCCTGCCCACATAGAGCCATTGGAGCTGTGTAAGCTCCACAGTGTAATCTGTGATTAAGTTGGTGAATGGGTGACATAAAACCAGAAATCTGCTGGGGTGAGGAGCTGACAGAGAGAGAACATGGGATCTGGAGAATGAATGATGCTTCAGAGCTGAGGGGCTAAGAGGAGGGTGCCCTTGGCAGCATCCCGGGCCACAGAAACAAGCTAGAAACAGAAGGCTGCTGAGGTAGCTGAAGATGGTGAGGGAAGAAGTCATGTGGATAGGGTCCACAGGACTGATTCTCAAATCCAGATGCTTGCTGCTGCTGCTGCTGCTGATGATGATGATGATGGTGATGATGATGATACATAAAAGGGCTAATTTAAAAACAAAACAAGGCTGGGCAGGCCTTTAATCCCAGCACTTGGGAGGCAGAGGCAGGTGGAGCTTTGTGAGTTCGAGGCCAGCCTGGTCTACAAAGCCAGTCCAGGACAGCCAAGGCTACACAGAGAAACTCTGTCGTGAAAACACAAACACACACAAAGAAAAATAAATAAATAAATAAATAAATAAATAAATAAATAAATAAAGAAAGAAAGAAAGAAAGAAAGAAAGAAAGAAACGACACTCAGACAGGAAAAGTTTAAATTATCTGCCAGGTGTGGTGGTGTAGGCCATTAATCCCAGCAGCAGAAGAGGCAGAGGCAGAGGCAGAGGCAGAGGCAGAGGCAGGTGGATCAATGTGAGTTCGAGGCCAGCCTGGTCTACAAAGTGAGTTGAGGACAGCCAAGGCTAACACAGAGAGACCCTGACTCTATCTAACACAGTGTTTTAGTTAGGGTTTCTATTGCTGTGAAGAAACTCCATGACTACCTTTATTTCCTTTTATAAAGGAAAGCATTTCATTGGGGCTTACAGTTTCAGAGCTTTAGTCCATTATCATCATGGCGGGAAGCATGGCACACAGGCAGACAGGGTGCTGGAGAAGGAGCCGAGAGTTCTACATCCAGATCAGCAGGTAGCTGGAAGAGAATGCCACACTGGGTGTGGCTTGAGCATCTAAGACCTCAAAGGTGACCCCCAGTGACACACTCCTTCCAAGAAAATCACATACCATAATAGTGCCACTCCCTGGTGACCACGCATTCAACTACATTCCTATTCAAACCACCACACTTTGTAAACATACTAACATGTTTATTATATACAATAAACACCTATTTAAACATAGCATTACAAGTTCCACAAACATACTCTGGGGCTCAAAGTATGTGGCTCCAGGGGTGAGGAGGTCTGCGGCTTGAGCAGGGCCTCAGACATGCGAGTTCCCTCCATGTTGCCTCTGCCACTCTGAGGAGTCTGTGAGATTGACTGGATCCTGGATGGTCAGTGGAGTTCCCTTCTTTTTTAACAGCAAATGAATCCTTCCCAGAAGTGTCATCCCACTCTTACCCCATTCCTCTCTCCCTCAGCCAGTTGGGGACTATTGTCCTAGCCAGATGCAACCAAGGCCTAAAACCATCACTGGAATTATTACAACTGGCTCACCATCCTTTACGCCGTGGGCCTGTCATCTTTGTTTTACAATCCTTACTGAGAGCTCTAGCTAAAATTCTTCCTCCCATCTATGAAGAAGTTTGAAAAACATTCTTAGAAGAATAGCAGTGTGAGCTGTTCAGCGCCAATAAGAACCACATGTTTTCATGTCACTACTTGGTGGTACTGATATTACTTCCCTGTGTTCTGGTTTTCACCTGTTCTTCGATGAATGCATGGACGGCAATAAGTCAAGGTCACCCTTCAATTTTACATTCTTGATCACACTAAGCAACAGCCTTCATATCGATAGACTTCTTTGTTTTTAAGAATGTAAACCTAATTCTAGCAGCTGTGTTTTCTATGTGGAGTCCTTGTGATCTAATGCATTGATAAAGGGGACTGTGAATTGCTGCTTTACATATACATTTTTGATAAGTATATTTTAATACAATTGTTTCCTTTGTAATCCAATGTAATTCACATTTTAAAAATATCTATAAGACTTGCAGACCGTCAAAAGCACCCACTCGTCCTCTTTGGGCTAAAGAAAGCCAGGATCTTGCAGCAAGATCAGAGGCTAGAACCGGCCTCAGGGACATGAGCCTCCTGGCTCCACCTCCAACTTCCTCTTCTAGCTTCTCCTCCCCTGACTGGCAGGAAGTCCAGCCCTATTGTCTCCCCTGCTCAGCAATTGGCTGTAAACTGCCTTACTGCCATACCAAGGAACAAATGGGAAGCAATGTTTCCACAACATTGAGACAGAAATTAGAATTTAAACTACACATTAACCTTTATGCCTGTGAGTGGCTATTTCATAGATGACAAAAGAGAGTTTTTAAAGAACACAAAGAAAAACTACAATGCTGAATTAATGGAGCATAAGTGGCCCCAATTCCCTAGTCAAGTCCAGACATAAATGAGTTACTGCCACTTTTTAAGAAACTCCCAGGCCGGGCATGGTGGTGCATGCCTTTAATCCCAGCACTTGGGAGGCAGAGGCAGGCAAATTTCTGTGAGTGGGAGACCAGTCTGGTCTACAAAGCAAGTCCAGGACAGCCAAGGCTACACAGAGAGACCCTGTCTCGAAAAACCAAAAAAAGAAACTCCCATCTCCTTTTAAGAACCTTTGTACAGCCAGAAGTGGTGATGCATGTCTGTAATCCCAGCACTCGGGAGGCAGAGGCAGATGGATCTCTGTGAGTTCAAGGCCAGCCTGGTCTACAGAGTGAGTCCAGGACAGCAAGACTATTACATAGAGAAACCCTGTCTTGGGTGTGTGTGTGTGTGTGTGGAAAGAACCTTTGTACAGCCAGCATGGTAGTGCATGCCTGTAATCCTAGCACTCAGGAGGTAGAGGCAAGTGGATCTCTATGAGTTTGAGGCCAGCCTGGTCTACAAAGGGAGTGCACAACAGCCAAAGCTACACAGAGAAGCAGCTCTGTTTCAAAAAACCAAAACCAAATCAAACCAAACCAACAATAACAAAGAACCTTTGTAAATAGTTACTAAAGATAAATATGTAAACATAGCAGCAATGCAGAGGATGACCTGGTCACTGACTAGATATTAGGGAATTTTCAATTTCATTTTAGGTCCCACATTATTTGGGAGGAAGCCCAGAATTCTCAAAGACATTAAAAAAAAAAAAAAGAGTGGGACAGACACAAACCACCAACTTCCTTTCTCCCACAGAGCTAACTTTCCCTTTTTAATTTAGTTGCATAGAATTCAAACACAGTCCATGTTTATGATACGTGGATACATGATACATCAAGTGATGTAATTAACTTGTCCGTCCTTAACATTAAAATAAAATCATGTCCAAATCTACCGCTTAGAATGATGGGATACTGGCCTATAAAAAGTTGTTCAAGAGCCAGGCATGGTGGCACGTGCCTTTTATGAGGCCTGTATAGCCCTATTTCTGAAAAGGAAACTCCATTTTTAAAGGAAAATTGCCTGGGCATGAGCTCCAGTTTCAAAAAGCCCATAAGAATGTGCTTCGATCAATTCATCTCTGATAATGTTAAACCATCACCTCTAACAACAAACAGCCAATCAGGAGTGGCCAGTACACCTGTCCTGAGGAAGATACGGTTGCTTAGCTACTGGTTTGAAAAAGCCCCTAACTCCTGACCAGAGTCACCTAGCCTCCTTGGGTACCAACCAATCTCATTCAAAGTAATGTAGCCATAGCAGAAACTCCCCTTTCTGGCCTTTAAAAGAGGCCTGCACATTACCCTCTGGGTTGCCACCATTTTGTTTGAGCGGCCAACCCCAGCATGCTGGAATAAAGGCTCTTTGCTTTTACATATGACTTCAGACTCCTGGTGTTTTGGAGGGGGTCCTCATGATCTGGGCATAACATTTTAATCCCAGCACTTGGGAAGCAGAGGCAGGTGGATCTCTGTGAGTTTGAAGCCAGTCCGATCTACATAGCGAGTTCCAGGACAGCCAGGGCTACGTAGAGAAACCCTGGGGCTGGAGAGATGGCTTAGCCATTAAAGGCTAGGCTCACAACCAAAATATAAGAGAAACCCTTCCAAAAAAAAAAAAAAAAAAAAAAAAGCTGTTCAAGGGCTTATAACATGATCATGCTGCTTCAGAAAAATAACAGCTGGAGACTCCTTGAAAATTATTTCTGGAATTAAAAAAGTAGTCAATGTTTAAGAGAGAGGGAGAGAGAAAGAGGAAGAGGGGGGGGAGAGGGAGAGGGAGAAGGCAGTATGGATATGAAATGTGGAGACAAAGGACAAATTTTTCAGTAGTCAATTCTCTTCTCCGACTTTGTTTTAAGCGCTGGAATCAGAGATGCATATCACAACATCTGTATTTTTATTTGATTTAAGTAATTTTCCTCCCAGAGCTACCCTGCCCCACCTCCAGCTCCAAGAGTAAGCAGTCTCAAATTACAGTAATAAGTGTTTACACCAAGGACAGTGTGATGGTTTGACTGAGGATGGCTACCATAAGTTCATATATCTGAATGCTTGGTTTTCAGTTGGTGTAACTATTTAGGAAGGATTAGGAGGAGTGGCCTTGTTGGAGGAGGTTTGTCACTAGATGTGGGCTTTGAGATTTCTTTTTTTTTTTTTAAACATTTATTTATTCATTTTTTATATAGTGCTCTGCCTGCATGTACACCTGCAGGCCAGAGAAGGGCATCGGATCACATCATAGTTGGTTGTGAGCCACCATGTGGTTGCTAGGAATTGAACTCATGACCTCTGGAAGAACAGGCAGTGCTCTTAACCTCTAAGCCATCTCTCCAGCCCAAGGGCTTTGAGATTTCAAAAGCTTATGCCAGGCCCAGTCTTGTCTCCTCTGTCTGTCTGTCTGTCTCTCTCTGTCTGTCTGTCTCTCTCTCCCTCTCCCTCTCCGTCTTCCTCTCTCTCTCTCTCTCCATATCTGGTTTATTATAGCAATCTCTTGTAGTTAAGGGAAGTGTTGGAAAACCCAAGTATCATAAAGGAAGTTGATAATATCTGAAGTAAATTGAGCCTGGGGTTGAGAGTAAAGGAGGCAGAAGAAGTGGCAGTGCTGTTTTGTATAGTACTAGAGTCGGGAGAATGGGCCACTATTTTTTTTTTTAATGGAAAAAGATGATTTCATCAAAATGGAATAAAGTGCTTTCTAGAAATACACAGACTTCTACCAATTTTTTGAAGAGAGAAGCTCTGCCACCCCTGCAAATATTGCACAAGGCTGAGCGACTGGTAAGGATGCTGCAGAGGAAACGTTCTCACAGGTTCGTTTTTGGTGTCAGCATCAGGCTCTGATGCTCAGATTCCAGTCTAGAGCCCCTTTCCATAGTGAGCAGTGTTGCTTCAGCTGTGACCTGCAGTCCTATAGCTATGGGTACCCAGCAGTCACAGAGGCTCATATTGAAAGAGAAAGCTTGGACAGATGTGCCGTCCTTCATCATGTTCCTCTCCTGACTCTTGGGGGACCCCCCAGCCCACTCCCATCCTGGACTACAAGACCCAGAAGCCTGTCTTGTAAGACTCCTTCCAAATCAAGCCCAGACATTTTCTACATTTTCACTCTCCCTTAATGATGTCACTTTTACCATTTGGTTATTGGAAATAGGCAAAGCGTTTTACTGTCAAAGCCAGCGTGTGTACACACACACACACACACACACACACACACACACACACACCCTGTCCCTTCCTGTCCCTGCTGCTGTGATATGTCTCCTCCAACAAGGCTGCGTCATCTCAACCCCTCAAACAACGCCACCAACCTGGGAAACAAATGCCTCAGCCTATGGGGGACACTGTACTCCGTCCAACAGATTTCATCCCCTGGCTCATGTAGTGTCAAACCACAACGCGAAATGCATTTAGTCTGACTCCAAAAGTCTCCATAGCCCTCCATAAGCCCAGCACTGTTCAGTCCAGAGTCTCTTCTGAGACTCACAGCATTTTCTTAAGTGTTACCTCTATGAAATAAAATAGCAAACCACGAACTGCCAGCCTGTGGTAGCACAAAGGATACACTACCATTTCAAAAAGAAGGGATGGGGACTCAGCAAGAGCAAAGCCAGCAAAGCGAACTGGCCTGTAGTTGCATACGTGGTGTTAAAGGGCGCAGGTGCTCTGCCCGCCAGCTTTGCTGCCCACAACATACACCTCTCCTTTGCACTGGTTCTATTCATTGAATGCAGCTCTCTTGACAGTCGTCTCACGACTCTGGCCTCTCCAACATCTTGAAGTTTTCATGGCAACCTGGGGGAGTGGGGGGAGGTGGGGGTGTGTGGGGATGTGTGGGGGTGGGGGGGTGGGTCTTGCCCTGAAAGCAAGCCCTTCTCTTTGTTGTAGAGCTAAACTGGAGGCCTTTCCTGGCTGGTGTTAATCTCCTTATGTCTTTCAGCACAAGCCCTGGCTGCAACATGGAAGTTTCCTCCTCCTCTTTTCCTCTCCACCCTGTACTGTTCTCTTTCTGCCCAGTGTGCTCTTCTTCATAATAAATCTACATAAGTGTCATTGATAATAACCACGCCACAGATTCAACATTATGCTGCCTTGAAATTGCCTCTGCCAAAGGAATTAGTTCATTACTTTCAAATGTAGCCTCAGGTGAGTTCTTAGGACACAGGTAACAGGCAGCCACATTTCCAGTTGCTAATGTTGTTCCTCTCTGAAAGCTCTTGAGCAAGCAGTCTACACTGTTCTCAGCACCACTGTCTTCCAATCTCCCACTAGAATGGTGCGTTAACCTCTGATTACATTGTTAACTAATTTCCAAGTCCAGAGTTCCAAAGTCTTCCATCTCCCTACAAAAGCACAGTATGGTCAGGTTCTTCACGGCATCAGCCCACTCTATGATACCAACTTCTACTATGAGATACATTAGATGCTATGCTAAGACATCATGACCAAGATAAGTTATAGAAGAAAATGTATGTGGGCTTAGGATTCCAGAAGGAGAAAAGTCCTTCGGGGCAAAGAGTCATGGGAGCAAGAGGCTGGCATGGCACCGGGAGCAGGAAGCTGAGAGCTTGTATCCTCAACTGCATAGCACCAAGCAGAGAGAGAGAGCAGAGTGGAAGTGGGTATGTGTTTTTACTCTCAGAGTCTGACCCTAGAGACCTGGCTCCTCCAGCAAGCCTGCACCACACAAATCTTCCCAATAAGTACCACTGGCAGGTAACCAAGTGTTCAAATGTCTGAGCCTATGAGGACATTTCTCATCCAAACCATCACACCATTCATCAGAACACTGACTGCTCCTCCACTGACATGTTTTAAAGTAACATGAATGTTATGCATCATATCTACTCAGGGTCTGTGTGTATGTGTGTGTGTGTGTGTGTATGTGCGTGTGTGTATGTATGTGTATGAGCGTGCATGTGTGTGTGTGCGTGCATGCGTGTGTGTGTGTGTGTGTGTGTATGTGCGTGTGTGTATGTATGTGTATGAGCGTGCATGTGTGTGTGTGCGTGCATGCGCGCGTGTGTGTGTGTGTGCGTGCATGCGTGTGTGTGTGTGTGTGTGTGTGTGTGTGTGTATGTGTGTGTGTGTATGTATGTGTGTTGAGGAAGTCTATCCTGAAATGAACAGTCTTGTCATTGTCCTTTTTTCTGCACATCACCTTTATTCTGTACCCTTGCCTGTATTTAACTTTCATACTTTGTCCTCCATATTGCTTCCCATCTCCATCCTTTCTTTACCCACTGTTCTCTAAGTCCCATGTTTAATAATGTACAAAGAAAGAGTTAAAAATAGAAGCGGAGAGCACAGAGTAGCCTCCCTCCACTTTTTTCTCTCTCTAAATTGCAAAGTCAGGTACTGCAGAGGACAGAGTCCCCACAGCCTTGGGTGTAGGTTTAAAGCAAATACATCCCTTATTAGCAGCGAGGCTTAGGCAAGTTACAGAAGCTCGTTAAGCCTTAGTTTCCTCTTTAGTAAAATGAAGATAATATTATCATGGATGAGGAAACGAGTGAGAAGTGCTTACACAGCATCTTTTAGACACTAAGTGCCTAATTGTTTATTACCAGCACCATATGAAGATGTCACAGCACACATCTATGGCATAGCTCAGACAGTCAGTTTCAACTTCATATGTCATGTGGTAACTACTTCTAAAGAGCCACACCCCACCCACA
>OU015748.1:119370189-119384633 GCA_907169655.1 Acomys percivali
CACACACACACACACACACACACACACACACACACACACACGATCTTGCTTTTTGGCCAGGGTACTTTGTCACAGCAACAACAACAAAAAGAATGCAGATACAATGGCATTAGTCAATGTCTTGTGGCCAAACACAGAGGATTCTCATCCTGGTAAAGGCGAAAGTAACTCACAGAAGCTAACAGAATGGAGGAAGGTTTAACGCCTGTAGCAGGTAAAGAAGGTGGCGGAGCTGTTCAGAAATCAGTGTCACGAACAAAAGAAGCTACATGCCCATGCTCATGCAAGAAAGCACTTTGGAAGCAGACACTGAGCCTGAGTGGTTAAGGTTCAATAAAGAAATATCATCGCAGATGCATTCCTGAGTAAGATATGTTTAACTCAAGGTCGCGCAACGCGGGTCTAAAAAGGTTAAAATTATATGGATGCTCATCTTGTGTTTCTCCAAAAATGTGTTAGCTGGAACCAAATGAAAAAGCACTTTGAGGGTATGTTACTATAGGTATGTAGTAGACTCTAGGGTCCTCTGGAGAAACAGAACCAGTGGGATGGATGGATGGATGGATGCTAAAAAGTGGATTTATTAGATTGGCTTACATAATACAGTCTTAAAACAGAAGTTCTCAACCTTTCTAATGCTGTGGCCCTTTAATACAATTTCTCATGCTGTGTTGACCCCCAAATATTTTTGGTTGCTATTTTATAATTATAATTTTGCTACTTGTTATCGATTATTGTAGAAATACAGTATTAGTAGGGGCCATTTCTGCTACCTGTCCTAGCTCCCAAATAATGACACAGAGACCTATAGATTTATTCAACAAGCGTTAAGCTCTATCACTGGGCAGATATTCATCTATTCTAACCCAGTTCTGCTGATCTGGCCACTTCCCAGCCATGGGCCCTTCTACGTGCCATCTTATCTTATCTTATCTTATCTTATCTTATCTTATCTTATCTTATCTTATCTTATCTTATCTTACCTTACCTTATCTTATCTTATCTTATCTTGACCTTCTGCTGTAATTCTCTGTCCTCACAGCACCTTCTCTCCCGCTCCTCCTCTGTGCACCCGAGACCCCCTCCCCCACCTCCTCCCCACCCCCTCCCCCAACACCCTCCCCCAACTGGGAACAGAAGTCCCACCTTCTATAGAACCAACTATAGGTTCTTCACCTGTTTTTCTGTTTTTCAAGACAGGGTTTCTCTGTGTAGCCTTGGCTGTCCTGTACTTGCTTTATAGACAAGGCTGGCCTTGAACTCACAGCAATCTGCCTCCCTCTGCCTCCCTCCCCAGCTCTGGGATTACAGGCCTCTGTGCCTTCAGCTGCTGGCTCTCAGTTTCTCAGCTTTTTATTAACCACTCAGAGATAATTGGGGACCATTGTTTATACCGCACTGATACAGGAGATTCTTCATAAAAATGATAATGGCCACAGCTGGACTGCAACCAGATCTCCAGGCTCAGAAATCAGCATCTGAATACTCAGGTGCCTAAGACCATCTCCCATATAAATAACTGTGTCTACCGATGGTCTTAGGCAACCTCTACTTAGGCATCATTGGTTGAGAACCATTAGTCTAAATAGCCCAATAATCTGCTGTCCTCACACTAGAGAGCCTGAGGACCCAGGATCTGGAAGGGAGAAGGAAAGAAAACAAATAAGTATTAACTAACTAGTGGGTTTGGAGGCTGAGATGCCAGCATCCGGAAGTCTTCTGTTTTCACCCTCCAGTGGGAGTCCCTTTGGCTGTGTCCTAACACTGCAGATTGCATCATGACCGGAGGGCATGTAAGACAGAGAGCACAGGGGGCTGGAGAGATGGCTCAGAGGTTAAGAGCACTGTCTGCTCTTCCAAAGGTCCTGAGTTCAATTCCCAGCAACGACATGGTGGCTTAAAACCATCCATAATGAGATCTGGTGCCCTCTTCTGATGTGCAGGCACAAATGCAGCCAGAACACTGTATACATAATAAATAAATAAGGCAGAGCACACAGGAAGGAAGACTGGTGGAATGCTTGTTTCACTTTGGTGTATTAAGTCTCTACTGTATGAACGAGAACTACCCAATTCCTGGTCAAGGGTAATTCCTCCAATGGGCTAACTACCGTCAACTAGACCCCAGTTCACTGCATCTGTTTGTTTGCTTTGCTTTCTGTTGAGGAAGAGGTGGTGAGCTAGGGGAGTGCCTTACCAGGGAGCTACATCCGCAGCCTCTGTTGTCTGTTTCTTTTGTTGTCTGAGACAGGATCTCCCTACAGTCCAGGCTTGCCCCACTCGGCCTCTTCCTTCTGAGTGCTAAGGTCCCTGGTGTGCACCACCACCACCACCTCTTAACACACCTGTATTAAAGACCAAATTCCCAGCACAGGAACCCTTGGAGGGCCAGTCACATCCAGATCATAACCAGAATGTGTGCAAATGCATTGTACAGTACAGGAGTCCAGAAAAGAAAAAGAGAGCTTTCTATTGACTGACTTGAGTTTGTTTAGGTTAGTAGACAGATTAGACTGAAAAGCTAATTGGCTAAGACAGGATTAGAAAGCAAACAACTTTTACAGTAGAGAAAAACTGAAGTTTAGAAAGTGGAGAATTATGAGAATGGCAGACAGATTTTTTTTTTTTTTTTTTTTTTTTGCCACATCATGTCATCATGTCATCCTGAGCTGGACCACCTTTCCTCTCACCCTCCTCTCCTGGCTGGCTTGCATCTGATGCAGACTTGGCACTCTCTGGGCTTCCTGGTTTGGAAGCCTCCCATCAGCCCCTCGGGCTTAATTAGCATGTTGATGCAGACAGTTCCCAAAGTGGCGTCTCCAGAGGTGACCTCTCTCTCCACTCAGCATTCCTCATCTCTAAGTCCCTGTTAGCACCCTGCCATACTCTATCAGAAGTAGAACCTATAAGCCTCTCCTCATCCTCATTTCTGTTCCTGCTAATGATTAAACCGTCACTCTCAAGCTGTGTAATTTTGGGTCAAAATCTTCCTTTCCTTTTCTCCCTTGTCTCTTTTCATTCTATGGGTTGGCTAGTCAAACCCAATTTACCTCACGTGTGCATTTCTTCTCTTCACTTGAGACAGACCTGAACTGACCCCCCCCCACACCACTCCATCTAGGCCATCACGGTACGGTTCCTTCAGTTTTCTCAGTTGAATTGTGTTATGATTTGGATGTTCAGCATCCCTCATTTGAACACCTGGTCCCCAGCTGGCAACTGTTTTGGAAGGTTGTGAAACCTCTAGAAGGTGGAGCCTCACTGGGGGAAGCTAGTCCCTGGGGTGGCAGGCCTAATGGGATGCAGTCTGGCCCTGGCTCCATGTAACCAACAGTGTTAGCCTACTGTCCCCAGTCTGCCTAGCAACCTATGACATCATTACCTGCTGCCACTAGGCGGGCCAGCTGCTCCCCCACCCCCGCCCCTCTTCCTCTCATAAGGTCATGCTCTCACCGTCTTCCTCTCTATCTTCTTCTTTTTTTTTTTTTTTTTTTTTTATTAAATTTTTTTTTTTTACTTTTTTATGTTTTTTCCATCCCTTTTTTCTCATGTACTCTGGTGCCTCCCATTTTCCCCTTATTCCCCTCCCCTATGACTGTTCCTCAGAGGGATTACCTCCCTCTGTATATGCTCATAGGGTATCAAGTCTCTTCTCGGTGACCTGCTGTCCTTCCTCTGAGTGCCACCAGGTCTCCCCCTCCAGGGGACATGGTCAAATGTGAGGCACCAGAGTACATGAGAAAGTCATATCCCACTCTCCACTCAAGTGTGGAGACTGTCCTGTCCATGGGCTAGATCTGGGTAGGGGTTTAAATTTTACCGCCTGTATTGTCCTTGGCTAGTGCCTTAGTTTGAGCAGGACCCCTTGGCCCAAATCTGCCTATCATAATGTTCTACTTGTATTCCTCTCTATCTTCTTTCTCTTCCTCTTCCTCTCTCTTGCTGTCTCTGTCTCTCTCTTTCTCTCTGGGGTGCCCCTCCCCCTTCCCTGCTCTTCCACGCACCTAAAATAAATTTCTCCACATCATATCTGTTGCCTGGCATCTCATTTTTTTTTTGATATTTTATTATTCTCTTTATTTATGGCATCTCATTTTTAATCATTACAAGCAGCTCATGTGTTCTATTACACAGTGAACTTTCAGTTTTTTCTGTCAGGTATTCTGGTAGTGATGAGAAAAAATGGCCAAGGCAGTTCCCTTTCCAGGAAAAGCCAGAACTCATTCCACACAGACAGAAGTGGCCTGGAAGCAAATTCACTCATTCAATACAAATATATCGCTCAAGCACCAGACAGTGGTGTGAGGCAAGGGAATCAGGGATAAATGAAATGAGATACTTAGTCTCTGGTGAGTAGGGACAGGCAGTGGGGGACCACACAAGTAAATGTGGTGCCCGTGGTCCCAGCATTGAAGCGGCCTTTGTGACCAGTGTAGGCTGCAGAGCAAGACCCTTCAAAAAGAAAATAAATCAATAAGTAAATACATATCCTGAAAGGAAAATCACATTTGGTGATTGTTTGGATAGGATCATACTTTGAACTTTGGGTAGAATAGGAAAAAGGACTTTAAAAAAATGATAATAAAAGCCAGGACCTGACTAAGCTGAGGTTTGCTTCTTGGAGTAAAACATTTTGAGAAGAGTTAGAAAGTTTGAGAAACATAGGCAGGGACAGCTGGGAGATGGCCTTGAAGGAGTCTGGATTTTATTCTTAATGTAAAAACAAAACAAAAAAAATCCATGGGAAAGTTTTAAGAAGAAATCAATTTGGGGCCTAGAGAAGCAGCCCACTGAGCAGTGTTTGCAACGCAAGTCTGAGGACAGAGTTCAAATGCCCTGCATAGAAGCCTTGTGTAACATCACTCATCTGCAACCCCAGGGCCAGGACCATAGACACAGGTGGATCCCACAGCCTTGCTGGCCAACCAGGAAAGTCAAAACAGTACGCTGCTGGTTCAGTGAGAGATCCTATTCTCGACAAGGAATGTTGACCTGTTCAGACGGCTCAGTAGATAAAATGCTTGCTGCCCACAAGTATGAGGACTAGGGCTTGAGTCACCACCTCTCCCCTCAAGGCTCAGGGGTCTTTGTGGAAAGATTCTAAGGGCCAGAGATGATGAACGACATCAAAGAAGCGCCACGTTCTTGACACAGCAGAGCAGTTGCACTTAGATCAGTTGTGACGGCATGCACAGACCTGTGCAAGCTCAAGGCTGACGAAATCCCAGCACCAGGGAAGGCAGGGTGGAAATGTAGCCTTGTGCTTAGGTTAGGAGGTACTGGCCTTTAATAGATGCCTAGAAAGGCAGAGGAAGTCTACTTAATGGTGTGAACTCTATATTACATCGACCACATTCCACAATGGTGTGGTCACTATTGGTCCATCCCTAAGAGTAGCCAGCCAACACAAACTGACTTGATGGGTTTAAAGAATTAGAGAGAGAAAATAAAGTTGGGTAGGTAGGGAGATGGGGCTCGATCTAGGAGTAGTTTTTGGAGAGGTATGAATATGATCAAAATACAATGTGGGAAATTCTCAAATAAACAGTAAAAATATTACCTTAAAGAAATTAGTGCTTTCATAGTGCGCTGGCTAGTTTTTATGTCACATTAACACAGCTACACTTATTGGAGAAGAGGAACTCAATTATGAAATTTTCCCTACCAGATAGGCTGGTAGGAATATTTTTAATTGATTGATGCATGTGGTTCCATGTCACTATGGGTAGTGCCACCCATGAGCCCAAGGTTCCAGATGGTATGAGAAAGCAGACTGGGCAAGCCATGGGGAGCAACCCAATAAACATCACTCCTCCATGGTCTCTGCTTCAGTTCCTGTCTCTGGGTTCCTGCCCTGCTTAAGTTCCTACCCTGACTTGCCTCAGTTATGTACTGTTACCTGGAAGTGTAAGATGACATAAACTCTCTCTCCCCAAGTTGCTTTTGGCCATGGTATTTTATCACAGCAATAAAAACTCTAACTAAGACACAAACAAAGGAAGTGAAAAACTTGTATAATGAAAACTTAAGGATGCTTGGGAGGGGGGAGAACCCAGAAAATAATCCCTGAAGAGGAAAGGCCCTCTCCTATTCATGCATTGGCAAGATTAATATTATGAAAATTTATTCTCGCCCAACCATAAGCAATTTCAGTGTCAACACAATCCTCATCAAATTCCTAATGCAATTCTTCGTATAAATTTGAGAAATAATCTTAAATTTCATACGAAACACAAAAGGGCCCACGATAGGCAAAACAATCTTGAACAATGAAAACACGGCCAGAGGTATCACAACAGTAGGTTTCAAGTTATTCCACAGAGCTACAGTAATAAAAACAGTAGGGTACTGGCATGGATGCAGACAATTGAGTATACATAATACACGCCCACACTCCTACAGCCATCTGATGTTTGACAAAGAGGCTAAAACCACCCATTGGAGGAGAAATAGACTCATCAGCAAGTGGTGCTGGTAAAAAACGGAAGGCCTGTTAGAAGAATGAAACTAGATCCTTATCACTCACCCTATACAAAACTCAGCTCCATATAGACTGTGGACCAGATACCCTGAATCTGCTACACGAGAAGGCAGGAAATACACTTTTAACTTATAAGCACAGGAAAGGACTTTCTGAACAGGACCCTGGTAGGACAGCCATTAAGACCAATATTCGGTAAAAAGGGACCCACGAAACTAAAAAGTTTCTGTATAGCAAAACATGCCATTATGTGAGTGAAGAGACAAGCCTATAGAATAAGATAAAAATCTTTACTAGCTATACATCTGAAGGCCCTAGTTAGGCCCCAGCTTGACTTCTCCGTGATCAATGACATATGTGAGATTTGATTTCAGCAATAGGGCCTTGCCATCGGCTGTGGAGAGTAACCGATGGCCTTGGCAAAAGCCTGAATTGTATGGAAGTTTCCATGGGGCCCCTCTGGCCAACAACTCAATTAGCTGTAACTCATTCTTGGCACTGGAGGTTTTACTTGATGTCAAGAGATTTCCAGTAGGGTCTTGTCTCTCCTGTTATTTGGTCTCTCTCTCTCTCTCTCTCTCTCTCTCTCTCTCTCTCTCTCTCTCTCTCTCACACACACACACACACACAAGCTTCTACTGTGGCAGGTTTCCATATAACCCCTCCGATGGCCTTTAGTGTTAACTGTCCCTCCCCATGTTTCCTCCCTTGCTCCTTTCTTCCATCACCATCTCTCTTTAATCCTCCAGCCTCCTCCTTGCTTTTATTTAGCTAGGCCTTCTATTTCCCCCTTCTCTGGGACATATTCCCCTCCCTCCTAGTTCCTTCTATACCTATCCGTGGTTATTCATATAGTATGCACATCAAAGGCTTAACAGCTAGCATCCATATATAAGAGGATATATACCATATTTATCTTTTTGGTTCTGGGTTACTTCACTCAGGATGATTTTTTTTTTTTTTCTGGTTCCACCCATTTCCCTGAGTCTAGGTCAGGAGTGGCCACTGAGGATTCCAGGAAGAGAGTCTGAAGTTGAATTCATTACCTAAAACTATTAAAAATATACCAAACATTAAACTTAATTGTCTATAAATGTTTATAAATTATAAGTGTTAATTTATAACTATACTATAAAATGCTTAGAACGACAATGAAACTAACATTGATATTTTAGATGTTCTAACAAAGGCCAATTGGAATTCAAAATACTTTTTAATTTTATGCATAAAAAATATAGACAGAGTTGCTAATTATTTATTTGATAAGGGCTCAATGGCCATACCATATAATGAACTCCTAAACTCAAAAACAACAACAGCAAAAACAAACAAACAAACCTGATTTTTGAAATGGGAAAAGGACTTGAACAGACATTTTCTAAGGAAAAATATGCAAAAGGCAAATAAGCAAGTTAATATGTGATCAATATCACTGATCAAAACTACAACAAAATAATCCTTCACTTCCATTAGGACAGTAGCACTTATCAAAACAGGAGAAAGTAAATTGATAAGATTAAAGAAAAAAGAAAATATTTGCACATGGCTGGTAAAAATTTAACTCAGCACCAACAGTGTGGAAAACAGGATGGCGAATCTTTCAAAGGTTAAGAGTGGAGCTGCGGGCTGGAGAGATGCCTCAGAGGTTAAGCACACCATCGGCTCTTCCAAAGGTCCTGAGTTCAATTCCCAGCAACCACATGGTGGCTCACTGCCATCTGTAATGAGAGCCTGTGCCTTCCTGTGGTGGGCAGGCACACATGCAGGCAGAATACCATATAAATAATAAATAGATCTTAAAAAAAAGAAAGAAAGAGTGGAGCTGCTTTATGGCCCAGCACTCCTCGGCCTTGGATATGTCCAAGTGAATCGACAACGGAGACTTGGACAGACATCTGCTGACGTGTGTTCACAGCAGTCAGATACAGAAGAGGTCAGGTGTCCATAGATAAATGGATCAGCCAATCAAATGCAGTCTATACATACAATGGAATATCACATGATCTTTCAAAATGAAGGAAAGTGACAGGTGCTATGCCGTGCATGAATACTGAAGGCACTATGCAATGGGAAGCAAGCCAATTGTAAGAGAGAAGAAACCATGTGTGTGTGGTAAGACCTCAGAAACTGGAACATTCGTTCTCAGTGGCTGGGAACTTTAGAGTCCAGCAGGCACAGAATTTCAATCTGAGAAGAGTCGTTCTCAGCTGGATCACTGTGACTCTTATACAACAATGCATTTGACTCCACTAAAGTGACCATATGACTAAGAATGGCTAACATGGTCATTTTGATAGTATATTTTATACTACACCTCTCTATTTGTTAATGATGAAAATCCGCTTGCATCATGTCTTTATAATTGGTTTGTCTGAGTAGGGATCCAAACAAGTCCTACACACTGTGCCTCACTAATTGGTCTCTTAAGTCTACTAATTGATAATTCCCATTACCCACATTTTTTTTCCTCCTGCCTTTACTTGTTAAAGAAAATAAGTTGCTGGTAAATTCACCCTCATTTGGGTTGGCTCATTGCCTTCTTTCAGTGCCATTTAGACGTAAAGTTTTTGTAGTGGGTTTGTGGGCGGGCTGCGTGCGTGCATGCGTGCATACGTACGTACGTACTTGCTTGCGTGCGTTTGGGGTTTTGTTTTGTCTTGGTTTTAAGATAGGTGTTACCCTAGCTGGTCCATAACTCAAGGAGCTCTGCCTGTCTCTGCTTCTCCAGTGCCAGTGTGAAAGATTTGCGTCACCACGCCCAGTGAGAACTGGTTTCATTTGGACTCTTTGAAGCACTTGCTATGGTGTCACTTCAGGAAGCGTTAACATCTGGTTGCCTCTCCTTCTGGTTCAGATGAATGGTTACATGTGTGTGCCTGACTGAGCCATCCTGGAATGGCCTCCATCCATCTTTCACCCAGTGACTCCAACGGCTACTAGCGATCCACAGCACCATTATGGCTCAGCACCCCTTAGCCAAAAATTCCTATGTACAGATTCACCCTTGTACCAAAAGCACTGTGGCTTTCACGTCTGCTCACGAACTTGGGAAATAGGCTTTGTTCTTTATTTCTTATTAGTTTTCAAAATATTGGAATGGTGTCTTAACAGTTTTCCTATGAGAAGGAGCTTTAAACATATTTTACATTTTTAGAATCTTGGGTACGTGGAGCAATGGCTCAGCAGTTAAGAGCAATGGCTGCTCTTGAAGAGGACCTGGGTTCAATTCCCTGCACCGACATGGTGGTTTATCATCATTTGTAGCTCCAGTTCCAGAGGATTCTGCAGCCTCTTCTGACCATCACAGGCACCACACAGGTAGTCCAGATACACACTGGCGAAACCCCTATACACATAAAGTAAATATAAATAAATCTTTTTTTTATCTTGTATATGTGAGATGTGCATGTATGCATGCATGTATGTATATCTGTGTGTAGGGGCACAGACATGTGGGTATCATATGGAGAATAAAGAACGTGAGGTGTTGGTCTTCACCTTCCACCCTGTTTGCAGCGGGGTCTCTCTTGGGGTTCCACTGTGCACACCAGGATAGCTGGCCTGAGAGCTTCTGTGGATTCTCCTCTGTTTCCCATCCCCTCACAGGGAATGCTGGGGTTACAGATGTGTGAGCTACATGGCTGGCTTTCCCATGGCTTCTGAGGGTCTCCCCTCAAGACCTCACAACTGCACCGCAAGCGCTTTCCTCAGTGAGCCATCTTCTCTGTCCTGTATTTGATTTTTAAATTCATTAGAGTTATCCTTTTGGATGCTCAAATAAATTCATCTGTGGCCAGTGGAAGACTCCTCAGGTTGGATTCTAAACCATTTTCAGAAACACCTGCAGTTTTTGCTGTGCTCTTTGCTCTCCGGTGCCATGTGGTGTTTCAGCTTTGACTTGTCTACTCTGCTTTACACAAGGAATGAACAACTTCCCCAAGGAACTGTAGGAAATGGTACTCAGAGGCTGAGAACCAACTGAAGATCCTCTCTGCTGCTACAATGCTGCTATGACATGCTAGCTTTAAGCGTTTTCAGTACCCTGAGTCAGAAAGTAAGTTTTGCTGTGCTTGCTATTGTTTTGTTCTTAGGAACAAAAATATCATGAGTTTATAAATCTCCAGACTACAAGATTTTAATTTAACTGCCCTAATTTTATATAAGTAGCTCTTTATTCTGAAAAAAAAAAAAAATCTCGGTGCTAAATGACAACACATAATTACTTACTCCATTCATTTATTACCATGGCTCAAAATAACAGTAGCCATATAAATATTACCAACGTGCCTACTAAATGCAGCATGATTTTCCATTCTTTTTGTTCTTAGTGCATAGCGCACTGAATATCTGAACTCGCATGTGCCTTAAAGACACAGGAAGTCTTCTTCTGTGTGACTCAAACACAAATCCACAAATTGGAAACACATTTTTTTTTTTTAATTTTGCTTCTTTGTTTTCACGTCTTAAAGACCTTGCTTCTTGTTTTCTTTATCCTTAGATAATTTTACTTTCATATCATGTAAAAGTGTTTACTGTGTGGTTCCAAAATCCAAACAAGTATAACAAAACATATTTAAAGAAGCCTAGGCCACCATTTCTATCTCTGCAACCCTGTTACCTTCCTCTCTGCCCTACCCCCACCCCCACATTACCATTTTCAGTATTCTGGGCTTTTCATCATCCATTGACTATTAACATAAACAAATAAAACATGTATCCGTGTTCTCAGGTAAAGAGTGGCATACTATGGGCATTTTCGGCTCTTCAGCTTTTCTCCATTTTGTGGCTATGTAAGAGTTTATTTTAAGCAGGCTCTTGGCATTGTACATGGGTTGTTTCCTAGTTTGCTGTCACACACAAATTGAGTTGTCTTGTTTATGTGCCATTTCATATTTTCCACCAGTGATTCTCTAAGAAAGATTTCTTGACATGGAACTGATGGGTCAAAATATAAATATTTGTGGAATGCTGATAGTGGACACATCCCGTCCTCTGGGCCTTTTATCTTATCAACAAAACATGGGAGTGCCAATTTCTCTTCAGCCTTGCCAATCCCATTGTTAAGCCCTTGGAGTCTTGCCAGGCTGATAGGGCAGAGATAGTATTTTAATGTGGCTTTAATTTTCTTCTCTCTAATGAGGAGCAGATTGGAACATCTTATAACATCTGGAAGGGCCATTTGCATTTCTTTTCTTGTGAACTATGTGTGGATTTCCTGCTCAGTTTTATAAGGCCAGTGTTATTTGCCTCCTCAATTTATAGAAATTCATTAGCTTAGAGACTTTAACCTTTGTTGATATGAGGAGTTATGGATATTTCCCCAGATAGCACGACATCTTACTTGGCTTTTAGGTTGCTCAGCCGTTGGCTTACTTTCCACACAGAACTTTCAAGACATAACTAAAATAATTAAGTTTCTCTCCTAAGCTTGGGAAAATTTCACGGGCTTTTATGAAAGAAAATGCATCATGTTTTCCTCTAGTATTTGGACTAGCAGACTGGTGTGTAGTGCACGGGATGACATAAATTTCTACCCTTTCCATATAAATGTCCACTTTCCCAATATCGCTTATGAAAGGTCTGTATTTTTCCACTGATTTCCAAAGCAGCTTTCTTTAGAGTCTAAAGTTGCATGTGCAAATGACTTCCAAGTTATTTCTGGATTTTCTATTTGGTCTCATTGGTTGTCAGTTTATTCGCTTGCCAATACAATTGTTTTCTAATTATAGAGACTTTGCAAACTGCTTAAACATCTGGCCTCACGTCACCGCTGGGATAAAGCCCATACTGCTGCAGGGCTATAAGCTGTATCAAGTGCAAATGCGAAAGAGCCCGCCTCTTTGCTGTGGCCACAGACCTATCATCAGTGTGTGGTACTCTGCGAATGGCGAGAGGCTTGTCATCCACATGGGCCATACTGGAGCTGTGTGGCGTATGGATGCTGACCAGGACACCTAGCTTGTGGCTATTGGCTCAGCTGTCAACAGCCATCATCTCTGGAATTGTGAAACAGAGAAGCAGTTGGCTCTACTCAAGACCAGATCAGCTGCCCATCCAGACCTGTGGCTCTGGCTTCCGGGGTAACATCACTGTTGTTACAGATGGGATACCAGGGTTTTGTGAGCTTCCTTGATCTACGGGATCCAAGCCAGATCGACAGCAGTGAGCCCTACACGAAGAGCCACTGCAATGGTTCCAAGATCAACAGTGCCGTGTGAGGACCCCTGGGGGGAGTGCATCATCATCATCACAGGCCACGGGAGCAGAAAGAGCTCTCTGACTCCACAAGTCTTGAATAGCAGAAGACTTTTTGAACAGAATGTGCTATCAACTCATCAGGCCTCTCTCCCATCTATAATCATGTGATGCTGGAAAGTGGCCAGGAAGCCAAGGCTATAACCATAACCGCCACCAAGTTTAAGGCCAGGTTCTTCCATCTGGCCTTTGAGGAAGAGTTTGGAAGAGTCAAGGGCCACTTTGTACCTATCGACAATGTTGCCATCCATTTTAATGTCAAGAGCTACAGCTGCTGTGGCGAAGACGATTCTGTCTGCATCCACTACTTCGAACTGTATCTCATGCACACAGAGGAGGTTGCTCAACAGAAGGTTTTAGACTCTGAGGAATAAATTAGTTGGGTTTTTTTTGGTTTTGAGTTTTTTTTTTATGCTTTAACATCTGGCTTAAAACTGAATTCCTACTCATTATTTTTCTTTTTTAAGGATAAGCTATTTGTATTTAGTTGTTCAAAATGAAATATATAATCAATTTGTTAAACTTCAAGGAAAAGATGATATGTATATTTTTATAATAATGAATTTTCTTATGCAAATTCATTTTGGCTTCCTGTCTCCTTTATTATTACTACCTATTTGAGGAACATTATGCCCATACATTTTGATTAGGTCTTATTAGATCTATGCTTGGGTATTCGTGTGTGTGTGTGTGTGTGTGTGTGTGTGTGTGTGTGTGTTTAATTAAAAAGAAAATCTTTATAGTTTCTTAGTTATTCCTTTGCATATTAAATTTATTGCCTTATATATGCTCATTTTATAAGTGTTTCAACATTAATTATTTAATAATAAAAATTTAATAAAAAAAGAAAAATCCAGATCAAGGTAAAAAAATTAATTAGTGTGTGTGTGAGACATGTGTTTGAGTGTGGGCACACACATAAGCAGGGCACATGTGGAGGTCAGAGGATAACTTTTGGAAGTCAATTCTCTCCTTTCATAGTGGGTTCTAGAGACTGAACTCGGGTTACCAGGTTTTCCTGAGAAGTATTTTCACCTAGCGAACCATCTCACCAGCTTCCCCTATACATCAATTTTAACTCTGCTACTATAATAACGTTAAGTCGTTTTTCTCAAAGATCTGAAAACATTACTCAGGTGCACTCTAATATGACCCGTCAACACAAGTGGCTTTGCCCTTTCCTTGTGTGTTGTGTAGGCGGGCATCTGGGTACCTGTGCTTGTGGAGGTCAGAGGTTGTCAGCCAGTGTCGCCTCTGTTTCTTTCCATCTTACTTTTGGAGGAAGGCTCACTGTCTGCACCTGGGACTTGGCTGTGTCGGAGAGGCTGATTGGCCCAAAGGGCCCCGTGATCTGCTTGTTTCCCGTCATGCACTCTGGTGCTGGGGTGGCAGATTCTCGCCACCATGCCTGACTTCTTATGTGCGTGCAGAGAGTCTGAACCCAGGTCTTCGTGCTTGTGTAGCAAGCGTTTTACCACAGAGACATCTGCCCAGCACCTCTTCCTCTCTGATTGATGCTCCTTTCTCTAGTGACAGTGCGTGACATTTTAAAACTGGTTATAGACAGGAGTAGTCGTGTCAGTAGTATTGGTCACCCTTGTCTTATGTCTGACTTAAGGATAAATTTCATTATTAAGTAAATGCTGACTTTGGGACTGAAATGTGTGTGTGTGTGTGTGTGTGTGTGTGTGTGTGTGTGTGTGTGTGT
>OU015748.1:119385727-119422758 GCA_907169655.1 Acomys percivali
CACACACACACACACACACACACACACACACACACACACACACACACAAATCAACTCAAAATAGGCCCAAGTCTTTGGCATGGCACTTGAAGCTTTGGAGCTTTTAGAAGAAAACATTTTAGGAGATAAGGTTGAATTGGAAAATTCTGCAAAAATCCCAGTGCCACAAACAAATACTACCAAGAATTGAAAATGGGATTACATGAATTTTTAAAAGTTTCACATGTCACTCTGACCAAGGAAGCAGATAGGGTAACTGCAGATCCTTACCTCTCCCTTTCTTTCTCCAACGCCAAGGCCCCAGTCTCACCTCCAGCTCTGCAGCCTCCTTCCCCCCCCCCCCCCCCCCCGCCACCATTTCCAGTGGACCACACAGATCTTTCCTTCCTAACCTCCCTCCCACAACTCATTGCTTTATCTCAGCCCCCAACTCCAGCAGGCACTCTCTGGGAACCTATACGCCACTCTGACTAGGGAAGTAAGAAGGCCACCTGCAGATTTTCCCCTCTCCTTCTCTTTCTCTAGTCTCAGCTCTGTAGCAGACCTACTGTGTAGAGAGAATATCTAGTGTATTGTACGGATGCAACACCTGTCCAAAAAACAAACAAATGACCTATGGCTTATAGGGAAGAGTAGAATAGAAAGTGGGACCTCTGGCAGGCAGAAAGGATTCTGGGATAGAGCCAGGTACAAGATTCGCCCCACGGAAGATGTGAGGAGGACAGACACATGGTACCTGAGCAGAGGTAACCAGTCACATGGCAGTATGTAAACTAGTATAAGTCAGTTATTTTAAATTATGAGCTAGTCAGAGAAGAGCCTGCTATATAGGCTAGGTATTTGTACATATATTTTGAGTCTCATGAGTTATTATTCTGGGAACTTTGGGCTGGGAGGAAAAACATGTGCCCTCACTACACGTCTGCTGTGGCCTCTTCTCACTATCTGTCCCCGTTCATGGGAAACCAAGCAAATCTTGGTGGAACACCCTGCGTTCCTCTCTCCTGTGAACCCTCCCAACTGTCCCCACTCCTAAGTTTCAGATCGCAGAAACACCATTTACCTAGAACCCCCAGAGGCTATACCTGTGAGGACTCCAGAAGACTGAACCATGATTGTGTACGTATGCACAGAGATGCATATTTGGCAATGTACACAGACATCCCCATACTTTCCCCTGGACATCTGATTCAATCCCCGTGTTAGAAAAACTCAATTTCCCATGTTCCATTCTAGTTAAACCTCACCTTTCTCAGTATTTACATGCCAGTAGGCTATTTCATTCCCCAACAAGTCACCTAATAATACACACAGATTTAATGTTAATAGGCAGGTGGTGGCAAACTGTGTATTTTTGATCTATAAAAATATTTCTTGAATAGTTGAAAAGCGTTGGCTTTTAGGATATTTCCTAGTCATAGCAAATCTGTGATATATTCTAACAGACTAACAAAACTTCAGAGTCTCTTAAGTTATATAAGTCAAGATCTAAATATAGAGTTTTGAAGTTGGCACTGTTCCTTATACTAATCAAAAACAATTCCCATTTGCATGTTTAGTGATGTTGTGAAAGGAAGTTTCAGAGCTGAGAGAGTAATTCTGTGAAAAAAAATATTATTCGTGTATAATTTTATTTCTGTGGTGTGAATGGGTGTGACATTGCCCCATATTTGCAAAGTCTAAATCCCAAGTTCTAGTGCTGTTTAGAAAGTTTAAAAGAAAATCATTTGCAAGATCTTCCTGTTTATGTAAAAACACATTATTTTTACCGATAGACATCATTTTAATGCAGATTCCCCTGCCCCCAAGTCTTTTCCACATCCCATGATTCGCCCCAGCAACCGAAGGTCTGGTTCCTGCCAGGGCAACTGAAATAGGAACAAGATGGCACCTACATAAAGTCTGGCATTTGTACATCTTGCCCGGACATCCCTTGCCCATTGGTTACTGCATCCTGTATAACTTTCCCCCATTACTGTGACTCCTACGAGTAAGAGTCTAGCTCAACTAGACAGTGATAAGACCCTCTCAACATTGTTGTTTAAACATATGACACAGCGGGAAAGCCGAAGGACAGAAGGCACACTCACATCTTCCTTCCGGGACGGACTGAACCCGCAGCTTAGACAGATTGCAGGTTTTGCGCCTACAAGTTTAGTTTTAAAGCCAAGGTCAACTCTGCAGAGCTTAGATCTCTAGCCTTTGCTGTGGCGGCTTCGTTGCCCAGACCTCTTGGTAGAGGCAATGAAAGTATGGCAATGGCAAAAATAAATAAATAAACAAGCAAACAAACAAACACAAATAAAGCCTCTCTACCTGCTGAGCTGTGTGTTCGGGAAGGGGCCAGGACACAGGGCTGATGGGCCAGTTCGTGTATCGGTAGTACCAGAAAACGGAATAGAAGAGCTACCGCTGGAGAGGCCTTGCGTAGGGGGCCAGGGCGATGGCGTGGAGAACACCTGTTGTAGACTGACAAGGAGCAGATCCAGAAAGACAAAGGAGGGCAATGAAGCACAGGTGAGTCTCCCAAGTGCCTTCATCTCTGGATTACAGTGCTGAAAAAGCAGAGTGACTGGGAGCCAGTCCAAATGTGTGGCTGAAGCCTGGCCTTCACTGTGCTGGAAACTGGACAGCCTTAGCTGCGCAGGTGCCCAGGCGGCCATCATGGTTACAAAGACACCGAGTGATGCTTTATCCACCTCTACACTGTGACCGCCGAGACATCCTCCCCACCATGAGCGACTTGAGGGAGAAAGCAGGACTCTTAGGATTCATGGGCACCCGCGGAACGGCTGGAACTGTGACAGTGAACAATGTAGCTATCTGATTGGGTGCCACACAAACACATCTCAGTTTTACATTTCTAACGTTTGCTGTTGTGTACATTTTCGTGACATACCTGACATGGAAATAGACCCAAGGTAGGTGTAGACCCCTAGAAACAGAGCCGTTCCCACCTCTCCCTGAGCAGTGTTCTGGAGGGAGGTTGTCAGAGAGGAACTTTGCACAGACAGTACTGTCCCGTGACCAGAGCCTCAGGGAAGAGCTAAAGAGCTAAAAGCTAAAGAGATCCTTCTAATTCTACACACTGTCTACCTGTTGTCTTAAACACCCCTCAACTCAAAGTCACTCCTGTGCTTTAACCCCTGTCAGCTGGTTTCTTGCTCTGTCTCTTGACCTAGGCTTAACTTCATTAAATCCTGTGCACAGAAGCTATTGAATTAAAGGTGTGTGCTAGGGCTCAACCACGCCAAACAAAAGACAGGTTTTTACAGTTCACAATCTCAGGGATCACAATGGGATCAAAGATCCTGCAACACGCTCACAGTAGTCTCTCTAACCTTCCCCTGGATCCTTTTTACACATAAGATATACAGATGCTGTTTCCATTTTTACAGTTTCTTTAGACCCATGACTGGTTCTCATACGGTCACATCAAAGATTCAGTTACCAGGTCCAGTATACGTAAGTTTGCCAATGACCAAACGATTTGTACATATTTAATTATTAAATATGTGGACTAAATCCCAAAAGAATCAGATCTTTTAGGATCAAATACGGGGAAAATTAGTGCCCCAAATAAATCTTCCTGCTAAATAAACATGTAGTCCCACCTTTTCTGTATAGCCTACCTTAAATAGACGGAAAAACTTGTCACATTCAATTTAAGTTAGATTTCTGTTTCGTTCTTTCTGTTGAGTAAACTCATGTGTGCACGCGCGTACACACACACACACACACACACACACTCACACAGAGCCATGCCAGACACTGTCCTAGTTTGCTTTCTATTGCTGTGGTAAACACCATGACCAAAAGCACGCAAGGAAAGGAAGGGGCTTGTCTGATCTTACGTTCCCCTGATAGCAATCCATCTGTTGGAGGAGCAGGAACTCAAACCGGGGCAGAAGAAAATCTGCTTACTACCTGGCTCACAGCTACCTTCCTCGGGTCCACCTGCTTAGGCATGGTGACACCCACAGTAGGCCAGATCCTCCAATTAGCAGTTAAGAAAATGCCCCACAGACATGTCCACAGGCCAATCTGATTGAGGCAATTCCTTAATTGAAAGCCTCTCTTCCTAGGTGACTATAGTTTGTGTCAAGTTGTTAAAAGCTAAATAGCACAGACAACATAAGAAAAAGACCTGAAAATTATTTCTTCTGTAAATTATTTTGTTCCTGTTTTTAGTGACATGAAAAATAATGGACTTTGTTGTGACAACTCCATATATAATTTGCATAAATAATTGTACTCTGATAATATTTGCCTGGTGCTTCCCTCCCCAGTCCTTCCTGTCCTTCTTTTATGTCACACATGCATGTGTGTGTGCACATACACACACACATGCGCGCACGCACACACACACACACACACATGCGCGCGCACACATGTACACACACATGCACACACATGTACACACATGCACACACAGTACATACCCATGCACACACATGTGCACACACGCACACATGCACACACACACACACACACACACACACACGCACACATTTTCATACACCTAAACCAAGGTTCCTCACAAGAAGTATGCAATGTTTTATCTTTTATCCTCCAGTTACAAAGTAATTTTAATGTTTATAGAATAATGGTTCTCAGTTTTAATTTTTTCCATTATCAGCTGATAAGGAGAATTTTGCATTTTAATTTAAATTCTCCCCAGTGAAGAAAATTAAGTACTAAGAAATAAAAGTACTCTTTTGCCAGAGAGGGCTGAGCTATGGGCCCCACAATGCTATAGTATCTGAGGTCTACTTGCTCCTCGAGGCCCAGAACTTACCTTTCAGGGGTGCTATGCTGTCCCCCATAGGAGACATGCTTTAGAGTCATGGACTCAGACAACAGCTCCGAGGCCAACAGCTTTATGGCTATTGGCTTCCTGTTCACTCTGTAAATGAATATATATATATGTAAAAGTTTGTCAGGGTTAATGATGTCCTGAGTCATGCCTGTAGCTCAGACTCCGCCTCTAACTAAGGCTCATAGCACTACACTTTATTTGAATGAAACAACATGATTATCTTTGCTAAACTGAGGCTGGAATGTAAACAGCTACACAACACTCTGTTACAGAAACAACACATAGTGCTATGCAGGTTGGAAAGAAAATATAGGCTCAAGATTGTACCATCTTATGCTTACCAAGTAATTGTGGTCCCCAGAGTTCAGGGCGGGACGCCTCTGTTTCCTAGTCCACACACTCTCGCCAGCATCCTTAGTCTATTCCTTTGGCTTTAGGTATAACCACCTCCCCATATCCTCCCCTGGTCTCTGTTATTGGCCCACATCCCCTTTCTCACCTCTGGATCCATACATCCAACTGCCATATATGTATTAGATTATACAATGTAGTATGTATTATATTATTATCTCCGTGTAAAATCAGCTTTACTAAAAACTATACACAGTTGATTTTTAAGTCTTCAGCTTATGAACAGCATAACACTGATTACATTTTATAAGCTTCAGGGACACAAAAGTGCATTCCAGGCAGAACACAGAGTCTACAGTCTCATAGGGTAGCACTACAAAAAAAGGGCATGGGTGTCTGTACCATCAAAATGTGTCCCTGTTAGGACAATTTGAGTAGATACAAAAGCCTACCTTAAGGTTTAAATTTCATTTAAAAAAAAATATATATTGATGGGTCTCAAATACAAGCATAATATAGCTAAATAGTCAATGGAAAAGGAAAAATAAACATTAGGAAAACAAGGCAAGGCCCTCAGTGAGTTGACATAAAATGTGAGCCAATCACTTCTATGCCCTTTTAGGGCTCATATAGAAAGCTGGCCTTAAGTGGAGCATAGCCAATTTCTATCAATTTGCAAAGTGTACATAAACACCAATAAATTGAGGTCTTTGTTAAGTGTTTAGCCTAGTACTGACTGCATCCTAGACCATGGTTTATTCAAAGCACTGAGATGGAGAATAAATATAAGGTCACAAGTATTTGTAACAACCCTAATATTTCTTCTTATGTAATGCTGAGCAATGTACTCTGTACTGAGATAGTCAAGTCTAAAGACAGCAGACACTTCAAGTTTAGTTTCAGTCGTCAAGGCCCAGACACAGAACTTAACAATGAAATTATTCAACATTTTTACATGAATATCTACAAATCGGTATGCCAATAATTTTACAGAAGAGACAGTTTCTAATTTCTGAAAACTAGAAGCCCACTGTCTTGTGTCAGGTAAGAGTCACATTCACAGCTTCAGTAAAAGCAAACAATGCAGGATAAAAACCTCTACTGGGGCGCAGGGAATAGCTCCATGGGAAAGTCTGTGCTTGGCGTGATGTAGTCCTCCTACCAACCTTCAGCATGGAAAGAAAAATAAATCATCACAGAGCAACAACAAATGTTTTATTTTTTGATACAGGGTTTCACTCAGTAGCTATGACCAGCCTGAAACTCGCTTTCTACACAAGGTTGGCTTTGAACTCATAGAGATCCACCTATGAGGTGCTGGGATTACAGGCATACACAACCATGCTCCGAAGCAACAAGCTTGTACTGAGAGTCCCTTGTCCATCTGGAGGCTCTCATGTACCCTAAGAGGCTTTCTTTGAACAGTTACACAATGCAGATGCTAATATTAATGCTGCAGCTACAACTTGGCATGGCATGTACAAATGTGAGGGACATTAACTGTGGCTTGTAAGCTTAGGAAAACAAGGCATGTGGAGATGAATAAATGCTGCACTCTAACTTTTACTTACAAGATCCATACCTTGCTGGCCAGTGGTAGCGCATGCCTATAATCCCAGCACTTGGGATGCAGAGTCAGATGGATCACTGTGAGTTCGAGGCCAGCCTGGTCTACAAAGTGAGTCCAGGACAGCCAAAGCTACACACAGAAACCCTGTCTCGAAAACCAAAAACAAACAAGCAAAAAGATCCATGCCTTGTATGATGTTGTCCCTGCATCTTCTTCAGTCCCTGGATACCTATGCTAAATTCAGACCCTTTTTTTGTTTACTGTACTTTTTCCCATATGGCTATAAGTTGATAATATAATGTTCTGCAGTATACAAAGGAAAACCCAACTCAAACTTATTTTTTTTCCCAATACTCTCACAACACAGATAACTTCAGACACCTGATATAGGGGGCTATTTTTATTCTTCACACACCAAGCAAGTTAGGAAATTTTCAAGAGCCACCAGCTATTACCAATATAATTCCATTCTGACACTGCCTACCCGGTGGTAACATCAGGTAGCCCAGGTTTAACACACAGTGCCCAAGGCTGCCCCACCTACCTTTGCATGCCAGTATAGTGGAAGTATTGGTTTCTTTAAAAACTCAGTTATGTTGCATAAATATTATTTGCTTTAATCCCAAGTGTGGGATATGGGGCTGCCTTAGTTTATCCACAGCTAATAACTGACTCAGGCAGGATGTGCTGTTTGCTAGCTGTAGTTAGTTGAATTCTGAGAACTGAGTATAAATATGAGAGCTCAGAGAAACAAAGGAACACTTTGAGGGATGCTTGGAGAAGGAAGAAGGCTGCTGCTGGTTCATCCTACTGCTGCATTTGCTGTTTCCTAGTTTGCTGGTTTGCTGGTTTGCTGGTGTTTGCTGGTTTGCTGGTTAGCTGGACTGCTGGGCATACTGACTACAAACACTGGAATTGCCTCCTAGGAACTAAATCTAAGGAGGTCTATGTCTCCTGACTCTTCTCACAAATCTTCTTTCTCTTCTACCTAGTATTGGGGGATAAGGTTAGTAGAAAGGAGGTAGAGTTAAAACGTAGCTTCCACGTGTGGGTCATAAGACACAGGTAGTGTGACCCGCTGGAGAGCAAGGCCTCCATCTCTCCCTCTGCAGAGCCTACTAATTGGGTCAAGAGGCTCACAGAACTTAGGGAAGTACCTGAGCTTACTAGTTTATTAAACACAACTGCAGGAGTACAGATAATGAGATGCACAGGGCTAAGATCTATATTATAGGCATCGGAGCATTCATATCCTCTCCAAAGTGGGCCATGTTCAGGGCACCGAGAATGTTCAGCTATCGAGCCAGAGGGTCTATGAAGCCCGTGCTTTTGGTGCTCATGGAGCTACAACTGGCCTTAGGGAAAGAGTTAAGAACAATGGGCAACGCCCCTGCCCAGATATGTCTGTCTGTCTGTCTGTCTGCGCTATCATACCACAGGTTTGAATTCCATAAAGTGATACGAGGACCCGTCTACATTTCCTTTACATGCTAACATACATCAGTGGCTAGAGTTTTTTGTCTGCTGAGGAGAAATTTTGCCAAAGTAGAAAAAAATATATATATATATGTAACATTTAGGCTAAAGTACAGTTTAAAAAAATTTTTTTTTCCATCATCAGTCCTAGAGTATGCCAGGCTTAAGTCTACTCCTCAAAAGCACACAAGGATATTTTAAGGCCTTAAATATTCAGAAAGTAAACTGTAGGTGTCCCAGGCATCATCTGCTCCCAGCTCCTAAAGCCTTGGTCCATCCACGGGCTGAGCCAAACGCAAGAAGCTTGCAGAAATGCTTTTTTTGTCTGCTATGAAAGGGGCGTGATAATCAGAATGCAGGGACAAAAGGCAGCCTTGTCTATGGTGATTGAGAATAGAGAAAGTCCCCCATGGGCTCAGGAATTTGAATGCTTGGTCCCTGGTTGGTGGCAGCATAGGAAGTTACAGAACCTTGAGGTGCGGGTGGATGGGGGGGATGGGAGTGGGGAGGGGGGAAGGTCCTGGGGGGGGGCGGGGTGTCTTGCTAGAAGAAAGAACAACTGGAGGCAGGCTTTGAGGGTTTATAGCGGTGGTTCTCAACCTGTGGGTCGTGGCCCCTGTGGAAAGTTAAACAGCCCTCTTTTACAGGGGTCACCTGAGACCATTGGAGAACAGGTGTTTGCATTATGATTCATAACAGTAGCAGAATTACAGTTATGAAGTAGCAATGACAATTTCATAGTTGAGGGAGCCACCACACCCTGAGGAGCTGTATTAAAGGGTCGCAGCATGGAGAGGGTTGAGAAGCACTAGTTTTATAGCCTTGCCTCACCTGCAGCTGACTCTCTCTGCTTGTGTGACGAAAGGTGGCCAGCCAGCTTCCTGCTCTGACCACCTACTGCCATGCGTTCTTTGTAATGCTGGATTCTGGGAACCTAAATTGCTTAGGGCCATGGTATTTTGTCACCGCAACAAAAAGCAACTAATACAAACCGTCTCAGGTTGAGCTCCTGTTCTTGCAGCTCTAACAGATCCATTTCCTAAATAAACATGGGTGTAATAGAGTTTTGTTTTTTTTTTTTTTTTTAATGAACTCAGTTATGTTACGTAAGCATGTTTTTGCTTTAATCCCAAGTGTGGGATTTAGTTTGTCCACAGCTGATAATTGTCTTGGGTAGGGCATGGTCTTTGTCAGCTGGTAACAGCCCGCCTCGTGCGGCAAGGAAACAGGTGTGAGTTAGGACTCATAGGAAGATAAATAGGCGTGCACACAGAGAGAGAAAGTGGTGTGCAGTGGTGGCGTGAGGCATGTAGCAGTTCGGAGAGACCAGAGACAGACAGTGCGGTGGCTTGGAGACAGACCAAGGGAAACGTTTCAACGCAGTGGCACGGAGGAGACTGCTTGCTGCGTTTGCTGTTGACAGAGATTGGTGTTGCCCCAAAAGAACCCAATTGACCCTAAACAGCCAAGAGAATAAAAGGGGTCCCTCTCCCCACTAACCTTTCTCTTTCTGATTCCCAGGGTTAAGGGGTTGGTAGAAGAGAGGTAGAGGCATCAATATCCCAAATAAAATAGAGTTCGAAAAACAAGCATCATCCTGAAATTTGCGGACAAAAGGATGGAACTAGAAATGATCATACTGAATGAGTTACCCCAGACGCAGAAAGACTCACATGGACTTATAATTGGACACTAGCCCAAAAGGGATGTCCCATGAAAGTCTTCACTTACCAGGAGATTGGGATAGATGTGAAGACTTCCTATTGGGACTCTAGGTGTGAGAAGTATGGGAGAATGGGGAAATAGAAAGATCCAGAGGGTCCTAGAAACCTCTAAGAAGAACATCATGATGGGTGGATCTGGACCCAGGGGGTCTGTTCAAACTACTGCACCAACCAAGGACAATACATGCAGTAAACATTGAACCCCTACTCATATCTAACCAATGGACAGGACATTCTCCACAGTCGTGTGGAAAGTGGGGACTGACTCTGACATGAACTCTGGTACCCCATATTTGACCACTTCCCCTTAGTGGGGAGGCCTGGTGGCACTCAGAGAAAGGATAAGCAAGCTACCAAGATGAGACTTGATAGGCTATGACCATATGGTGGGGGAGGAGGTCCCTTTCTGTCACAGACCTAGGGGAGGGGAATAGAGTAAAAGCGGGAGGAAGGGAGGAACGGGAGGATACAGTGAAGGGGAAAACAATTGAGCTGTAATCTGAACAAATTAATTAAATAAAAAGAAAAACAAGCATCAATGCATGGGGGAGTGATGTTCTGTGTAGAAAAACATATGTGGTTTCAAAGATGGTTCCAGGAAATGCTCTCCCACCCCACCCCACCCCCACCCCCAACAACTACACGTTGAGAAGATTCCACTGACGATATACCCAGGCATGGCCCTGAGATCCCCAGAAGAAATTCACCCCATTGGAAACTATGGGTTCCCAATGTAGAGTAAATAAAGGTAAATAAAGATACGGCTCCCTCCATTCCATTTGTCCAATAAGACAATACACCCTACAATATACCCTACGACAGGGGGTGTGCACATGTGAGAACAATCGCCGTGTACACCTTGCCAAGAAACAACTCAGAAATTAAGAAACAACTGACAAAGAGATCCAAGAAAGCACTTGTCCTGAGTCTGACAAGAAAAAGACTCTCTGTCTACTCCTACCTTTGGTGGAAGGGTTTTCTGTAACAGCTAAAGGTAGGATCTGAAAACACGGTAGAAGGTACAACGTGAAATTCAGGTCTCTGTTAGAAATGTGATGTTATAAACTAGCAACCAACCCAATGAAGAAGAGCCCTCATCTTCGGGAACAGCAATAGGCCATGTTCCTTTCTAGAAGATTCTTCTAGCAAGGAGCTCTTACTGCTTATAACTGCTGAGTCATGCTAAAGTAATCTGTTGAGTCTAAAAGGATCCCAGCAGGTGCACTGATTCTGGTGGCTTCTAAGGATTTGCTGCCTTAGACTGTCTTCCTTTGCTGGCCCTGCTCCTAGATTCCAAGTTAGCTTGCTTCTGCTCAGCCTCATACCTGAAATGTTAACAGGCTAGCTCTGGCTAGGGGAAATGATCCAGATGTCAAAAAACAAACAAACAAACAAACAAACAAGTACACACATTATCCAGACAAATGAGTGCCTATTTGGAAAAAATTGTATATATATACATATATATACACACACACATACACACGCATTTAAATGAATAGCTCATGGTTAACCAATACAAATTTCAATACCAGGAACATTTTGAAAAGAAGAGACAGAGAGACAGAGATAGACAGAGACAGAGAGAGACAGCGCTTGATATAGAAAGTAACAGCATAAAGGTAACAAAAGAAAACATATGATCCTGTTTGTGGCTATACACCAGGAATTCTTTAACTATCTTCCAAGATTCAAAATCCACTGGCAAAAAAAAGGCATATTTGCTCTCAAGTTCCAGTACCCTGGAACACAGCTGCCCAGAACTCGGCTCCCCTCCCAGCAAGGCAGAACCAAAATAACAGGTGGGTGACCACACTTCAGAGGACGCTGGGAAGCAGAAGGCAGAAAATGGAAGCGTGTAAGGTGTAGAGACGCTGTGACATTATCACAGAAAGAGAAATAAACTACCCCAGCTCTTCCCACTCCAAGTCAAGAGCCAGAGGTCAGGAATGTGCAATTGCAAGAATCAAAGCGAGTCCCCACAAATTCTGTCAGTGTGGACGCTGCAATCCCAGACACAGGAAAACTGTATCATCTCCATAACTCCGCAGCCAATAGGACATAAGTAACTTGAAGTACACACAGGCACTTTGGAGATGTATTGCGCCTCCTCTCCCATGAGACCCTGGGGTGCTGGAGCCAGAAGCCATCTTGAAAGAAGAATATGGTCTGGCTGTAGGTGACTCTGTGAGCCACAAAGCCTGTGCACACCCACCTCTGAGAACTGATACAGTCCACTGCGTTGTCCTAGCAGGGAGAATCCCAACCTAGCCCAGTAGAACAACTTTGACTTTAGCCCATTGACTTCGCTACGCAGGATGGGAAATGTGACACGGAGAAATGGAGGGCGTCATACGTAACAGTCAGGACTTTAGGGAGCTTGCTGTCTGAGATCAAGGACAGAGGGGTTGTAGGTGGACTCCTACTAGCACTCGGCCTGAAGGCAGGCACCCACCGGATCTTACCATCCCTTGACCTGCTCCATGCTAGAGACAAAACACTGTGACTCCTGCTATAATCTTGTTCAGAATGAAATGCCATGCGGGTCTGGAGAAATGACGGCTCTAGCTAGGGCCCAACCTCTGGCTATGCGCACCTGGGCTTAGGTACCTACAGCTTTCCCAGGCTCTGACCAACGTTCTGCTTCTAGGTGGGTGCTCCCACTGAAATGTCAGAGGTGAATGCTTAGCTTTCTGCCACTTCTCCCTCTCTGCGTCTGGCCATGTGCTGCCCTCGGGACTGCTGGTAACCATCACAAGCGGACACTGTGGCTCCTGCTATCGCTTGTCCTCATGAAGGACGTGGCTCTGACTGTTGCCCAGTTGGAGGAAAGTGTTTCAGAACCCTCCCCACTGCTGATGTTGGCAGTGCCAGAGACCTTCATAGTAGCAGACCTAGACTCAATAAAGCTCGAGGAGGTCTCATTGCTCAGTAAGAGTAGAGTAGCCACGCTAATAAGAACTCCAAATCTAATGCTGTCTACATTATCTCCTGCCTTAACTGTTTGACTGTCCTCTTTCATTAGTGGTATGTGTGTGTGTGTGTGTGTATATGTGTGTATGTATGTGTGTGTATGTGTGTGTATGTATGTATGTATGTATGTGTGTATGTGTATATGTATGTATGTGTGTATGTATGTATGTGTACGTGTGTATGTATGTATGTGTGTGTCTGTATGTGTGTATGTATGTGTGTGTATGTGTGTGTATGTATGTATGTGTGTATGTGTGTATGTATGTATGTGTGTGTATGTATGTGTGTATGTGTGTATGTGTGTATGTATGTGTGTATGTGTGTATGTATGTATGTGTGTGTACGTATGTATGTATGTGTGTGTGTATGTATGTATGTGTGTGTGTGTGTGTATGTGTGTGTATGTGCCTGCATGTGTGTGGGTATGGGTGTGTGGGTGTGGTATATGGGGGGAATATGGGGAGATGGCTCATGTGTAAAGTGCCTGACTGCTGCACATGAACAAGGGTCACACTTCAGATCTTTAGTGCTCATGAAAAAAGCTGAGTTGGCGGTGTGCACCTGTAATGTTGGGGCATCAAGAGACAGGAGCACCCCAGAGCTCACTGGACAGATAGTCTTGCTGAATTAGTGAACTCAGGCTTAGTGAGACACCCTGTATCAGAATCTTCCATGAAGGGAGATAGAAGAAAACACCCAATGTTGACCTCTGGCTTCTGCGCGCGCACACACACACACACACACACACACACACACACACACACACCCCAATGCATACAGCACACATACACAAACAAAATTCATTTTAGAGAAATAAGGTAATACTTTGGTGGGGAAAAAATTCAACAAAATGCTGCCTACAAAAACTCATGTCACCAATAAAGACATACAGACTGAAAACTACCAAAGGACAGAACATTACATTTTTAAAATGCCAACCTAAAACAAGCAATAAATCATATATCTACAAAAATAACTTAGAAGACAAAAATCTATATAACAATCAAGATAATTCAACAAAGCAGATAATAATTGTAAATCCAAATTCCCACACCAAATATTACAGTGTTCAATTTTATAAACCAAATACTAATAGATCTAAAGGAAGAGATAGTCTTCAACACAATAGTATTGAGAATATTCAAAACCCTTCCTGTCGCCCATGGATAGAGCATTCATTAAAAAAGAAACAACAAGAAATCTCAGAGTTAAACTAGAGGCCAAATGGACTTAACAGGTTTATGGAACCCTCCATCTGACACCTGCAGAATACACAAGTTTACAACAACACATCGAATTTACTAAAGTAAAGCACAAAACTAGTCTTGAAAAAATTATTATTGAAACTATGTATCTTTTCTAATCATAACGAAATGTGCCTCGAAGTCAACAAGGAGACATTTTAGAAATTTACAAATGTATAGAAACTGAACCACTTACTGCTAGGCAAACAGTGGGTAACTAAGTGAAGTGGAAGGGATGGAAAAGGTCTTGAAAGCCAGACATGGTGTTGAGACAAGAAACAGGCAGATTCTGGAGAGGGACAGAGTAAGGAGGGGCCCTCCTGGTGGATTGGAGCCATTCCCTCATCTAGCAGAGTAAGATCAGTAAAAGGCTGCCCCGTGGATCAATATACCTTAGGTGATATATCTACTTAACAACATATTTTCCCATTCTTATATAGAACAAATACGTCCTGGTCTCAGAATAGCCTGTGATCTTGTGAATGACCTCTATGTTCTGTCTAATTAACATAAACCACCTGGAGTGCAGCTGCAGTCATGACAGTGGTGGAGACCGTCTGGAGGGACTTGGGGTCCTGGGGTGGCCTGGTGAGGCTGCTGGTGTCGTGATTAAGAACTTCGAGTGTTTGTGCACATCCTCAAAGAGGGTTACCTGCATGGTGCGAAGCATTCAGATTTCCTCCATGAGGATCTTAGATCTAGCAATCAGGAGGCAGAGGACTTGGCCATGAAGACAGAAAAGTTAAGTTCTTGTGACTTATGGGTGCAGGAAGGAAAGAACACACTGGTTGTCTTGTTAGAGGAGATCACCAATCAACATGCCACTTCCGAACAGGGGAAGAAGACAAGAAAATTAATGAAGAACTGGAGTCGTAGTGCTAGCAGCGCACGGACAGGAAATTATCAGGACGATCTCGGCAGTAATGTGGGCTTGGCTTTGGTGAGGTAGATCATGATAGGGAAGGTGACATGGCTGAAGATGATGAAGAGGATGACTCACCTGATGTCGAGAGTCCAGATGACTCTGAATCTAAGAAGGTGGAGTCTTCAGAGGAACTCCATGCTGCTGAGCTTCTGATGATGCAGAGCAAAGAAGATGCGAAGAGTAATTATAAGATAATATCTGTCAAGTCCAGTGTTGGGGACAGTAGGACACATGGCCAGTGTTCAGCTATCTTGTCAGAGCCTGCACCTTTAGGCTTCTATTTCTCCAGCAGTCTGTCATTTACCAGAAACCAGCTGACCCTGTCATGGTTCGGCAGTTAGACACCTGTTGTGGTTTATTGTGGGGGATGGTCATTCTAAGACCCCCAAGCTCATAGTAAGAGCTACTCCTTTCTGGCTATAAACTAGCTTTTCCAGTAAGACTACTGGCAAAATCAGATTAAAGGCCAGCTGCCTACGAGCAGCAGTTCTGGGAACTTTTTCCTGACTAACCAGATCTTTTACAACTTCCTTCTTTTTCCGGAATTTCTCCCCCTTCTGTGATTATAGCAGCTGTAAAGGTAGACACCTGCTGGAGCATTCCAGAGTTAGGTATCCACAGCAATCCTCACTCATGCAAATACCCATACCCCTGTGCCTATAAAAAACCCTGTGAAATGTTTCAATAAATGGGGTTTGATCAGAATCCAGACTTGCTCTCATTTCTTCATGTCTCCTGCCTGCCCCCAACTTGTCTGCCCCCTCCACAGGTACCCATTGAAGACCCTGAGGACCAAAATAGTCCAGCGGCTCCTAACTACCAAACACTTAGTCTCTGTACAATTCTAAGAGAGAAGCTTGTGGTGATGGATGCCTACATAAAAGGAAGCAGAAAGATTTCAAAAAAGCAATGTAGTAACAAACTTCAGCAACTTAGATGAACAAGAACAACCTAAACCTCAGCTTAAAGAATACCAAAGATACAGAAATGAATGAAATAGAGACTGAGAAGTCAGTACAAGAGAGCTATAAACGGTTGGTTCTTCTAAAAGGTAAATAAATTTAACTAATGTTTAACAAAATCAATCAAGAAATTTTTTTAAATAAACAAATTAAATAGTATATTAAATGAAATCAGAGACATTACAATAAATACCTTATAAATAAAGGATCGTTGGAGATTATTTTGAACTGTGCTAACAAATTGAGAAACCTAAAAAGAAATGAATAGACTTCTAGACCCATGTGGTCTCCCCAAATTGAACCACAAGAGGAAAAAAATCTGAGCAGACCAATAGGAACCAATGAGATCAAGTCAGTAATAAAATTTTTCTCAGCAAGGAGAACCCTAGCAGTGGATGGATTCATTGAATTTTACCAAATGTTTGACAAACAGTTAAAACCTGTTCCTTGAAACTGAAAGAGAGGGAACCCTCCGAAACTTTTATCATATATAGGCAGGAACATGCATGCATACACACACACACACACACACACACACACACACACACACACACACACACACACGTCATGATCAATTCCGTTTAATCACAGAGATGCAAAGATGAATCAATATATACAAATCAATAAGTATATACATCATATGAAGAGAATGAAGGATCTAAATCAAATGATCATCTCAACAGATGCAGAAAGGCAGTTAACACACTTCAGCATGTCCCCATGGTAACAGGCTGGAATAAAGTGGGTATGAAAAGATGGTCCTTCAACATACTGAGGGTAAGTGTGAGAACTCACACCAACATCATCCTGAAGAAGAATACCTGAGACCTCTTTCCGTAACTCTGGACACAGGACTGAGTTGTCTGCTCTACTGAATGCTTGTAAGCAATCGACTGTTAGAAGTCCTAGTCAAAGTAATTAGACAGAAGGGAAGAAGTCAAACCATGCCTACTGTAATAGCACATTGTGTGATTTTAGACAGAAAAACATGAAGATTCCAAAAAAAAAAAAAAAGATTTAATGACTTTAGTACTTTAGCCAGATAGAAGTCAACCTACATCTATTAGCTTTTCTAAACACCAACAATAAATTTGCTGAACACAAAATCCTGAGAGAGAACTGGATATGGTGGCACTCACTTATAATCTCAGCGTTCTGGGAAGTCAAGGCTGAATGATCATGACTTCAAGGGTACCGAGGATCACTTATCAAGACTATCTGAAGAGGGAGGAGGAAGAGGAGAAAGAGGAAGGGGGGAAGAGAAGGAGGAAGAACTGAAAGAAAGGGAAGACGGAGGAGGGAAAGGAAAGTGAAGAGTACAAATCACGGAAGCAATTGTGTACACAACAGCACTCCTTTTGGGGCTGGGGGCGGGGGCGGCGGGGAGGGAACAGGAACAAATGTAACCAAACCAAGATGGTTGAAGACTTCTACCATGGAAGTATAGAACCATGATGAGAAAAATCAAACAAGGCTGGAAAAGGTGGAAAGATCACCCACATTATTGTAAACAAATTAAAAAATAAACAAGAAAACCCTAGAGTATTGGTAAGATGCCCATCATACTGGGACAGGAGAGATGGTTCGGGCGTTAAGAGCATGTACTGCTCTTTCAGGGGACACCAGGTTGAACCCCAACACCCAGTGGCAGCTCACAAGCGCTCATAGCTTCAACTCTAAGAGATCCAAATCCTCTGACTTCCACATGTGCACTTACACATACATAAGTTCAAACAATAAATCTAAAAATGGTTGCCCATGATGCCCAAAATAATCACGTCAATGCCAACTTAAAAATCTCAAATCCCAGCAAACACATTCAACCCCCATCAGAATAACAATGACGTCATTCACAGATGTAGGAAAATTATCTGAACCTATAGGGGTGCTCGAGACACCCTGAATCTTGCACAAAAAGAACAGAGTTGGAAACACCCCGAGACCTGACATCATGACTTCCCACGAAGCAACATACACAGAACACAGATAAGCATATCAGTGAGGATAAGACAGTGTGCCAGGAGACAGAACCAGAAGATTTCAACAAAACTCCAAAAACACAACAGGAAAAGATGAAAACTTCGTAACGCTGGACTGTTCTGTGCAAAAGCAAACTCAGTGGGCTGGCAGTGCTGCCCAGTGGTAGAGGGCTTGTCTGGCATGCACTGGGCCCTTGGTTCAGTCCCCAGCACTGCAAGAAAAAAAAAAGTCAACTCATAGACTATTAAATTTTGACATCCTGAAACTACTAATACACACACACACACACACACACACACACACACACACACACACACACATATGGGAACACTTCAAAACATTGGCACAGGCAATAAATTTCCTGGATAGGACTGCAAAAGCATGACCTATGTGGGAAAGACTTGACAAATGGAACCACATCCACTTTAAAAGCCTCTGTGCAGCAAAGGAAACCAACAAAGAGAAGACAGTCTACAGAACAGAGAACATGCCTGCCAGCTACTCACCCGCCAGATTTACCACCCACAGCGCACAACAGACAACAGGTGATCCAGTTCAAAAATGAGCTAATCATCTCTGTGGACCCTTCTCAGAGTAAGAAACACCAATAGCTAATAAATACCTGAAAAATGCTTATGTCATTCACCATCAGTGAGATGTGAATCAAAACTACAGGGAACTGCTACCTCATGGAGTCGAAGTAGCTATTGCTGGGGGTGGGGGACGGGGAAGGCAAAAGTAAACAAGAAACATAGAACTCAGACACTGAGAACAATTACAAAGGAACTTTTACTCATTGTTGGGAAGAATGTTTATTTGTACAGCTATGTGAAAAAAAATCCTGCAAAAGGTCCTAGAAAACTAAACACTGGTCTGCCATAGGATGCAGCTATCACACTTCTAGCTACGTTTCCAAGGAAATGTAATCAGGGACCAGTAAAATGTCTGCGTTCCATGTTTAATGATAATGGGTGTATAAAATCAGCTTGGGTGACCATATGTAATGGAGAAAGAAAATGTAATGTATACACAAATGGAGTACTATGTAGCCGTAAAGATGGGTGGAAGTATAAAACAGCCTGCTAAGTGAATTAAACAGGACAGAGTTGGAGCAGTAGCCATGGTTCCCATGCATACATGGAAGCTATGAAAAAGCCAGCCTGAAAACAGAGTAGGTATGACAAAGCGGGAAGCAGAAAAAGGAGGTTGGACTTCTTCAGTGCACACTATGCAAGTGTGTAGAAATACTGTGCAGAAATCCACTAACATGTATAATTAATCATATTCATAAATAACTTTAAATAACATTGATTTTATTACAAGGTTTTTAAAAAGTTGCTAAGGATTAAAAAGAAATAAAAATATAAAGAATAAAAATAGTTAAATCTAAGCATACGTAAACACACACTATGAACAGAATAAAAAAATCATGCAACACACAAAATATTATACTTCATAACACAGACAATACTTAATTAAATTCCTAGGCATTTTGTATATATGGTACAAAGATCTGATTAAACCCAGCCCTTTGTATGCATCAAGCAAGCACTCCAGCACTGGGCCATATTGTCGGCTCTTACATTTGATTTTTAAAAATGGTTTTGATAATTATAAAATAAGTGCACATTATAAAATATAGATTACAAAATATTACTTTAAATATAAAGTGATAATTTAAAGAAATTTATGGATCTCTCAAGAAAAAAAGAGCACTGACAAAAAGTAAACAAAATGGCCTTAAAATGTTTTAAGCTCTCTCATACAAGATAAAATGCAAATAGAAATAGTTATTTTCCATATCCTATTAGCAAGCCCTTGGCAATGTGGTAGTTCAATGTTTGGAGTTTTGTGAGGTGGGGAGAAAGGGAGCATTCCTGGCATTGCTGGTGGGAGTGTTAACTGGTGATGCCCATGTGAAGACATGTTGGACAACAGCTAGCCAACACAAAGTTCTCATGCCCTCTGCCCATGCTTGGTGCTGTATGCTGCATCACTGACCCAAGGATCTGATTAAGTTGATCATAGTCTATCTGCAAGATTGGCTATGAGAACCAGGAAGACTTTTATGGGGGAAAAAAAAAAAAAAGATCTTTGCTCCATTAACAGAAACCGTGTAAGGAGCATTGTTCTGACTAGTTGTTTTATGTCACCTGGAAACAAGCTAGAGACATCAGAGAGGAAGGAGCCTCAACTGGGAAAATGGAAGCCAAAAGGTGAGGCTGTAGGAAAGACTGCAGAGTATTTTCTTAATTAGTAATGCATGGCCTCTGGAGGCTGGACAAAACATAAGGAGCAAGCCAGTGAGCAGCACCCCTCCATGGCCTCTGCATCAGCTCCTGCCTCCAGGTTCCTGCCCTGTCTGAGTTCCTCCCACCCTGACTTCCTTTGATGATGAATAAAGATGTGAAACTGTGAACCAAATAAACCTTTTATTCCCCAAGTTGCTTTGGTCACGGTCTTCCATCACACAATAGTAACTCTAACTAAGAAAAGGACTAAATGCAGTATTACATTTGAGTTGAAAAGAATTCACATTTGCTTAATATGGACATTTCTGAAAACTGCACAGGAAACTCCTGGAAGTAGCTACCTTTTGCACGGGAAGGGTATAAAGGGCCACTTTCCATTAAACCTCTTGTGATTCACCTCACTCTCACTCAGACAGCAGCAAAAAGTTTAGAATCGAAACCAACTTTAATGAAATGCAAATTACTCTTTTGTTGTTTGTTTAGGAAAAGAAATTCCTCACTTTTAGTTCAAAGAACTGCCTCAGACAAAACCCAGGGGTCTTTCAAAAAGCACAATTGGTTAGATTGCAAGAAATCAGTGTATAAATAAATCTAAATATTCACCTAGAGCTATATATATGATATATAAAAGTATAATTATAAAATGTACATTACAATATACAGTTATGTAACATATAATCATTTGCATATAACCATATAACTTAGGTCTATGCATTTATAAAATATTATATATGTATATATTACATATATTTTTGGCGTCATGTACAGAGCCAGCCCTCTATATCCATCCCTTATCCTTCAATTCAACCAACTGGATTAAAAGAACTTTTCATTGCATCTGTGTGGAAGATGTAAATACTGTTGTTGTTGTTGTTGTATGGTTATTTTCTAAACAATACAGTATAACATTTACATTGCTTTTAGAATTACCAGTAATCCAGAGAAGTTTTAAAGTATATAGAAGGATTCTAAAGTTATATATGAAAATTACTACATATTACATAAAGAACCTAGGCATCTTTGGATTTTGGTATCTGTGGAGGGGTCCCTGTGGAGACTAGCTAAAAAACAACTGCCAGAATAATTCCCCTTTTCTATTCAATCAGAGAAGCAGCCTCATTTGTAATTACACACCTGTTTGTGCTAATTCATGTGATACATGTTTCTAAGAGCCTGAAGTTGGGTACAAGGAGAGCTGAGCACTCTCCAGTGGGTCCACAATCATACACACACACACACACATACACACACACACACACACACACACACACTTCCAGTACAGAACACCCGTTCCCTGTCCCACTCAAAACCTTCAGGCTTTGTGATTTTGAATAGTGTGAATATATTACCTATTGAAACGCTTAAATTGACTTGATGAATCATTTTTTTTTCAATTAGTATAAAAGCTCTGGTTCAAATAACCGAGCATCCATTCTCTCTCTCTCTCTCCCTCTCTCTCTCTCTCTCCCTCTCCCTCCCTCCCTTCCCCTTCTTCCCTCCTCTCTCCCTCCCAGTTAAATTCCAGGAGCAACATGAATATGGAATCTATCCATGAAATGAAACATCTCTTCAGCAGGCAGGAAAATGCTATTTCTTGAGGAACTGGGAAGCATCTTGGCTCAAATGGTTAGACAGACCATAACAACAGAGAGTGTGACTCCACAGTCTCAGAGAGTAAAACAGCTTTTAGAATTACCAGTAATCCAGAGAAGTGTCAAAGTATGGAAGGATTCTAAGGTTATATGTGAATGTTACCACATATTACATAAAGAACCCAGGCATCTTGGCATTTTGGTACCTCTGGAAGAGTCCTTGTGGAGACTAGCTACAAAACTACTGCCAGGATATCAAAGAAAAACATCAAGGTCATTAAGCAGCCAACAGCAATCAACTAACCAGAAATGACTTATTGATATAACACAAAATTTGGAAGAACAAGAAACCAAGCTCAGTAGATGGCAAGGAAAAAAATCAGAGCAGAAATCAATTAACTAGAAATAAAACAATGGAGAGACTCAACAAATATAAGAGCTGGCTCTTTGAGAAAACGATAAACAGACCCTTGGCCCAACTAGCAAAAAGGAAGAGGACTCAATTAGGAGAGCTGGAGATGAACTTGGAAAAATTACAACAGACATCAAAGAAATTTAGAACATTAAGGAATATAATGATATATATTATAGTGAATGCTTTAAAAACCTGTACTCCATTAAGTTGAAAAACTTAAAAGAAATGGATGTGTTTCTAGATTCAGCCAAACCACCAAAATTAAACCAAAAAAGACATCAATAACCCAAACAGACCCATGACAAATGAGGAGATTGAAACTGTAATAAAAAGCCTTCCAGCTTAAAAAAAAAAAATATGCAAGACCAGACGGATTTACTAAAGAATTTTCCCAGACACTCAAAGATCTACAGCAAGCATGTCTTAAACTACTCAAAACAAACAAACAAACAAACAAACAACTGAGCAGTCCCAAATTCCTTCTATGAAGCTAATATCACTCTAATACCAACACCAGGTAAAGACATAACCAAAAAAGAAAACCATAGGCCAATATCAAAATACTCAATAAAATACTTGCAAACTGAACGCAGACATACATGCATTCATAACCAAGTTGTCTTTATTCTAAAGATGCAGGGGTGGTTCAGCTTAAGTAAGTCAATACATGTAACAAATCACATAAATTAAAATAAAGACAAAAATCACATGTTCATCCCAATAGACGTTGAAAAGGCCTTTGACACTCCCATTTCCTGGCCCCACAACCCTGTTTACTTTCCCGGAGGCCACACAAGGCACCAGGGACCCCAGGAGGAAACAGAAACAAGGAAAAAAAAATCTATCTGAAAAAAGATAAACTCAGAAGTCATCACCTGAACCTATAATAACCATAAAACTCAGATGGCTAAAGGCCAGCATAAGAACACCATCAACAACCACCAGGGCAATACAGCACCACTAGAGCCCAGCTTTCCTACTACAACAAACTCTGGCTACACTAACACAACTGAAGCACAAGAAGATGATTTTAAATCTTATGAAGATGATAGAGGCTTTTAAAAAGGAAATGAATAAATCCCTTAAAGAACTACAGTATAATTCAGTCAAACACATGAAGTAAATGAGTAGAACTGTTTAAGACCTGAAAAAGGAAATAGGAGCAGTAAAGAAAACACAAGCCAAGGGAACCCTGCAGATGAAAAACCGAGGTAAGAGACGAGGAACAACAGAGGCCAGCATCACCAACAGAATACAAGAGATGGAAGAGAGAATCTCAGGAGTAGAAGATACAATAGAAGAAATTGATACATAAGTCACAGAAAACGTTAAATATAAAAAGTTTCTGACACAAAACATCTAGAAAATCCAGGACACTGTGAAAATAACAAACCTAATAATAACAGGAATAGAAGAAGACTTCCAGTACTCCTGGCTCAATTGTTATGTGGGAGGCTTACTGCCTCCTTCTGCTAACCTAGACCTAGTCCTGGAAGCTTCTCGCCTCTATACAATATAACCAAGGCCTAGAATGTTTTCAGCCTCTGATACTTAGTGCTTAATAAACTCACCCTCACTTATGCTTTCTGAGTTCTGGGCTAGCTGGTTCAACTTAGTTGTTCTGGTTCAAACTCTTCTCCCAGATGATTAATTTAATTTAATCTGGCTTCTCTCTTGGCCCGGAATTGTTCTGCTTGGCCTCAAACTAACTCAGCAATCTGCTCTAATCTTCTGGCTTCTTCTCATTTTCTGGCTTGTTCTGTCTTCACCTGAGCTCTCTCTCTCTCTCTACAACCCATTTCTTTATAACTGTCCTGGTAAAACTGTCTCCTCTCTCTGAAAAACTGCCTCCTAAGGAGCTTCCCTTTCCTCTCTCTTCTCGAGAGAGTTGGGCGTATCCTAGTCTGTCAACTCAAACCTGGGTGCTTCTTTCTACAAACTAACTTTACCTTCGTTGTTTGGGATTAAAGGCATGTACCACCATGCCTGGACCTAAACTTTTCTTTACCTGATACTTTCTCTATGCCAGGCTGGCCTTGAACTCAGATCTGTTTGCCTCTGTCTCCTGGATTAAAGATGTGTTTGTATTCCAGTGAGATCACATAGAAGATCTTTGGATGTGATCTCTTGCTAGAACAGCCTTGTTCTGACTTAACATTCCTCTATGGATGTGTGTGTGTGTGTGTGTGTGTGTGTGTGTGTAGTGCCTGAATCTCACTGAGAAGGAGGGAATTAAATAGATATGGGGACAGATGGAGGGAGGAGGGAACTGGGTGGGAGAGGCAATGGGAAGAGAAACAGGAGGGATCAAGCCTGGGGGAGGGGTGCGGAATGGAGGAAGAGAGAACTGGAATTGGTAGGGGGGGAAGGCAAATCGAAGACTTACCCAACTTGAGACCCATGCCGTGAGAGACAGCCAACTCTTGACACTATTAGTGATATTCTGCTATAGCTGCAGACAGGTGCCTAACAGAACTGTCATCAGAGTGGCTTCACTCAGGCTCAGAGAAAATAATGGAAAAGAAGGGGTGGAAATAGTCTATGAACCAGAAGAACAGAAAGTTCACTGTGGGATTTTTGCCTCCTAGAAATGTTATCGAAGCTACACCCAGAAAGTCCACCAACATGAGCTGCCCACACATGAGCTCCACAAAGATGACAATAACAGACATGTTAACATGGGAGGGGGAAAGCTTATGGGGCCCCATCCCTAGACAGAGAACTCCAGGCAGTAAGGGAGTGCTATGAGTGGGAGAAATAGTCTTTCCCCAGGAAGAGTTTGAAGAGCTATTAATTGGTTGTTCAATACCAAGTAGTCAACCCTGAAGACATTTGCATACAAGCAACGCTGTGTAGACCGAGCATATTATATTTCTACATTTAGGGGTGTGTGTGTGTGTGTGTGTAACAATGAAAGGAAAAGAGGCTATGAATTTGAGGTAGAGCAGAATAGAGCTGGGATCCATGGATGGGGTTGGAAGAAAGGGAAAAAGAAAAGAGATGTAATTGTATTTCAACTTCAAAAAAAAAAAAAAGAATAATAAACTATGCATGGCTTGTTAATCTTTCCATATTACTGAGATAATGATCCTCATGTTACATGTTCTAGATATGCTAAAATCCCTGCCAACGTGTAGCATGAGTATGGGGATTATTGGGGTTTTTTTTTTTTTTCTTATTATTTTAAACAGCTTTTTTGAAAGGTTTGGCGATTAGATTTAATCCCCACTCCTTCCCCTCTAAGGGTTGTGTTCACTAAGATTTTCACACTTATTTACTGTTAGCACTCACTGTTTCTGTGAAATGTGTTGTATCTCCCCAGCTCTAGGTGAGGTTTTTTTTTTTTTTTTTTTTTTTTTCTCTTAGGAGTTAACACATAAAGGAAGTCTTACAGATGAGCTCGAGGGAGGAAGCCACACCTCTATGCCTCCCATGTGAATCTCCACATTCTAGAAGGATACAAGTGTAGGATCCAATAGAGCTTCGTGAGCTTGGAATAACGCTTCATTAGAGATGTTGGTCTCTGTATTTGGACAGTAATTAAATTAGAACAAATTTTTCCATGATTATCAAATTTATCACAAATATGGTACAATGCATCTGATGCTAAAAATACTCATCTGAAGCTCAGGCTTATCCGGATGGTCTATATTTGATCTGGCAAATGTGAGGACGGATGGGGAAGAGGAACGGAAGGGGGAGGCAGCTTGGTTATTCCTGTGTAAACAAGAAGAAACATGCCCATCTTCTCTACTTTTTGGAGAATTTCCCCTAGGCTTGGAATTATAAGCACTTTCTATTGACTTGATATTATAAAAAACTGCTTCAAGAAGTGATTATTTTATTTTACAGCTAGGTTTTTCTCATCACAGTGGTCTAGGAATGTATTGTTTGAGAATCAGGGACCCAAAGTGAATACAGTGAAAAAGGTAGTGCCCTTGTCTGCCCAGTCCTGGGGTGGGGAGCACCTAAGTTCAGAGGCACGTTTCCAAATTTCAGAACTATACAATAAAGACACGAGGAATCTCGGTTTTCCTCCCAATAAACATAATCAGCTAAGACACATGTACAGGTGTCTCAATTAGTGGGCAACCTTGGGTAAAATATGTCATGCAAACAGTAGTGTCAAGTCCCTACATTTGAGGTCTAATTATTGCCATGAAAATATATATTTTTTTTAAGCCTGGGATTACTCTGTCTCTGAAGCGTTTTAGCAGGTAGTCTATAGCGTGTACCACAGTGTAATTTAATATATGTTCCACAGCTACTAATGTTTTCTTCCTCATCTGCCTTAGTGGGAAGGTTTCATGGGTTGGAAACAGAATCTGGAAGCACCTTATGTTTCCCAAATCTGCTTAAAATACTAAATTCATATTTTTAGATTGATGTTAGACTTTGAAAGTAGTAATAGGCAGCATTGCTCAAAATTGGGTGTTTACACCATTACTATTCTTTTGTCTTCTGTGTATCTTGATATCCATCATTAGAACAAAGAACTGGATCGAGGAATAAAGAGTTTATCAATGGACAGCTGATCAAATCAAGAGTCTCTTGATTCCTTTTTAATTTTCAACTTATGAAGAGTCTTTCAGCATAAATAATTTGATCTGACGGGGGTGGGGGGGCGGAGAAGAAAGAGACATGATGCAGGGAACCCAGAGGAACTTTCATAAATTAAAAACAATATCCTCACAGAGACTTGAGAGGATGATGCAAGAACAGAACAAGAAAGGATGCTATTAAAAATGATCAATGAGAGGACATGAAAAGGCCTTGAAATGTGACTGTTAAAAGGGGGGAAAGTCAACGGAAAAGCTAATAGATGAAATTAGTAGACAACGCACAATAAGGGCTCCTGGAAATACACTGGTCACACATGTTAGATTCCACCAAGGAGCGAGAAAGGTTCTGTGAGGGTAAATAAATACACACCCAGGAGAAAACATCTCTGATGAGTATGAAAGAGATGGCTACACCCAAGAGTATCCTGGAGCACATTTTGAATTTTTAGTATAAAGAGAACATGCTAAAATATCCTGAAAGGGCTGGAAAGTGGAAATCCCAAACAAAGGTTAATCTAAAAGGGAAATAAGAATCAAGCAGGTCAATAGCAATATGTGTACTGTTACTCACAAAAAAAAAAAAAAAAAAAAAAGGAAATTTTCTTGAATCTGGATTCCAAACTCAAAGAAACTATTCCATGGTGGGGGAATAATGACACTTTTCATTTTACAGTCACAGTTAAGGTTTATTAAAATCTCACTGTAACTTGGGTATAGCTCTGAGCTCTTTGTAATTACCAACTTATTAACTTTGCCCCCAGAATACTGAAGTTGGTCCTACTGTTATATTCTTGGTTTCTCCGATGAGAAAACAGTCACAGAGACTCTAAGAAACCTGTCAGACCATTGCACTCACAGAAGGCAGACTCAGCCTTAGGATCCAGGGAGCTTGGCTGGAAAGTAATTACTATATAAGAGTGCCATTCTACTGGTCAATGATTCACAGAGTTTATGTGTCATGTAGTCTTTGTGGGGGAAAAAAACTATAAGTGTGACTCAATGGTTAAGAACTACTGCTGCCCCTTTAGGGGACTTGTGTTCAGTTTCCAGAACAAGAGACCGGTCACCTTCTTCTGCCTTCCACAGGCACCTGCACGTATATGATGCACATATAGACACATATAGACAAGCAGGCACACACGTACATGCCAAAAGAAACAAATCTTTAGAGGGGAAGAAAATGACCTGAGGATGTGCAAGAGTGAAATGGACTATAATAACAAGGCACAGAGTCCTAGGACCTAGGATACTCAGCCACACTAACTTGAAAAGACATTTCATGGTGACAATTCATGGGGAATTAAAGAACTGAAAGCGATGTGCAGGCTCCAGGAAGAATGGCCTTTAAGAGGAAGGATGGTTGAGTATCTCTTGTCACGGTTGTCACTTTGTGATGGAGCCTGGCCTGGAACCCCAGGTATATCCCCACACTGCAGCCTAAAGGAGATCCTGTTGGAAGCTGAGGCGTTTCATGGATAAAGTGGTAGTTATTTATTTCTTTGGTCAAGAAAGAGAAAAGCAATTGAAACTCAATTTTTTTTGGAGAGGAAGTAAATGAATGCTTGAGACAGTCATTTGTAAAAGGCTGGACCTAGTCACATGATCATTTCCCCCCCATCCCCCCACCCCCACCCCCATGAATCCAGTTGCAGTTAACCTGGCCACTGCGGCATAGCATGCTACTCCTCCCATGCATCCGGCAACTCATGCTAACAGGTTTCTCATCTGACTGGCTGTACTGCTCAGTTTTATGTCAACTTGATACAAGCTGGAGTCCTTGGGGAAGAAGGAACCTAAAGTGAAACAAACAAACAAACAAAAACCACCCCACCAGATCCACCTGTAGGAGAGCATCCATGCTGGAGGGCCCCCTACCTGTGGGTGGGTGTGGGCCATCACCACATAGGTGGCCGTGGAGTGTGTAAGAAAAGCAGACTGAGCAAAGCACAGGGAAGCAACTCAGGAAGCTGCAATACTCCATGGTTTCTGCTCCAGTTCTTCTCTCTCTCTCTCTCTCTCTCTCTCTCTCTCTCTCTCTCTCTCTCTCTCTCTCTCTCTCTCCTGTCCCACATAAGAAACTATCTCAAGAAGGAAGCATTCTATGATCCTACAGAATGAAATTGTAGGCTTTTAGAAGATATGGTCAAATGAATAATGACTTCCTTCCCTGAACGATGTCCATATCTGAATCTTCTAGAACCTGTAAGTGCTAATTTATATGCAAAGGGAATTTGAATATGTGGTAAATTAAGGGTACTGACCTACAGGAATTATGCTGGATTATCCAGGCATGCCTGACAGATCACAGAAATCTCTGAGAGGAAGGCAGGAGAGGAGAGGAATAGAAGATGGGGTGTCAGCAGCATCTGAAAACCAGAGGAAGCATGGAACAGATTCTGTTGAGCCCTCTAAGAACACTCATCCCATTGACCCTTGACTTAACCCAGTGGAGCTGATCTCAGACTTCTGGTCCACAGAATTGTAAGAGATTAAATACATGCTGTTTTAAATGGCCAGCTATCCAGCACTTTGCTATAGCAGTTATAAAAGACAGAGAAACCAAGGATGATATTTACATTTGTCCTGGTCCTGTCTCATCCCTAAACATGCACTTCCAGCATGGGCAGGAGACATGCCTCTACTTCCAGAAATATTGCAGTTCTGGAAACTTCTACTAGGTATATTTTCTGTGAAATCTAACCTCATCCACTGCCGACCAAATTGTGTGGGACAGGGAACCTCTTATTATTCAAGGGCAGTGGTAGTGCACGCCTTTAATCCCAGCACTCGAGAGGCAGAGGCAGGCAGATAGCTGTGAGTTAGAAGCCAGCCTGGTCTACAAAAGTGAATCCGGGACAGCCAAGGCTACACAGAGAGAAACCCTGTCTCGAACCCCTCCTGCCCCCCCCCCCCAAAAAAGGTTCTATCTTGAAAGGTCAGAAGTGCTTGGACAACATGGCCAGGCTTTTGCTGGAGAGCCTTCCCACACTGGCTGACTGCTCCCAGCAGTCTGCAAATTTTAATCTTTACTTTGTGTGGCATTTCAAGTCTATCGTAAAAATTCTCAGGACTCCCAAGGGACTCCCAGATTGCGATAGGATATCCTCTTCCCAGGAAACTTTATGAAAATCAGCACTCCCCCCCATTTTCACTTCACCAGATTAATCTGAGGGGAGAGTGGGCAGCTGTGGAAGTGAGGGAGGCTAGAAAGGCCTCACTACGGTACTACCCGGGAGCTGAAACCGTGTGAGCCACACACTGTGAATGCGGTTTGTACACAGATATTCCCGTTCCACCAAATAGTAATGGAGCAGGACATTCAGAAAATTACGTTCAGATGTGATTTGACCCATTGATACCAAAAACCCACTCCCCAGTGTTTAAAATGACAACGTGAGCACAAGTACAGTTAAGTGTGAGCCGTGTGCAGACCCACCTTCCGTGGTAATAGTAGAGCTGCTGTTAGCCCAAGTTCCTCTTCGCCATAAATATGCCGCGTGAACTCATTCCACATCCTCTGCTCTGGCCAGCCCTTTAGAGGACACACTGGGCAAAGGTGAGAAGTGGGTCGTTACATTTGTCCTGGTCCTGTCTCATCCCTAAACATGCACTTCCAGCATGGGCAGGAGACATGCCTCTACTTCCAGAAATATTGCAGTTCTGGAAACTGCAGCTCAGCGTCCAGCGCGCAGCCTGCTGGGAAGGAGAAACATGAGAACATCCAGCTCGTCCTTCCTAAGCAGAAGAGAGTGTTCAAACCACCTCTGCGTGCTTGCTAAGTCTCCTTGCTTCAGGGGCATATATTGGAATTTCATCAAGCAGTTTTTAAGTAATACTAATGGTGTCATAAAATGTCCTGGACGTAAGTTTAAATGATAACACAAGATTCAAAGCTCCAAATGAAATTAATATCATATTTAAATATAAATGCATAGTAACATGTACAGAGTAATATATAATATTTATTATATATTATATTATAAATATAATATATTCATAATACATTATCAGAATGGTGAAACTTTAGATAACGTTTACTTTATGCACCTAGACAGCTTGCAAATTTGATTATTGAGCAAGTATTTATTTATTTATAAACTGCTTTTTTAACATTAAAAGGAATTAAATCGTAAACAAATAAATTATCGGTTATACTAAAATTATTAAAGCACTGCTAAATTTTTTTAAATAAAGAATTTTAAGTGATAGTTAAAAATGGAATATGAATAGGAACCGTAGCTAAAAAGTTAAAACTGTTAAGTAGTTAAAAAAAAAAATCAGGGCTTGAGTGTGACTCAGTGGGTAAGGGTGCTTGCTGCCAAGACTGATGACTTGAGTGTGAGCCTTGAAATCCACATGGTGGAAGGAGAGAATTTATTCCCACAGGCTGTCCTCGCACCTCCCTCACGTTCTGCCGTGGTATGTACACAACCAAACACACACAGTAACAACAACAACAATAAATATGTTATAGGTTTTTAAAGGTAGAAATAAAATAATAAAACTTTATGCATATAAAATAGAATTAAAAATACAGCCTAGGCAAGACTAGTGGTATATAACGAAAGCTCAAAGCTTAGGAGGAAAAGGCTGCCTGGGCTACACAGCAAGACCCTGTCTCAAAACAAAGGAACAGGGAAGATGGTTAGGTGCTTAAAAACATGTACTGTGCTTACAAAGGGCCTGAGTTCGAGTCCCAGCACCCACATTGAGTGGCTCACAATCGGTTGTAGTTCCAGCTCCAGGGGATCCAAAGTGGACTCCAATGGCACCTGCATTCAATCTTCACACTCCCACACACTTAGAGAACACATGATTGGTTGTTTTTTTTTTTTTTTAAATACTGCTAGAAATAAGGGCTTGTGGTGAAGTGAGGCAAGGTGAAAACAGGAAAAGAAAAGATTTGATAGATAGGCAGGAATAATGGAGAAAAAGAAAGACAAAGTATTAGAGAAGAAATGACTCCATTAAGCCAAGATGCTGAGCCAGCCCGCAGAGCACATCTTTGACAAAACAAGAAAGGGGGTTCTTGGCTCCAAGATGACCAAAAAAAAGGAACAACAGTCGAACTGGAACTGCGCCCGATGCGTGCCCGAGGACAAGGCCTTTAAGAAGCTCTTCACTCAGAACACTGTAGAGGCCGCTGCTGCCAGGGGCATATCCAAAACCAGGATCTTTGACGCTTATGTGCGTCCCAAGCTCTACGTCAAGCTGCGTTAGTGCGTGAGCTGTGCCAGTCCCAGCAAGGTGGTCAGGAATTGATCTTGTAAAGCCCAGAAGGACTGAACACCCCCACCGCGGGTTAGACCTAGCTGTGCTGCTCCACGACCTCCACCAAAGCCCATGGAAAGACAGAAGGACAGAAGGAAAAATGTTTCGGACAAATAAAGTGGGAGTTATACTTAAAAAATAAAATAAAATAAAAAAATAAAACAAGGATAAGGGTGGAAGCGGGGAGTGATAAAGTTAAGCAAGCCAACGGTGTTCTAGTTTCTTTAAGCTGTGCGTTTGAAGATGTCTTTATGGGAAAATGCTCTCTGAGCCCGTTGTGCTTGATTGGCTCAGACCTCAAAGCTCAGTGTGAGACTATGAAGCAAGCACAAGGCTTTGGGTTCAATCCCCAGGAACACAACCAAGACCCAAAAATTATAAAAGCCAAACCTCAGAGAAAGGATCCATATCTGGGACGTTTAGCTCCGGGAATTCGCTAGCTTCTTTGGCACTAGAGACAGGAACACACTTCTTGGGAACAATCATTCTTGACTTTATTTCATCCTGTTTCTTCACCAAACATTTAAGGATCATTGTTTGGTGACTTGCTACCTCTAAGACTGCTCACCAAACACTCAACCTGAAAGTGTTTCTTACATCATTTTCTCTTGTAATATTTGGTTGTTTCCCTTCCTAGATGCTTTATAGGTTGTAATATTAATTTATATGCTCCCTCTGTTAATGTCTACTTCTCTTAGGACAGCAGTTCTCAACCTTCCTAATGTAGTGACCTTTAAATACAGTTTCTTACAATGTGGTGACCCCCAAACGTAAAATTATTTCATTACTACTTCATAACTGTAATTGCTACTGTTATGAATAGTAAAATTAAACATCTATGTTTTATGATGGTCTTACATGAGCTCTGTGAAAGGGTCTTTTGACAGCCCCTCAAAAAGGTTGTGACCCACATCTTGAGAACCACTGTCTTGGTAGATTATAAGCTTCCGAAGAGAAAACATTGTGTTGTTTGCTCATCATTAGAAGATACAGGATTGTCATTTAGTAAGCTCAGCAAGTATTTATTGGATGGGTAGGTGGATGGATGGATGGATAGGTGGGTGGGTGGGTGGGTGGGTGGATAGGTGGATGGATGGATAGGTGATTGGATAGGTGGATGGATAGGTGGATGGATGGATGGATGGATAGATGTGTGGGTGGGTGGATGGGTGGCTGGGTGGGTGGCTGGGTGGGTGGATGGATGGGTGGCTGGGTGGGTGGATAGGTGGATGGATGGATGGATGGATGGATGGGTGGATGGGTGGATGAGTGGGTGGATGGGTGGATGAGTGGGTGGATGGGTGGGTGGATGGGTGGATGGGTGGATGGATGGATGGATGAGTGGGTAGATGGGTGGGTTGATGGGTGGGTTGATGGATGGGTGGATGGAAGGATGGATAGATGGGTAGATGGATTGGCAGACAGGTATGTAAACATATCTGTGGATGTGTGAACACACCATGCCTTACACTATTTGCGCCATTCACCTCTGCAACTTGGCACTTCCCATACAAATTTATTGGCTATATGTCTTAGGCACTGAAGCTACAAAAACAAGTAGCACACTGTTCTGGCCCTGCAGAACCAGGGCCAGGATTCTAGGAAGGGAAATTTACAGACTAAATAGCAATGTGAGGTACCTGTGCTGTGCCACAAATGCCGACTCCACTATGGATCCAGAGGGGAAAGGCGCCACTGCCTGCAGAGGTAGAGCAGCCTCTGAAACAGACTATACTGTAATTAAGTTTCAAGGTATGCCCAGAAATTTTCTGAATGAAGGACAAAAGAAAGGCTTTCCAGAAGATGATGTGTAAAGATAAAGAGGAAATTATCTGAAGGAGCATGAGTCATCCAGCATGGCTGTAAAACAGCGCTAAGAGCAAAGGCCACGGCACCAAGAGCCTCGGCTTTGCCTGTAACGCGAGCGACAAGGACAGGACTGACTGAGCTCAGAAAGGTCACTGCAACCAAAGCTCTGCTAGTCGGTTGGAAGGACGAAGGGAGGTGGACACCAGCTGGAATCCATACGAGAAACAGTGAGCATGACAGGGGAAAATGGAGCAGACGCACAGTCAGGGACTCTTCTTCTAAAGCAAGTAGCTAAAAGGAGACCATTTCCCCATGAGATGCAGAGTCGTGGGGAAAGGATTCCAGGATAATGTCCAGGTTTCCTAATCTGAGCCCCAAGAGGAACCATTTGGTGCCAGTAACAACAACAACAACAACAAAACCTGAAAGGGAAAAGAGGAGGATGCCTAGGGGTTGCAGCGTTTCTGATTCCCTGACCTAGAAGGCTACAGCTATTGCCAAGACAAGTCTTCACCTCCTTTCGGGAGCCAGGGCGAAGATGCAATCCGGGACTAACGGGGACCGCTGGTGTCCAGGAGCAGACAGAGGAGCGAAGAGAAGGGAAGCAACTGTGGAGCCCTATGGGCTCTATCCTGCTCGCCCCGATATTAAATTATGATCTGTGATGAAGATTTTTCCCTTCCGACTTGATAATTTACACACCGTAGTTGGAGAATTTCATAAGTTAATTTTAGCTAAGTGTATGCAGTGTTGGCACTATGGCTGCTTACAAGAACCCAAGGCTAATACTGTACTCTTTTTAAATGCTTTAATTATTTTTATTATTGAAACTTAAGCCACATGCTGTACAAAATATGGCCACTTTTTATATCTTCGGTTATCATTTTTAGAAAACATGCCAACAAAGACAGACCTTACAGCAGTTCCCTCCCTGCCTGCTTCCTCAGCCCAGCTCGCACAACTGCTGGTTTTTTGTTTTTCCACTCAAATATTATTAGACCTGTGGCCTGCCTTTGAGAGAGAAAAAAATCACCTGGCAAATTACCATTTCAAAGTTCTTAAAGAGCAACTGGAACAAAAACCCCATGAAACAGAGCAAATTAGCAGTTATTAGCATATTCATAAACTGGAACATAAGGTCAAACCCTTTATTTTTCATTCCGAAAAGCTACCTACTTATGTCATCATCGGTCATGCTTTTTGTTCCACAGCCAATAGTGTGATCTGAATAAATTCTCAGAAGCATGAACAATTTGAAGGAGGAGGAGGAGGAGGAGAAGGAGAAGAGCAGCAGCAACAACAACAACAACAAAAAAACCTGGAAGGAGAAATGTTTGCGACTGAACATCCTTGCTAAATGAAGACACACCTCTGCCGACAGCCCCAGAACAAGCTGCTGTCCTTCAATGGCCTCAGAGTCTCACGAGTCAAGTTTCTCCCCATTCACTGAGGTTTGCAATGAAACCTGTGACAGAATCACGCTGAAGCGGGTTTCCCCCGCTAATGTAACGGCATTAAGAAATTCAAGTTACCATTGTCTGTCTTTTGTGCTGGGAGCTTTCAAAGAAGCACGCCAACAGAAAGGACTCCCCTAGCACTCTGCTCATCAAGCTGCGCTGAACACTGTAGTGTCAGTTTGGAGGGAAACGGCATTAGAAACTTCACAACTTGTTTGTTTGTTTGTTTGTTTATTTGTTTTTTAAAGCTCTTGTGGACATTGAAAACCAACATGACAGACAGACGCAAAAGTCCCAGGAGTCAGAGGTGAATGTTAATTTCAATTGTCAATTTGTTTGGATTAAAAAAAAAAAAATCCAGAGCAAGTTGTCACATAACCGATTGGGTTAATAATTAAAATAAAAGTACGTAGGTTATTAATGAGACCCGTTTTGGGAGTGTGTCGGTGAGGGGTTTTCTGGAGAGGTTTGCCTCACTGGTGGAGGAACGCCAGCCCTGAATTCAAGTGGTACCCTCTCATGGGCTGGAGTTACAGGCTGAATAAAAAGAAATGAAGGAGGGGCTGAAGAGATGGCTCAGCGGTTAAGAGCATGGTCTGCTCTTGCAGGAGTCCTGAGTTCAATTCCCAGCAACCACATGGTGGCTCACAACCATCTATAATGTGATCTGGTGCCCTCTTCTGTTGTGCTGGTGTATATGGAGAGAGATAAAGTAAGGCAGATGAACATTAGCATCCTTTCTCTGCTTCACGACCACCTAAGCAATGTCACCAGTTGCCTCATGTCCCCACCTCCGTACCTTCCCCACTGTGGTAAACTGCAGCCTCAAACCCTGAGTCAAAATAAACTGCTTCTGCCCTTGGTGTCTTCTTGACAGGCAACTGATCACAAGAGCAAGAAAAGTAATGCAAAAGTGGCACCTCCTGAGCCGGCCTGGTGTATAAGCCAAGAGGCAAGTGGTTAAATGCGTCAGGTGTCCCTGTTTGATTAGAAGGGATGGGAAAACGAGATGGAGCTTTGTTATAAATTGTTTTGCTTCTCAGGCCTGTGAGCACCTCAGAAAAGTGGGTAGAAACTGCGTGAATGAAGTTTATCTGCCCCTGGCAGCCTGGCCCCAGAAGAAATCCTTCCGCTTTCTTAAACACAAACTCTTTCTCTACTTTTTATCCTATAGTATCCATAAGAGAAAATTTGTCCCTACAAAAATTGTCAAGGTACAGTTATGATGGGGTTGTCTCCAAGACACCTCCCGCACTCACATCGAACAGATTTCTGTCCGCAGACTTCGCGTGTGTGCGTCCTGTTGCCTGTTTCTCTTACCACCATCTCACCCAGGAGCTTTGCATCCCCAGCATCAATGCTACAGCTTAGGGCAACTTGGAGTCCCTTCTCCGACATCCCCCAACTCCAGATCAACAGAACTTATCTATGTACCGTACTTCCTCTCCTAGCTAGGATGTAAAATACAGCGAGTGTTCTCTATCATCACCCATTAGTGTATTCACATGCCCCTGGACACAGATGTATTCTCCTCACACATGAACACACAGGCATGTATGCATATACATGCCCACATGTATGCATGCACGTGCGCGCGCGCATACACACACACACACACACACACACACACACACACACACACACACACA
>OU015748.1:119422768-119460918 GCA_907169655.1 Acomys percivali
CACACACACACACACACACACACACACACACACACACACACACACACGCACGCATAACGTTAGTGTTAGTGTATGTGAAATGCTTCCCAGTGTTTGAACACTGGCCCCAGGTGGTGATATTTGAGGGAGGTTGTAGACCTTTGTCTGGAAGAAGTAGGTCCCTGGGTGCCAGGCTTCTGTGCGACACTTTGGCTGCTGCTCCAGCTGGACTCACTTTGTGCCTCCTGTTCCACTGACACACGAAGAGAGTAAGATGCCCCTGCTGCATGTTTCCATCACCCCACAGCTACCACCATATTTGCCCTACCATGAGCCTTCTTTCTGTAAACCACTTCTTGTCAGGGATTTGGTTACAGTGATGAGAAAAGGAAGTAATGTAGGAAATCTGTGCCAAAAACTGGGTTTGTGGCTGAGAGGACCCTAATGTGTGGTTCACAGACCTTTGAGAACTAATTCATGAAAAGAATTTATAAGTGAGGAGCTGTGGGCTGTGGGCTAGAGACCCCTAGAATGTTATAAAGAGAGCTTAATAGGCCCGTTGTAAGGAACATGGTAAAAAAACACCTTTTTTTAGACATGTAAAAACAGCTTAATCAAGGCTGCACCTGATAACCAGAGCCCAGTGACATCACTCACTCAAGATAACCAAACACAGTCCCAGAAGCCCATGACATCTGCTAAACAGTACATAAGCAGAGACGGAGAACAGATGTGCTCTGCTCTGCACATCTGGAGAGATGGCACCTTAATCTGCCCTGCAGCTGGAGAGTCTCCCCCAGGATCCTGACCCTCAAATCAGAGACTACTGTTAAGAGACTGAACCTGGAGCCGGGCGTGGTGGTACACGCCTTTAATCCCAGCACTCGGGAGGCAGAGGCAGGTAGATTGCTGTAAGTTCGAGGCCAGCCTGGTCTACAAAGTGAGTCCAGGACAGCCAAAGGTACACAGAGAGACCCTGTCTCAACAAACCAAAGAAAAAAGAAACTGGACCTAATCTTCAGCTAAGATACATCACACAGGAGAGCAACCATGGGGAGAAGCCTTAGGACCATAGTTAAGAATTTAGAGTGTGAATCTAGTGTGATGGCCCTCAGCATAATAAAATATAACTTTTGTGATATATATACACACACATATATACATATATACATACACACATATATATACACACATATATATACATACATATATAACATATGTATACATATGCAAGCAAGAATAGCTGTTCTGGTGGAAGTTGGAAGACAAGAGTGCCAGAAGAAAGGCGAACAATAAAGTCAGTACTCACAGGATCTCAGAGACGAGCAGTCACTCTGATGAGGAACTGGATCAGAACCATAGTGTGTGTTCTAGCGGAAAGCCTGTAGGCGTTCTGCTCATGTCCTGACAATGTGGATTACTACAAATCATAGCGGACCGAGTGGTTTAGTGGGGTAATTTAAAGAGAGCCTGACTTTTGGGGCATGGCTTATTACTTCACTGTGTTTAGTGAGCATTATAATAAAAATTCAACACAGCAAGATGTGCAGTTTGGAAGGAACAAAGTGTGAATGTGCGCACGACTGCAAGTGGATAGGGTGGTTTTGACTGTAACCATTGAAGCGATTTTATCAATAAAGAGATATCCTTAAAGAGCTGTACCAGCTACTTTACACTGGGCGGCAAGATTTCACCTAAGAAAGCCTCAGCATGGAAAAGCATAAATTCATTTAAAAGGAAAGCCTGCACCTAGAATGACACCTCAGGGGTTCCCTGGTGGAGACCTCCACCCACAGAAATGTCTTCCCACATTAGGCCATGAAGGCCACATAAGGCACAGTAGTTGTGGTGCAGGGGTCTGGGGTACATAGACCTGAGACATAGGGACTTCTGACATAGGCTGAATACATTGCTTCATCAAAGTGTGAACGAGAAATGTCCCCCAAGCCATGTGTACTTGAACACTTGGTCCCTGGCTGCTAATAAACACTGTTTGGGGAAGTTCTGGAAATCACAGATCAACGGGTGTGTGCTTGGGTCCCGGCTCAAGCAGCTCTCAGCTTCTAAATCTGCCGATTCTTCCACCAGCTTCCATACCAAGGGCTGAGCCCCATGGCCACGCCTTCCCTGCCATTAAGCTGTGAACTGAAACCAAGCTTAAATCTTCCTCTAGTGTACGTTTTGTTAGGTGCTTGGTTATACTGAGGAGAAAACAATGGCCACACCACTGGGGAAGTTTGTCGCTGCCCTCACTGCCCCTCCCATTTGTTGGCTGTCTCCCTATAGAGGCCAGCACAGAGTTGTGTGATGAATGCATACTACCATCCTTCTTAGAACCGTATCCTCAGAGAGAATAACCCTGACACGGGAGGATGGCGTGAGTGACAGAAAGGCCAGGAATCCCGAGCCCATTCCAGAAAATAGCACATCTGATCGCCCCAGTGAGGGGTGTCCATTGTGAAAAGGCTGGGTGGTAAGAGTTCCATGAACGTGGAAGCTTATGTCTTTTCTGAGACTGTGGTTCAGAAGGAAGGCTCTGGGTCTTATGTACACTTATGTATAATATATTTAAAATACTATGTAAAACATTAATATATATTTACTATATATTCATTATATAACATTATATTTCTATAAATATGTAATATGACAGATATAATATATACAGATATAATATATAAAGTTTCCTGACATGATATTTGGCAAAGGAAGAAACAACTGACATATATTCTATTTCCTTCTAAAAGATGTTTAAAGTTAGATGGGGACACTCACTTTACAATATAATATGAGGGCTTTTTTGTTTTGAAAGGTCTAACCCAAGGCCATTTTTCTTATTATTCTAAGTGGTGTTTCTATGCTAAAGTCACCTCCAGAGGTACTGTAATATACTGTAAATATCATTAGTGGGTAGTGGTGGCTGGTTTTTAACAGGGAATCATCATTTTGTTGAATATTCAAGTAACCTTACATAGTCAATTTTTATCAAGAGATTGCAGAGAAATTAGGAAGTTTTCACAAAATAGCTGCAGAGCAAGAAACAGAGAAATAAAGCTTCATCTAGAAGAAAGTAAACTCACTTGGGACCTAGAATTTGAAATCTACGCTCACTTACAGGGTGTGTGCAAATGCGATGCCCAGCTCACACGGGACATACCACTTTTGGGAAATGTTAGGTCATCAAGAGCTGTGACACAGAAATAGATAAACATATCCCAACAGCTATGGCAGATCAAATGTCCCACAGAACATAGATCAGGAAAAACTGTCACTCCCATCCTACATGGTGACTGGCTCACATTGTGAGTAACTTAACCCTCTGAGCTTGCACTGACCTATCTCGTCTTACCCTCTGTGACTATCTAGGAAAACACTGTGCGCGGAAATTCTTGGTAAACTCTGAGGTGCCACACAAAGGAAGCTTTGTTGTCTTCAGGTCTCTGGCACATCATCTCCTCACTCCCCACTCTCTCTTTGTTCTTAAACTTTTCCTTGGTCTTAAATTAACTCAGGACTGAATGCCTTACTCAGTGAAGTTACTTCTTCAGACTTTATCTCTGGCCAGCTTCTTGGGCACTCCGGCTTCTGTTTGACTCCTTGGCATCTAATCGTGGGCCACGCTGACCTTGTCACATTGGAGCTGTGAGAGTGAAGTCTGACAACAAGGAGGCAGGGGGTTCACTTCTGTTTTAGAGAACTAAACCATGCCTCGGGACTGACTCGGAAGTCACCGTGTAGAACCTAGCGTTGTGTGTCTCATTTCAGCACAGGGAGAGCGTGCCTATAAGAGGGTGTGCCTATAACGTCAGTTAGAGAGAGCTCTCGTTTGGCACAAAGCCAACAGGAGTCCAGAGCCGATGACGAATGGAGCAAGGACTCTACATTGGTTCCCTCAGAATAAAATAACAACAGCAACCAAGAGACCTCTGCTTACCACATGCGGGACTCTTCTGTGCATTAAATCACCGGCTCTTCACAACTATTTTATCCTCGTTATCCAGATAAGGGGAGTACAGATCGTCCTTGTTTTAGAGTAGACTGACAGGATGGCTTGAAAGCCATAGGAATTCAGTAGAAGCCATACTTTGAATTTTGATCTTCTCCCGCACAGGTGAGGTTCCATACGGCACTCAATTATTATGCTGGGTGGTGGATGCCAGCTGTCAGTCAACCGTGCAGTAACAAAGGCAAGCAATAGATACGCTGTGGCATGCTGTGGTGTTGTTCCACTATCAGGCTCAATGAATCAGTATATTATGTGCTTTTTTTTTTTTTTTTTTGGCTCAGGATATTTTTAACTTTCAATGGATTGATTGGGACTTGGCCCGTCATAAACCAAGGAGGGTCTGTAATTTAAATTCCTTTACACAGGTTCTTGTAATGTAGCCCTGGCAGGCCTGGAACTCACAAAGATCTGCCTGCCTCTGCCTCGGCCTTTAGAGTTCTGGGATTAAAAGTGCTGCTTGTCATTATTCACATGAGGTCAAATAGCTGGTAAATGACACGAATTCAAACCCACCGTCGAGCCGCAGAGCCTGAACTTTGTCACACCGCTCCTACCTCATGTCATTGTCATCTGCAGCTGCAAAACAAATTATCCCCAAACTCAGTGGCTTAACACGCTGCCAGTTTCTGTGGTCAGGAGTTTGAGCACATCTTGGCTGGGTCTTCTGACCCAGGCGGTTTTGATAAGCAACAGTCAAGGGGGTCTCTTTTCTTTCTTTCTTTTTTTTTTTTTTTAAAGATTTTATTTATTTATTATGTATACAGTGCTCTGCCTGCATGCATGCCTACAGGCCAGAAGAGGATTACATTATAGACCGTTGTGAGCCACCATGTGGTTGCTGGGAATCGAACTCAGGACCTTTGGAAGAACAGCAGAACATTCAGTTCTCTTAACCTCTGAGCCATCTCTCTAGCCTTCAAGGGATGGGGCGGGGGTGTCTCTTAAGGCTGTAGGCATCTCAGGTTTTGACTGGGAGGAACCTACCTCCAAGCTTCCTCATACGGTTCATTGTTGGGGGTTGGTCTGGTGCTGCTAATGTATTTAATTGCTAATTACTTGCCCCTTCCCCAAGATCTGGTTACATCCCAGATGAGCACATTATCACCACATCCAATGATGCTATGCTCCCCCCAGGCGTCCCTGATTGGTTAATAAAGTTGCTGACAGCCTGGGCTGGGCAGAAGAGAAGGAGGTGGAGTTTAAGTTCTCAGGCTTGGGGGTCTGAGAGGAACCACGAGGTGGGAGGAAGAAGGAGGAAGGAAGAAAATGGAGAAAGAGAGATTGAGCCCAGACAGAAAGACTTATTGGCAAGCAATTTGGGGTGTGTAGCTGGGAGGTAGCAAAATAGCTTAGAGGGTTGATATCTGGCCAGCTCCAGTGCTTCAGGTTTATAAAATAAATTATCATCTCTCTGTGTCAATTATTTTTTCTTTTCCCAAGAGAGAAGGTTTATTTTGGCTCACTGTTCAAGGGTACGATCCCTTGCAGCAAGGAAGTAGCTGGTTACATCACATCCTTAATCAGGAAGCAGACAAGGATGTTCCAGCATGTTCCATCTCCACTATATTCTCTGTGTCAATTCTTTTGGGAACTAACTGGGTTAAAGAAAAAAATGTTGCCAGCCGGGCGTGGTGGCACAGGCCTTTAATCCCAGCACTCGGGAGGCAGAGGCAGGAGGACCTCTGTGAGTTCAAGGCCAGCCTGGTCTACAAAGTGAGTCCAAGACAGCCATGGCTACACAGAGAGACCCTGTCTGGAAAAACCAAAAAAAAAAAAAGAAAGAAAGAAAGAAAGAAAGAAAGAAAGAAAGAAGAAAGAAAAGAAAAAATGCTGCCTTATTAATTTAATGTTACAGTTCATAATAGGGTGCAGTTCCTTGCAGGCTGTGGGCAGGAAGTACTCTTACTTCTGTGTCATGTGGGCTCTCTATCCTGGATGTGGAGAAGCCAGGAAGGAAACAGAGTCCAGCAAAGTGGGAGTCACCACTGACTGTGGTGCCATCACGTAGGGGCGCGCCATCATTCTCACCATATGCTATTATCAGAAAAAAAAAAAAAAGCCACTTTGTCCAGCTCACGCACAACTTGCTGGAGATTATAAAAGGACATTATATAGAAGAGTGACGATCAATAAGAACTAAGCCTGAAGCTCCCTACTCTCATAATGACAACATTGTATAAATGGCTTGTCAAAGGTCTACTGTGTTTCAGACAACAGCCAAAACACTCTACATATACAAATTTATTTAATCCTCACCATGAACTCCACTTGGCAGGAGCAATATTAAGAGAGACTGTCACCACAACCTCAAGGGTCAGAGAAGGACGATGACCACTTTCCTGTATCACCGAGAGAAAATGAAGTATAAATTGAGTCTATTCCAACCACGGCTCCTTTAAGACACCTTCAGGCTTACTCATGGGCTGGCTTTCTCCAGGTAATTATAGACAGTTGTTTCCCAAAGTAAGTCTGGTTGGACTCCACTACAGTTCTGGGCAGGGCAGGGGGGCGGGGTAACAAGAAAATTTTTCTCCTAACTAAAAATTAAAAAGCAATTGTGTGCAGGTAGAAAGATGATAGTGATCAAAGCTAGGTTTGCATATGCTGGACATGAGCCTTACCAATGAACTCTGATCCCCTCCCTTGCCTAAAAGCACAATTTTCTTACACATTAAAATGTGTAGAAAGAACATATTTTCATATTCATTTGTTGTTGCTGCTGTTTTCAAATTTCTCTGTGTAGCCCTGGAACTCACTGTGTAGAAAAGGCTGGCCTAGGACTCACAGAGATCCAATTGCCTCACCTACAGACAGCTGGGATTAAAGGCGTGTGCCACCACTGCCCAGCTAATTTCTAAAAATCTGAAGTGCTAAAAAGAATTGTCTTAAGTTCTCTATTTTGAAAAGTTATCCAGAAAATAAGATATTCAAGTGAATTGGATGTTGTTTATTTATTTTTGTGTATATGTGTACAGGGATACATGATATTTATGTATATATGCAGGTGTACATAAAATTTATTTTTGTGTATGTGTGTGCAGCTTCACATGAATGTATTTAGATTGCATGTGTGTTTGTGTGTACAGGTATACATGCATGTGCCTAGACTGCGTGTGTATGTGTGTACAGATATACATGAATATAGCTAGAATGCATGTGTATGTGTGTGTACAAGTGTACATGAATGTGCCTAGACTGTGTGTGTGTGAGTGTGTGTGTGTGTGTGTGTACAGGTATACACAAACGTGCCTAGACTTTGTGTGTGTATGTGTACAGGTGTGCATGAATGTAGCTAGACTGCGTGTGTGTGTGTGTGTGTGTGTGTGTGTGTGTGTGTATGTGTGTGTGTATGTGTGTGTGTGTGTACAGGTGTGCGTGAATGTAGCTGGACTGCATGTGAGTGTGTGTGTGTGTGTGTGTGTGCGTGTGTGCAGGTGTACATGAGTATATTCAGGCTGCACATGGAGCCATTTGTTGGTGTTGGGTGTCTTCCTCAACCATGCTCAATCTTATTTTTGAGATCATCTCCTGCTAACCCTGGAGCTCGATGAGCAGCTAGACCAGCTGGCCAGCAATTCTAGGGCTCGTGCTGTTTCTGCCACCCAGGTTTGGGGGTGCAGGGTGCAGCACCCAGCTTCTTACATGAGCACTGAAGCTAGAGACTCAGGTCCGCAGGCTGGATTGGCTCTTTACTGAAGGACTATCCCAAGCCCAGGTGCTAGTTTAAATCTGATGTGTTTACCTCTTGCTTCTCTTCAAAAAAATAGAGGTGGTTTGTCCCCAGCGACTCACCCTTCCAGGACATAACCCTGAGCGGGTCTAAGCCAGAGGTTCTCAGCCTGTGGGTCATGACCCCTTGGGGACCAGCTGACTCTTTCACAGGGGCCACCTAAGACCATCAGACAGCAGATAGTTACATTATGATTCATAACAGTAGCAAAATTACAATGATGAAATAGCAACAAAAATAATTTTATGGTTGGGGTCACCACAACTTTATGCAAAAGCAGATGGTAGTGACTTAGCTCACCCCCTTCTCCATCTTCACCTGTTTATTAGCCTACAAGATGGAGACAGTAACAGCAGCTACAATAAAGGGTAGTATTGGAGTTATAGGAGTAGATATTTACAAAGCATGTAAAACTGTGTCTGCTTTACAGTTATTTTTTAAAAGCAACCAGGGCCAATGAGAGGTCCCAGTGGGTAGAGATGCTTGCCACTGAAGCCTGAAAAACCTACGTTTGATCTCCAGAAGCAGCTGTAGTGGAAAGTTCTGGTGTCTTTTAAAATCCAGTTATGTTCTATAAACATGCTTTCGTTATAATCCCAGGTGTGGGGAAACGGGGCTGATTCAGATTGGCCACGGCGGCAAGCTATTTGCCTTGTGTGTGCTCCGAGAGGGGGCATGTCCTTTGCCTGCTGCAGATAGTTTAATTCTAAGCACTCCCGAGAGGGAATAAAAGCCGGAACCAGGAGAGAGACGGGAGGCTCCTCATGGCTGCTCCTCGTTGCGGTAGACACAGTTTGATAAGAAGTTAGAGAGCTCCTGAAACAATGAAGACTGGACTTGCCCCAAGGAACCCAACAACGCTAACCAGCAGAAAGTAGCTAAAGAGAAGTACGCCCCCCTTTTCCCCCCCCCAACCTTCTTTCTCTCTTACCTGCTGTTGGGGTGTTGGAAGGGATTGGGGTGGGAAGGGGAGAAAGAGGTATAAGAAATCGAGATAAATTAAAACTGTTTTTAAAAAGATACCTATAACAAACTCCAGAAAGTTGTCCTCTGACCTCCACCTGTACACTATAGTACACATGTGCATGCACACACACACACACAAAATAAATATTAAATAAATAAACAAATAAATATATGAAGGGCAATCAGATTGAAGCACACATCAAATTTGTTAATTAGGCAATTTGTGTTTTTCACCCCTGTGGTTGAAGACTATGGTGGTTGCAGAAATCTACTGCCCAAAAGCCTGGTGAGAAAGGTGGAGGACAGGGAGAAATACTGCTGAAGAATGAAAGATCTGCCTGCTGGGCTGGAGAGGTGGCTCAGTGGTTAAGAGCGCTGCCTGATCTTCCAGAGGTCCTGAGTTCAATTCCCAGCAACCACATGGTGGCTCAAAACCATCTATAATGTGATCTGATGCCCTCTTCTGCACTTAAAGCACTCATATATATATCTGCCTGCATATGTGTGCTCTGGGGACTGGAGCTGGTGGTCAGAAAGGCTGAGTCTGTGAAAGAGGGAGTGACTGGTGGGGTGAGATCCCAAAGGGGTGGAGGCCAGGTGGTCAGCGAGTCATGTGTGGGAGTTAACCGTGAACATGAGAAAAACCTGTGACATCCCAGTCCAGCAGAAAGCTCTGAGGGCGAATGCTGCAGCTGTACACAGCTTCGGTCACAGTTTGCTGTCTGGCAACAATAATTCCTTCCTCGCCAGAGGTTATGAGTTTGTGCTTGTGACCCCATCTCAGGATGCCACACATTGTGTGGAGCTCTGGCCTCCTTCAAGACATTTCTTCGACAAAGGCACATGTGCTAAGCTGCTCCTGCAACCATTTTCCCATTTTTCTGACAGAGAAGTGCACTGGATAGAACCTTATATGACTAGAATGGGCAGCCGGGCGTGGTGGCGCACACCTTTAATCCCAGCACTTGGGAGGCAGAGGTAGGTGGGTGGCTGTGAGTTCGAGGCCAGCCTGGTCTACAAAGTGAGAAATATATATATATATATAGGATATATATATATATATAGGATATATATATATAGGATATATATATATATATATAGGATTGTATCAAGAAAAATTTTTGTGTATCAAACAATATTACAATAGAATGAAAAGACAACCTGGGGAATGGAAAAGATATTATAGCACAAGTTATATATCTGAGTTAAAAAGCCATACTACACCATATAAAATAATCCGATTAAAATGCAAACAAATGAACTGAACGGACATATATTTTTCCCAGGGAGATAAACGAATGAAGAGCGAATAGGTACAGGACAAAATGCTCACGTCACAAATCGTTACGGAAGGACAATGAAAGCCACACTGAGGCACCTTTTCCTGCTCAACCAACCCAGAAACCAGGTGTGGGGAAGAAATGGAGACGGGCCCTCCCTTGTGCGTTACATATGAGGATAAAAAATGACACATCTTCCGGGGAAACAAAGAGCATCTCTATGTTCATGTTCACAGTAACCAAAAAAGCAACAAAGCAATCCAACTGTCTACCAGCAAATATATGGAGAAGGACACGTAACTTTTGTACGCAATGGAACAGTACTCAGCCAGGCAAAGGGAATCCTGGCAAGTGAACACTGACGTCATATGCTCATGAACTATCATGAACTAGGCCATTCATAGACAAATGCTGGTAAGACTCCGTTCACGGGTTTAGATTAGTCAGATCACAAGGACAAAAGGTAGGGTGGCTGCCAGGGGCTGAAGAGAGAGGAATTATTTAGTGGAGTTTCTGTTTGAGAAGATTAAAAGGCAGTCTAGATATGATGCTGGTGATGGTTGCGCAGCGAGGTGAACATGTTTAAGGCCAGAGAACTTTAAAGTGTGTTTGCGTACGTTTGCCATGCTTACACATGGGAACGTGCTCATGAGTATGTTGGTATAGGCTCCTGCTGCCTGCTTTTCCTTCCTTGCCTTCTGGCTGCTGGAATGCAGATGCAAGGCTGGAGCAGAAATTCCATCCGTGGGCCTCATAAATTGTACATTGCCCAGCTCTAAAGAAGCTACAAAGAATGCACAGAGAGCCGGGCTCAGTGGTGCACACCTTTAATCCCAGCACTTGGGAGACAGAGGCAGGTGGGTTGCTGTGAGTTCCAGGCCAGCCTGGTCTACAAAGCAAGCCCCGGACAGCCAAGGCTACACAGAAACCCTTTCGCGAAAACCCAATAAGAGGGGGAAAAGAAAAAAAGAATGCACAGATTCTTACACCGTAGGGAACCTTGTCCAGCCACTCACTGTTCCTTTTGGATCTATTCCTTGCAAAGAAAAGTAGAGGTCGTATCTACACGTACCTTTGCTGTTCTGGAGGCAGCCTCCTGCCAGCCTCACCTCTGCTGGGCCTCTCCCAAAAGATCAGCACAGCTGAGCGTGTTCCCTCATAGAAGGAGGAGGCAGGGTCACAAAAGTATCCAGCCACTCCTCCCAAGCAGCTGTGTGCAATTCTGTCCTAATTGCACCTTGACAGGTGCACCCACATCCTGTAAATAACGCCACGCATATGCTCTGTAAGGAAGCCCAATACACTTACTGGTTCTCCAGAGTGAACTGTGGAGGAGTTGTGCCTCGGTTTGTTGGAGGAACCTTTGGTGAAAGGGTAAATGTTTACATCTCCCCCGGGGAAAACCATTGTAGTAACAACCTCAGATTCAAGGATTCATAGCCTCTCTCAAGTGCTGGGATTAAAGGTGTGCGCCACCACCGCCTGGCTGACCAGTGGTTCTTAACCTTCCCAATGTTTCAACTTTTAAATTCAGTTCCTCCTTTGGTGACTCTCAACCATAAAATTATTTTTGTTGTTAGTTCATAACTGTGATTTTGCTACCGTTGTGGATTGTAACGTAAGTATCTGATATGTGACCTCTCAGGGGCATGGCAACCTACAGGTTGAGAACCGCTGCTCTAGGGGGGAGACATGTCTGCTTTAGTGTGTGGTTAGCAGCACACTCTCTCCTGAGGAAGTGAGAAGCCATCTCATTGAAGTGATGCTGACTCTAGACAACTCCAGCTTGCAAACAGTGCTACTTGACATTAGCCCTCAACTGTTACAGGGAGGGCCCATCATGGTGTGGCCCGGGCCTTTCCTCCCAGCACTAACTAGGGCGCTGAGGCAGGCAGGTCTTTGTAAATTCAGGCCCACTGAGGCCGACTTTGAGACCCGAAAAGGAAAAAAGAAAGAAAAAAGGAGGGACAATGTTGGACAGTGGTGGCGCACGCCTTTTAATCCCAGCACCTGGGAGGCAGAAGCCGGTGGGTCTCTGTGAGTTCGAGGCCACCCTGGTCTACAGAGTGAGCTCCAGGACAGCCAAGGATACACAGAGAAACTCTGTTGTGAAAAAACCAAACAGAAAAACCAGAAGGGCGTGACTGCTCCTAGGTATGGCTGTGGAGGAGGAGGAGGAGGTTTGTTCTAGGGAAGAGGGCGAGAGCACAGGCAGTGGCTGGGATGTTTAGGAGAGTCTAGAGTGAACGTGACCCTGAGCCAGGCAATGTGAGGACTGAGGGGAGAGCCAACCAAGAGGACATGAGGGTAGCAGATAGGCAAAAGGGAAGGGACTACATTATTTAGGGAAGGGCAGCTGGGGGGAAGGGCAGCCCAGGCCCTGGGCTGGAGAAGTTTAGAGTAGGGGGCCTGGTATGGCAGCCATATCTTGTTACAGGTAGGGACTGAGAGGGGCTGGGAGAACCCGGAGGCCAGGTAGGCTTTGATACGTTAATGGACACCTCAGCAGTTTATCTCCCTGGCTTGAAGGCTTGAAAACTAACAAGGCCCAGCCTCCAAGACACAAAAACAACAGCAACAAAAGACTAGGAAAGTCACATTGTGTGCCCAGACAGACAGACATAGACAGACAGTCAGACACACACACACACACACACACACACACACACACACAGACACACACACACACACAAACACACACACCTGAAGGAAAGCAAATTATAAAACTGCTGGCTCCTGAATTTTTGTTGACATTTCTGACACTGCTATAGAAAGATGGCCCCTTGCTACTGTCATGCTTCAGGGTTTCCATGAAAGCACTGGAAGTGGCCGTTAGGGTTGGCTCTGTACCCAGAATGCAGTTCCAGTTCCATTACTATTAACAATGTGACATTCTGTAGACTATTAAGCCATATCTAAGGCCCACGTTCCATGTATAAGGCAAATTATAATATATCTACCATAGTGTTATCTTTAAGACACTTATATTAATTCTCGGAGAACTTCATAGTGTATTTTAATCATATTCACGCTCACCTTCCCCTAACTCCTCCCTGATCCACTCTCTCCCCAGTCAACTATGTGTTTGTTTGTTCACTATTCATCCCTCCATTTGTGTTTTCCCAATACTCTTGCACAGCTGGCCTGCTGATGGTCCTTCTTAAAAGGAGGTGGTGGGGAACATCATTAGTTCCTCATTTAAGGTCTCGGCCACGCCCTCTTGTTCACCTCGAAGCTGTGTGTAATTCTTTCCCAGGTATGAAAGGTTGAGAGACTTAGAATGGGGAGTTAGTAGCTCAACAGAAGGTGAGGACCCAGCGGCACATCTACGCCATAGATTCTGTAGGGAAGTGGTCCTCCGTGCTCTTGTAAGTAAGTTAGATTTCGGTGGGACTGTTACTTTGGTCGTTGCTGCCCTATCTGGGGTGAACAGATGTTTATCAATGTCTGCACAGGAAAAGTTTACACAGCATATTCAATACATATTTATTAACTTACTCATGACAAGAGACATCTTAGATGCCGGGGAGAATTTGAGCAAAAATCTCAGAGAATGTCCTTTTTCATGCATAGACTGCACTGTACCACTGCAGTATACGTATATACTGTAAAACAGCAGTAAATGTGTGTAACTAAGCAATTACATATGGAGTGTGCAGAAAAAATAACTTTGGTGTGCAGAGGATCCAATCTGTATTTGTGGTATTTTACATTCTCAAAATTGAAAACTTAGAATGCTATACTGATCTTTATGCTAGCTACATGGGTCATTATATTAATGTATCAGATTGCTATTTGATCCTAAAACAGAATCCTTAAAAATTAAGGTAGCAATGAAATTAGGGTGGGGGCATGGCTCAGCAGGTAAAAACATTTGGGGTGGCTAACCTTGTGACCTGAGTTTGAGACCCAGAACCCACATACAAAGCCACATGCAGTGGTGCACATCTGTAATCTCAGCACTTTTATATGGAGACAGACAAAGTGACCGGAAGCTTGAGGGACAGCTGGCCTGAAGTACACGGTGGGGCAGCAGAAGCAAGAAAAGAGAGTGCCTCAACAAAGTTCATTTGCCTTCTGACAAAAGGGGTCACATGGGTCCAATGGTGAATGTGCACATGCGTGTGTGCACACACACACATGCATAAACATGCACACACATGCACACAAACACACACACACACACACACACACACAAATTAATTCATTTTTAAAAAAACCTCTGTAAGGGGCTGGAGAGATGGCTCAGTGGTTAAGAGCACTGACTGCTCTTCCAGAGGCCATGAGTTCAATTCCCAGCAACCTCATGGTGGCTCACAACCATCTATAATGTGATCTGATACCCTCCTCTGGTCTGCAGATGTACATGCAGGCAGAACTCTGTATACATAATAATAAATAATAAATCTTAAAGAAAAAACCTCTGTAAAAGTTTAAAAATATAAAAATGTGTGGTGTGCAGCCAGTTGAATTAGGAGACGAGGCATCTTCTCACACTTCAGATGCATAATCCTGAGAGAAGAAAAGAGCCCAGAAAGGACACCCAATACTCAACATGTGCTGCTAACAAGTGGGCTCCTGAGAGTTCAGAGGAAGGTGGTATGGCTGGATGGTATTCTACACTCTACATGAATAACACCTGAGCGGTGGGGTGGAGGGATAGGTACAGGCACAGTGGGAACTCATTTGTGAATCAAACAAATGCTATAAAACCTCCATCTAAAAGACTGTACGTACAGTATGCACCAACATGTTTACATACAATTCATTTCATTGCATTGGAAACAGATTTCTATATGATTCACAACTACTCATATTTACTTTAAGCAACTTTCATCACATATATTCATTATGCATGGTGCTGTTTCACATAAGGACCTTTGAAAATGAGTGTAAAGGATTTAAAAATGGTTATTTAGGCATGTGTATGTGTATCTGTGTGGGTATATTCCACATGTGGGGGTGCCCAGGAGGCAAGAAGGACAGGATCAGACAGACCCCTTGTAGCTGGAGTTACCAAACCACTATGAGCCACTCAGAGTCGGTGCAGGGAACCAAATTCAGACCGTCTGAAAGAACAGCAAATGTTCTTACCCGCGGTCTCTCCACACCCCACGTAAGACGTCTATACAGGCATATGTTACACCCGGAGGGACAGTCCTCCCACGTTCCCTTTGCTCTTCTTGTTTCTTCCTCCTCCTCCCCTTCTTCCTCCTCCCCTTCCTCCTCCTCCCCTTCCTCCTCCTCCCCTTCCTCCTCCTCCCCTTCCTCCTCCTCCTTCTCTTATTTCTTTTCTTTTCTTTTGGGTTTTTTTTAGAGATAGAGTTTCTCTGAGCAGCCTTAGCTGTCCTGGACTCCCTTTGTAGACCAAGCAGGCCTTGAACTCACAGAGACCCATCTATCTCTGCCTCCCTGAGTGCTGGGATTACAGCTGTGTACCACCACATCTGGCTACTCCTTTACTTCTTTAGATAAGTTTGCTTCTACCTCCATGTCTTATACACACTGTAGGCTCAGTTTCTTAACCAATATATTTTATTACGAACTTATTAACCAAGCGTACGTCCCTTATAACCTTACTAACCGAAACAATAGGAAAAGAGGATTAAAGAATAACAAAACCATAAGGATATATCAGTTCCGAGGAACGATTCTCCTGGCGTTGCCAGCAGGATTTCTTCTGCTGGAACCTGGAGTAAACAGAACCCGGAACTTCAGCAGGAGCCAGAGCCCCGAAGCCTTCCCTCGAGCAGTTCTCTCTAGGAGCCTCTCTAAGTGGAGCGATGAACAGCCAAAACTATCTCAAGTCTCCAAAGGCCCCACCTTCAGTTTTGGGCTCATTTATATATCTCCTCCCAGAGTCTGTTCATGGATCTTTTCAGCTGGCAACAATCAAGCTCCCCCATGAGGTGGTTTGTTAACCTCACCTGTTCTCACAAGATCGTTCCGATCGCACACTTGGGATCATAACAAAAACACTTTTATCTCTCCTTCAATACATACACATAATTTTATGTTTATATGACATCTAGTAACCAATTATGAGAGAAAAAAGTTGTCATTCACAATTTCACTTGTATGACTAGCTCCATTTGCATATGTTTTCCTATAAATGGACACTTTCTTCTTCACAGCTGAAAAACTTCCATTACCTAAGTGTGTGTGCACATGTGTCTGTGTGTGCCTGTGTGTCTGTGTGTGTGCACATGTGTGATTTTTGTGAATCCATCCCTCTGTTCTTCCACACCTAGGTTGGTTCCATAACTTGGCTATTGAAATAGTGCTTCAGTAAACACTGATGTGAAACATCTGTGATCTGCTGACTCGGAGCCTTCTGGGTAAACATCCGCGCATGGTACAGCAGGGTCACGTGGTAGACTGAGTGTTAGTGTTTTGAGGAATCTCCATGCTGACCTCCACAGTGGACTATACCAATCCATACCTCCACCATCAGTGTACGAGCAGGCCCTTCTGGCCACATCCTCATCAGCCTATGCTAGTTGTTTTCCCAATGACTGCCATACTGTCCTTCTGACTGGGATGAGGTGGGATTTCATCCCAGCTTTAACTTGCATTTCTCTCATGGTTAATGGGGCTGAACTTTTTTTTTTTTCTTCTTCTTCTTCACGTGTTTAGTGGCCATTTGTGTTTCATCTTTTGAAAGTCCTTTGTCTCATGTGCCAATTCAGCTGTTTGTTTTCTTGCTGAGTTTCTGCATTGTTGTGTAGTCTAGATAGGTGTGGTCTGTCACATGTAGGTGCCCCGACTGTAAACCGCTGCTTCGCTTCACTGTTTCTTCTGCTGTACAGAAGCTCTGTAACCGCGTGAGGCCCCCTTTGAGGATCATTGGCGCCGTTCCCTAAGAGGCCATCTTTCTGCTCAGCAACTCTTTGCCTGTGCCTATGTCTTGAAGTGTTTTCCAAACTTTTTCGGTAACAGTTTCCGAGTTCAAGTTTTACATTGAGCTCTTTGATCCACTGGAGTTAGATTTTACACACAGAGAGGAGGGTCTAGTTTCATCCTTTTACATATAGACAATAGATATAGTTTTCAAGCACCACTTGCCGAAGGGACTATATTGTCTCCAGTGTATATTTTTGGCATCTTTTTTTTTTTTTTTTAATCAGGTAGTTTTAGCTGTTTGGCTTTGTATCTGAGTCCTCTCTTCTCGTGTCAACTTATGTGTCCATGTTTGTGCCAGTACCATGTTGTTACTATGGCTCTGTAGTATAGTTTGAAGTCAGGTGTGGTAACACCTTCTCCAGCATATTTTTTTTTCCTCAAGATTTCTTTGGCTATCCAGAGCCTTTTGTGCTTCCATATAATTTTTAAAGATTGTTTCTGCTATGAAAACCAAATTTTCTCATATAACGTTTTAAGAATTATTTGCTAAGGAAGGCTATAGATATGGCTCAACAGTTTGGTTTCCAGAACCCACATCTGGTGACTCATAAACACCTGTAACTCCAACTCCAGAGGACCCAAGGATTACTTTTGGCCTCCCAGGGCACTTGTATTTATGTGAACATTAGTACACACACACACACACACACACACACACACACACACACACACTTAAATTTTTTAAGAAGAAATTTTAAATAAGCAAACCTTTTTACTAAGGCAGAGAAATGGCTCATCTGGTAAAGCCCTTGCCTTACAAGCATGAGGCACTTTGTTCAATCTCTAGAACCCATGTTTTATTTTATTTGAGTCCAGGTGAGGTGTTATCTACTTGTAAGCACAGTATTTGGGGAGGCAAATGGACCCTTGGGGCTTGCAGGCCACTCAGCCCGGTCTACCCAACAGATTCTAGGCTCATGAATGAATGGCTCAAGAAACATGCTAAATGACACCTGTGAAAGGACACCCAACAATTGTCCTCTGGCCTTCAGGTGAACCTGTACATATATGTACACACACACACTCAAATGCATGATCTCTCTCTCTCTCTCTCCCCTCCCTCCCTTTTTTTTTTTAATACAAAAATTAGCAACTTAAAAATGTCTTAAAAAATGTCAAAACAACTAATCGGACAAAGAAAACAGAAAGCTGCCTTTGTTTCTGCTTAAAAGAAAATTTTAGCAATAAGGATCTGACCTTGGGAGATGGTCTTTACTATGGTGATGAGGTATACATTACCTGTAGCATCTTTAATTTTTCTGAATGTCTATCTATAGAAAATCAGGTAAATCTTTCTTTATTAAGTCAGATTGAGTGGTTGAACTTCATCATGCTAGCAGGAGAAGCTTTTCCTCTTATCTCCAATGATCTGTCCATTCCTCTCAAATCTCATTTCCTACCTTTCTTTTTTTTTTTTTTTTTCTTTTGTTTTTTCGAGACAGGGTTTCCCTGTGTATCCTCGACTGTCCTGGACTCACTTTGTAGACCAGGCTGGCCTCGAACTCACAAAGATCCACCTGCCTCTGCCTCCTCGGGTGCTGGGATTAAAGGCATGGGCCATGCCCAGCCCAAAAAAAAATTTGAGGGGGGGGGGGCGGAGGTTGGGGCTGCAGGAGGAGGAGTTAGAGGAGAAAATAAAGGATTAAACCACAGGCAGATGTCCAGGAGGGACAGGGAGAGAGAGAGCTCAGCAAGGAAAGCTACAAAGTGCAGGTACCTCTGGGCTGTCTGCTGAGAGGAAGCCAAATTAGCTTAGAGGGTTAAGACTAGAGTTAAAAACTGCTCAGTTCTTGTGCTGTGATGCTTGCTAAAATAATACAATAGAGCCTCAGTTATTTGTGTGATAGCCAGGTTAAGAGAGAAACTAAGAAACAAACACTGTTTTGTAAAAATAACATTAACAACAGTGTTCTTAGAAGGGTCTAAAATGCTCTCTTTTGATCAACAGCCACAAAAATAGAATGTCTGGCTGAAAGTCCTTTGGGAGAAGTCAGCAATTTCTGTGCAGTGGAGAGTGTCCTGTTGACTGAGACTGTGATGATGGAGCCCCAAAATAGAACTCAGATGTGTGGGGCTTCTTTCTCTGCTGAATACAACAGTTAACGTAGCGGAGAACAGACTAGCCTTTGCAGGAGCAGATGGACACGGTTTCTCCCCTAAACCGCCCTCTGTGTCCCACTTTACTGTGTGAAGACTGTCACGTGGGGTATGGTGGGTGACTGGAAATGACTGAGAGGAATAGAGAGAGAGAGAAAGGGGGGAGGGAGGGAGGGAGGGAGGGAGAGGGAGAGGGAGAGGGAGAGGGAGAGAGAGAGAGAGAGAGAGAGAGAGAGAGAGAGAGAGAGAGAGAGCTTTAAAGACAATGATAGCTGGTAAATTTTTTCCAAAAGAGTTTCTTTCTTTCTTTTTAGATTTATGTATTTATTTATTGTATATACAATGTTCTGCCCACATGTGTGCCTGCAGGTCAGAAGAGGGCATCAGGTCACATTATAGATGGCTATAAGCCACCATGTAGTTTCCGGGAATGGAACACAGGACCTTTGGAAGGGCAGCCAGTGCCCTTAACCTCTGAGCCATCTCTCCAACCTCCCAACATCTTGAAATAAGTTCTTAGAGTCAGTATGCTATGAACATAATAACTGGGGACCTGGAGACAGCCACACTCATGAATTCATTCAGTGACATGCTGAAGGAAATCGAGATTGCCCAAAGTTCCTCTAGAGCACATTCCAAATAGAGGAAATAACAGCAGCTCCGGAGTGGGTGGGAGGTGGCATCTCCTCTTGTCACCGACTTTTATCATTTCTGGGCATGTGACCGCTCCAGCCTTACCGTTACCAGGTGTTCTTTTCTGTTTTGTTTCAAAACCTTAATTGGTTCTTAAGGGTATTTTGTTCAGGTGCAATCTAAATTGGACTAGTTTAGATCTTTTCTCACACAGGTAGTTGTGTTTTGCAGGGGGAGGAGTCCTTTCAAACGCTGTCACAGGAACTCGGGCTAATTAGCAAATTGTGAAGTCGTCATTTTAAGTGGAAAAAGACAGGGTGCAGATGCTGGCGCTACTGACTGTTTCCCCTCCGCGGTGAGCACTGTTTTGGTGCTATACTGAGCCTTGCTTTCTGCTTGGTCAGAAACGAGGCTGTTTTTCAGAGCTGGACTGTTGCATAGAGCAAGGGAATCTTAAATTATGTTTCTTGAGTGCCTGCCCCGGATGTACTTTCTTTGTTGTCACCCATTGAAGAGCACAACTGAGAGCTGTAGCCGAAGTCTGGATCTGGAATTTGAAAGACCATCCACTGCATGTGCTGAACATTGAGAAGCTCCCTCTCCCTCTCCCCCTCCCCCTCCCCCTCCCTCTCCCTCTCCCTCTCTCCCTCCCTCTCCCTCTCCCTCCTCTCCCGCCCTGCCCCCGCCCCCCACCCACTGGCAATCTCTTCCTTGTCGATGTCCATAGTTTCTTATCCACAATATAAGGACATTTGCAAAGCAAAGCCTGGTCTTTATTGCCAATGTTGATACACGTACACTGTGTATGTACTTGTCATCACAAAACATCTCTATCTGCCGCGATAGATATTTGAGAGTGCCAATTTTTTTTTCCCCAAAGATTTATTTATTCATTATGTGCACAGTGTTCTGTCTGCATGTAATACCTGCAGTCCAGAAGAGGGCACCAGATCTCATTATAGATGCTTGTGAGCCACCATGTGGTTGCTGGGAATTGAACTCAGGACCCTCTGGAAGAGCAACCAATGCTCTTATTTTCTGAGCCATCCCTGCAGCCCTGAGAGTGCCTAATTGACTTTCTGAGTAGACTACATAGTTTCAGCTATTACAAAGAGTTATATAGCTATAAAAAGAAGAGATAAATGACTAGAGATTTTTAAAAGAAATTTATTCATACAGTACTCTGGCCTGCGTGTGAGCCAGCAGGCCAGAAGAGGGTTCCAGATCTTACTACGGATGGTTGTGAGCCACCATGTGGTTGCTGGAACTTGAGCTCAGGACCTTTGGAAGAGCAGCCGGTGCTCTTAACCTCTGAGCCATAACTCCAGCCCCTGGGTAACTGTTTTTAAAAAAATATTAAAATGATTTATCTCAAATGAAGCATCTGCCACATTTACCACATGAAATGTCATATGTAACTACTTTATAATTCTATCAGAACAGATTTGAAATAGTTTTCCAGAGATAAAGCTATAGGAATAAGGTTATTGTGTAATTCAGATGCTCATATCTGTTTCCCTCCCCTTCCCCCCCCCCAAAAAAAAACCTCTGGTTGCCATCCTTGTTCTGATTATTTCCTGTCTCAGTGATGTATAAGCACTGCTTCCCAATTGAGCCCTGGTAATGCCAATAAAACCTTACAGCCAATCGCTGAGCAGGGGAGGAAATAGGGCTGCCAGACAGAGGAGGAGGAGGAGTTAGAGGAGGAAGTAAGGGAATTGGGCCACTGGAGAGGTTCAAGAGAGATCAGGAGAGGAGCAGGAACAAGGAAAGCTACAAAGTGCAACCATCTCTGGGATATGTGCTGGGAGGAAGCCAGATTAGCTCAGATGGTTAAGAATAGCTGCTCAGAGCCGGGCGGTGGTGGCGCACGCCTTTAATTCCAGCACTCGGGAGGCAGAGGCGGGCGGATCGCTGTGAGTTCGAAGCCAGCCTGGTCTACAGAGTGAGTCCAGGACAGCCAAGGGTACATAGCTGCTCAGTTATTGTGTTGTGGAGTTTATTGTTAAACAAATAGAAAAGAGTCTCAGTTATTTGTGTGATAGCCAGATTAAGGAGAAACTGAGAAACAAACACGGGTTTTATTAATATAACTGCAACATATAGCAATGTGTCGTTCCTGATGGCCGTTATTGCTCAAATGTATTTTTTTTCCTTCGTGTTGCAAAAATGTAATCGTTTAGCATTCATGCAGAGATGTTTAAAATGGGGCACTGCTGCTTACCCAAGGCATATTCGAGAGAAGCTGTGATTAAGAAACAGTCTAAAGAACAAGGTTTTCTCTTCTTTCTCATTTTTCTCTAGTACAATTTACCCTTGTTTATTCAAATACTGATTTCCCTACCCCACTATCTGCTTTCAAAACAGACTTTGCATTGTCATGTTTATTCTAAGTATCTCCTGTTTCAAGTTTGTGTAATCATGCCCCTCAGCATTGCCAATAAAAGTGAACTAGCCAATGTCGAGCAATACAGAGAATAGAGAGGAACATCCTGGTCCGGTGAGGGGAGGAGAAAGAACAGGTAGGACAGGAGGGATGCGCATGGAGAGGACCGGGTAGCACCGGGAGGAATGAGCCAGACCTAGGATATGAACAAAAAAACCCAAGTACCATGTGGAAAATCTGAGTGGGAGCAAACTGTAGTAGCTTGGCGGTTAAGGATGGAGTAACTATTGCTCATCATTGTGAACTAGGCTAGTTAAATGGGTCCTATTCCCTCTGTCTGGTTATTTGGATAGAAAGCTGGTATGGGAGTATCTGCTTCTTTACTAAAAATACAAATCAATATTAAATATTAATAATCTTTCAACCACTATTAAATGTCACTGCTTCTTTAAAACAAGGACTTTGAGTGGTAGACCCCTATTTACTCAAAAAGACGGGGTAATGCTGAGATGTTACTTCTCTGGACTATACACAAAGGGAACATCTATTCCTTACTCTGGTGTACTCCTAGAACAGCACACAGTGACTACCATGTTTCTATCTAAGAGCATCCACATTTCACTGTCATTTAAAAAATACAGTTTCTCAGTTTAACAGTTACTTTCTCTTATCATTTTTCAAGTGTTACTTGACTGCCTCTGGATTCTTCTGCTACTGTTAAGAAGGCTGCTGGTCTAATTGCTAACCTAGCACACAGAGGTAGAGGCCAGAGGGTCTCTATGTGTTGGAGGCCAGCTTAGTTTGCATACCCAGTTCCAGGACAGCCAGAGCTATATAGTAAGTTCCTACCAATGTGTTCTGTTTTTGAGATAGTGCAGTCTCTTTACACCATGTCTAACTATGAATTTCTTACTCTTTGTCCTTTCTTAATTCACTGGGTCTCTAGAAGCTGAGAAAAGTTTTTCTCAGTCCTGAGAGATTTATGTCAAAAATCACACACACAGAGAAGCTAGCCTTAAACTTGTGATCCTCCTGCCTCAGCATCTTATTAGGATTATAGGTATGTACCAACCTGCCTGGATTATTTTAATTTTTAAGGGTTCTCCTATCTGATATTTTCTATTCTCTCTTTAAAAAAATATTTCCTCTCTTGTTTAATGCTTGTGATTAATTTACATCTTAAGAATTTTTCTAATTTATGAATTTTCTCTTCAATTATACCTAGTTTGCTGCTCATTCAATATTTTACTTTTTAAATTGTGATGTGTCTTTTTAAATACTGTGGTTTGTTCTTTTTATAATCTACTAGTCATATGATGTAGTCTTTTTGATTTTTTGAGACAGGGTTTCTCTATGTAACCCTGGCTGTCCTGGAACTCGATTTTTAGACCAGGCTGGTCTTGAACTCACAGTGATCTGCCTGCCTCTGCTTCCTGGTGCTGGGATTAAAGGTATCTGCCACCACCACCACCACCAGGCCTCTTTAAATATTTCAAACTTACTTATTCTATATTCTATAAATCACAATATAATGTTAATGTTTGAAGCTCAAAGTCCTTAGAGGTCTAACTCTGTTTTTCTTAGTATTTATGCATGTTTTATTGTACATTTACTTATATGCATGCATGTACACATGCTTGTGCTCCAGTGAGCTTAAGGTCAAACGACAAATTCTAAGAGCTGTTTCTCTCCTTCCACCATATGGATACCAGGAAGGCCAACGGTCATGATGGTAAAAACCCTTTACCCATGGAGCTATCTTGTTGACCCAACATCTACTCTTTTTTCTGCATTCATATTTGGTTGAATTTGAGAAAATCCCAAGGGGCTTAAAGAGTGCTTTCATACAGAAAAATATCTCTGATTATTTCTGCTGGGCATCATTTAATGTGCTGCCTTGGCCACAGGGAATATACTTCAACCCTAGAGCATATTATCTTTTTAAATTTTATTTTATTAATTTATTTAGATTACATCTCCTTAGAATATATTATAAAGTCGTTGCTTTCCTCTTAAAGCTATGACAAGGAGAAACAGGTTTCCCTGTGTACTCTGCGTATGGCAGGCTGACTCTTCAGTTATTCACTTGCTGAGTGTCTCAAAATCAGTCCTGTCCATATTCAGAGGCTCTGGAAGGTGATTTTCCGAACCTCTGAAATCGCTATCTTTTCAGAAACTTGAAGTTCCTGATCTCAGCACAAGTCCTCAAAAGTCCCATCAAACTGATTTCAGCTTCCATTTTGGGGGGAAGGTGATGAAGGTGTGTGTGTGTGTGTGTGTGTGTGTGTGTGTGTGTAAATTTGTCTTGAAAGCTCCACTATACACTGAAAAACATGTCTATTTATTGTAGTGTATCCAGATTTTAGGAGCTCTGCTGTGTGAGAGTCCAACTGTCAGTTGTTTACGTTGGCAGGGCAGAAGCCCCTTTTCACTTCATTTCAAAAAGGATGATATGGAGTCTTTACCAAGTGCACATTCCTTAGTGGTGGTTGGTTCATTGTCAAGTTACTAATCATGAAAAGGTCCCAGACTTCTAACAGAAGGCCTAGCACATTACGTGTATCCTCTTAGTGGCTGTACTATCTAAGAGTGGTTCTAAGCTACAGAGCAATCACCTGTTGGGGGATGGCCTTCTGCACCGTGTATTCAGATGCTGATTTCTGTACCCAGAGCTTTGGTAGCAGTCCTGATGTAGGCATTGTCATCGCTATGAAGAATCTCCTGTATAAAGAGTGCTTCCCCCAATGATCTCTGATTGGTCAACTAAAAAGCTGAACAGCCAATGGCTGGGCAGGAGAGATAGGAAGGCTGGACTTATGTTCCCAGTGAGGGCATGGGAAAGGAAGAGAGGGAGACGGTGGAGAGAGAGGGGGAGATCGCCATGAGTTGCTATGGAACAAAAATGGAGCCGAAACAGCCAGGACGTACTAAGAGGCCATGTGACGTGTTTGGGAAGTAGCCAGACTAGTACAGAGGGGTTAGAATAGATCAATATCTGCCCAATATTGTGCTTGAAGCCTATTGAATAAATCTAATAGGTCTCGGTGTCAATTATTTGGGAGCTAAGACAGGTACAGTTATATATTCCAACAATCACCTGAGAAAGTGAACCATCTTCCCTGGGCCATACAGAGGCAGAGATGGGTATGTGTGTTTACAAATTCTTCCTTATTCTTTTCACTAAGCCAAGCTCTAAAATGTGATGTTGGCTATATTTTGTTTCTACATTTTATTAACGAGTGCTTTGCCTGTACCTATGTCTATGCATGCCTGATGCTTGAGGAAGTGGTGAGTGCTTCCATGTGGGTGCTGGGAACTGAACCTATGTCCTTCTCAGGAACAACAAGTGCTCTTAACCACTGAGCCAACTCACCAGCCCCTTGATATGAGCTATATTTAAAACTGGCTGACTGGTGAGGGGTTCAGTCACCTTCGCGTCCTCCGTGATGCATCTCATTTGGCCCATATCTGGTACCTCGTTATCATGTGTTAGAGAGACAAAACTGTGACGGTGAAACAGTTAACCTGAAGAAGGCCTGCCCCTCTTCCTCCCTGCAGGGTTAACAGATAGGTGCCCAAAGCAGGACATTTACTGTGCACTTCCTTACTCGCTCCTTAGTGGTACAAGAATTTAAGATGCCTGACAAGGATGCAAGAAAATTAAAAAAAAAAAAAAAAAATCAATTAGAACTGGGTAGGGAGGAAAGGACCAACAAAAGGATGAGATTAAAATGTAAATGTTGGCCCCGTGGTGGTGGTGGTGGCACACGCCTTTAAGCCCAGCACTCGGGAGGCAGAGGCAGGCGGATCGCTGCGAGTTCGAGACCAGCCTGGTCTACAAAGTGAGGCCAGGACAGCCAGGGCTACACAGAGAAACCCTGTCTCGAAAAACCAAAACAAAACCAAAAAAATGTAAATGTTGCATTTGAGTAATTGCTTTAAGGCAGGTGGCACTTTTGGAACCAAGCCTTCTAGCCACAGCTTGAAAAGGGAAACCCTGGAGTCACCACGTATACATGTGTGATGAAAACAGCCCAGCTACTCGAAAAAGAGCTCTCACCGATGGGACGAAAATTTCTCATACGACACCTCATAAAGAGGCGCTGTGTGACGAAGAGAACCTCCTGGACATAGAAGAAATGTGACTAAAAGGCGAACCACTGATAAAGCACCAGAGAAGTTTACAAACTGGAAATGTCCTCCCCACTCCAATATGCACTCAGCCAGCATCTAAGTAATCTCTGTCACCTGTTTTTATGAAGATGCTTTAGAGGTGAACCTCTCAAGGCAAGCCAATAATTGTACACCAAAACAGCAAGGGTTTTTTGTTTTTGTTTTTTTAAGTGCAGCTCTTATGAGATGAGGTTGAATGGTTGTCACTTTGGCTGATCCTGTCAAATGGTAGATCTGGCCAGGGAGAACAAAAGGTGACAAATCCAAATAGCCTTAAGGAGCTAGGGGGTGCACGTAAGTGGCCCCTGCCCAGAAATTTGGTAACAGGCGTGAGAAAGATCTCAACAGCTTTGCAGAACAAAGCCTACTGGTGAATTTCGCTCCCAGCCGCAGCTGGGGTAACGGCTGTCCAGTTGATGTCTGTGCCATCTGCTCCCAGCGGACACTTATTAAACCCTTGAAAGCAGGCCTTCACTTTTCAACTAAGTGCTTCCTCCGTCACCACATTAAACTTACTTAGGAAACTTTCCAATGAAATTCTAACACTTTTTAAATTCTTGACAGTTTAAGTGTCTCATTCTTCTGAGCAGTAGCCATCGCAAGCACCAATTTTCCTCCAACCCTGGCTTCTAGAACAAGTGCCTTTTCTTGGCTCTTAAAAAGACCATGTTCAAATCAAAGTCTACACTGATAAAACCATGAACTTACTTTTTCTTTTCTTTCTTTCTTTTTTTATTTTTTATTTTTTTTTTTGAGGCAAGGTTTCTCTGTGTGTACCCCTGGCTGTCCTGGAATTACTCTGTAGTGTAGACGTGGAACTCACACAAAATCCGCTTGCCTCTGCCTCCCAAGTACTGGGATTAAAGGCGTGCGCCACCACCGCCTGGCGAAAACCATGAACTTTCAATATGAGAATAAACCGTATAAGGGAGACATCAATTCCACCACGACTCTCTGTGTCACTCTCAGGGGCGACCCTACTGAGAAGTGCTCTCCCAGGGCAGTGAGGCAGCAAAGCAGGGTGCTAAACAGAGGAAGAGCTAAGATGGTCTATTCAGGTGGAGCCGCAGGAGGAAAGGAAGTATCTCAGATAATTCCTAAGTGACTGCTTTGAGGTCGCGAATGAAGGAGGCTGACATTAGTTCATGGAGAGAGACGGACGATGCAGGTGAGTCCACTTGCCCACGGGCTGAGAAAGAATCGGCAAGGTAAAACCGGTGTAGTGCGTCGGATTTTGATTCGTTGAGAGGCGCTAGTTTGAACCACCATGCAAATTGAGGAGGGAGAACAGCACTATGGGATAATTGGATAACTCGTAAGGCGAGCTGAGAGAGAATGTGCCGTTATGTTAGCAGTTAACCATCACAGACGTTTGAGGAGAATAAAGGGAAACGGTTCCTTAGCTTTAGCAAGTAGGTAATCATTGAGTAAGAGCTGTTGAGGTAGTAATAGTACCGGCATCTAGGCTGTGAGAGGCTGTGATGCCATTGAGGAAGTTACGCCTGAAGACTCCCTCCCCGGAAGGAAGCTGTCAAGAATGAAAGGAAGATGGCAGAGATTCAAGGTCAATGGACAGGTGTCTGGTTTATCTAAGGATAAGAGAAAGCCAGCGAATTAAACAGCAGCATCCCCACAGGGCCCCGCTGGCTCTCGGAATCTTCCAGTTCCACATTCACAAGTAACAATTTGTGAGTAAAAACTACTTGAAAAGATGCATCCGCGCTGGAATGGCTTTGTTTTCTAGTCTACACCCTTTGCAACACTGTGTAACTGGTTACGTAGCAGTCAGTGTGAGGCGTATAACTTAGGAGAGGGCTGTGTGGCGGTTCTGTGCACCTTATGGTGTCCACGGGGAGCCGTGGGGCCACATGGCACTTACCGCACAGTAGTAGTATTTACACCGTTTGTGTTTCCTTCGTTTCTTACCTTTCATCTTCAGAATCCTACCTGGGTGTGCAGACCCTCAGCACGTGTTTCTTGAACTGAATCAGATTGAATTTTTAAACCTACAGAGTAAAATCTTGATTAAAAAAAAAAAAAGTGGCGGCTTAACTCTCTCTGTTCTTTCTTCCTTTCAATTATTCTGCCTTTTCTTTCCAAAGAGCTTTGAGAAAACAGGATGCCGGAGAGTTTAGAGACTTTCATTGGCTACAAGTGAAATTTTACCAGGCTGTAATGTAAGCCCTGTGAAGCAGGAAGTACCTTGTTTAAGCTCTGGAGTTCTTAGCCTTGCACAGAGTAGTCACTTAGGAAGTACTCACTAGATAACACACACAGGAGTAGGCCAGTGCTCTCCATGCCTAGGCAAGCCACAGGAATACATCCTAGAAAGAACCACTACATTCCCTGGAGACTGGATCAAATCTGTGCTGTTATATAGAAAAATAAATGAGATTATGCACTTTGGGTTCCAAAAATAAAAGGAAGGAGGAAAAACACCAAATCTCAGTTACCACTCTCAAGGCCACGCAAGATAAAAGTAGTAAAAAACCTTCTCGAAATACCCACGGATAGGTCGTAAAGCAGGAGGGGGCAGCATGACTTCTGAGGCCCTTCAAAATGGTCCTTGTCAACTGAGTCCAAGGACTACATTAAAGGGCTGCATAGATTTTGTGGTTTTGAGATAGCCTAGGCTGACCTCAAACTCACTGTGTAACTGAAGGCTAGCCTTGAACTTGCTCCAATCCTCCAGGCTCAGACTATTAGAGCATGGGCCACCATACCCAGCGTAACAGGCTGAAACTGAACCGTCATGTCCAAGATTGCTTTACTAAACACTGTTTCAGCATTGATGATGCAGCTATAGAAGAGACCCTTTATTTTTTCTCTTTAACTTGAAGGAGTTTGCGTTCCAGTGGGGAAATGGATGAGATAAATGTCACACAGATGTCCAGAGAGGCCGAGGCAAAGACAGAACAAAGGAAGACTAAAAGGGCACTTACAGTGGTCACATTCAGGTGCTGGGCTTTTCAGGTATTGATCCTCCTTGGGGGCATCAAGCAATTAAAAAGAAATCATTTCTTTTTATCTTTTGTTCCTATATGAGTGCTTGCATCAACGTATTTCTCCATATGCGTGCCTGGCGCCTGCAGAGGCAGAAGAGGGTGTCACATCCAGTCCCTCGAGTAACGTTTGACTCTACTTAAAACTTTAAAGGGTTATTCCTCACTGGGTGTGCTGGCTCACACTTGTCACCCGGCAATTGGGATGCTGAGCCAACAAGTGCATATCAAGGCTTTGAGATGAGTCTGGACCACACAGTAAGCTGGACTGCAGTGACATTCTGTTTCAAGCAAGACCAAAACCCTATTCCTCTCTGAACACCCATAAACTAAGTTCTCCGTATAAATTGCTTCTGTTTGTATTCCTTCACTGGCTTTTACAGTGACTGGAGCAGTAAAAGTTTTAAGTCTTCAACGAGCCTGTGAAGAAACATGACAACTTGCTATGAACCATCTAATTTTCTTTCCTGTCTTGACCTCTCAAAACACCCCACCCCTCACCCCCACCCCTACCCCCACCGCCCCCGTGCAGTCGGTGTTGGGGATAGAACCAACAGCTTCAAACATGCTAGGCCAGCTACCACTGAGCCACAGAGCAGCCAATGTGTCAACTTGTTCACTTTCTTTTCTTCCCTGTTTCTTTCTTTCTTTTTTTTTTTTCTGGCAAACTTGACTCTTCCCAGTTTCAGTTTCTTCAATAATTTATAATAGTTTCCATATTTACCTGCTTTCATTTCATTTAAAACAGCGTCCTGACTTTCCTCTGATTCCAGGAAAAGGTTTTTCTCTCAGAAGTAATGTTTACTATCACATGCTAGGAACTGCACAGTCACAACTGGAGTTTGGGGTTTGTTATAAGTCAGCAGCATATGTAGCAATGATTACAAGTAGATTGTACACACTTTATATTCTAAGTATTTCACATGACTTACTTTGTTTTTGGTTTGAGCGGGAGCCTGAGACCTAGACTATCTGGGGCTGCCTTCATTTCCAGGAAAGGTCTGTATTAGTACCTTTTTTATTATGTGAAAAAACCCACCATGACCATGGCAGCTTGCAGAGGAGGGTTTCCTTGGGATTCAGGGTTCCAGAGGGAGAGATGTCCGTTACCACCACGGCAGGGACCATGGCAGCAGGTGGGCAGCATGGTGCGGGGGGGAGCAGCAGCTCAGAGTTCACATCTCAGGCCGAAGGAAGGAGGCAGAGAAGGCATAAGGCTTTTGAAACCTAGAAGCTTGCCCCCAGTGACACATCTCCTCCAGTAAGGCCACACCTCCCAATCCTTTCCAAACAGTTCCATCAAGTGCAGACCAAGTAATCAACATTCGAGCTTACAGGGGCCGTGCTCCGTAGGCTCAAGCATGTGTATGTATGGATGCAGATGTGGATGGAGACCAGAGGCTGAGGTCAGGTGCCTTCCTTGATCACGCTGCACTTTATTTACTGACCAGACCTCACTGCATTTGGCTACTCTAGGTACCAGTTTGTTGCAGGGACCCCTATCTCCACCTTGAGAAGGCTGGGGATACAGGTACACTGTCATAACCTACCTTACATTTCAAGTCCTTTACCTACTGAGCTGTGTCCCTCTAACATTTAATGTTTTGGTTGTCTCAGCTCCAAATAATGAGGTCTGTTAGCCACTGTGGACTCAGAAATACAGGAGTAACAAATATCTATGTGGAGTTTTAGTTTCTCTCCAAGAAACATAAAGACCTATATTTGGTTTTGAAAAATAGCTCTTACAGTAATATCATTTATAGCTAAAATATATTTTTTAAAAATCTAAACTATCCTTTTCAATCTAAACTATTTCCTTCTAGAGTATACTTTGAATAGTTACCACTTCAAACAATACAGCACCCTATACCCAGGGTTTTCAAATAGTTTAACATTATATATGGAAAAAATCTTACCTCAGCTTTGGTGAAAAAAGGTTAGAAATATAAAATTGCTCATTCAACATTTCAAAGTTAACAAGTATTAGGGTTAAAAGGGTTGGGAATTTTTATTTCATTTTTAGACAATTCTTGTATATTTAGATATTAATTATTGCTAAAATTATAAATTACAATAATTATAAAAGAAAGCACTGAAGTGCCAGGGTTTGATCACATTGAAACAAAAACATCTACACTTGCTCATTGTATGCCAGAGTAACAGTAAGAGTAATATGTATACACACACATGTAAATTATTCGAGCAAAAGAGAAAGTGCCTAAGGGAATAACCAGTGGATACTGCCACTGATGGGAGGGCACCAGAGGAGACCTTGAAACGCTTACATTGAACTTTGTTAGAGAAGTGTGTACCCTAAATTAATATGTCTCTGCTATAACACAAGACAAGGGAACATAGGACGCTGGCACAGAGCCAAGTCACTTTCCAGGTCTAACCTACTGTTGTCAAGACAACTGTATTAACCTTTCTGGGTCTTCCCCCGCTCCCGCTTCCCCCCTCATCCATCCTTTCTCCTCACTAAATGAGGAGCGCCATTTCCAGTTGCCTGTTATGCTAGTGGCTTCTGGACATATTCTGTATGACAAATCACCTCCTACTCTTAACCTGTGGCAGGGCACCAACACTCACCAGTTGTGCCCAAGTAATAATTTTTTTAAAAATAAATGCGGTTTTTATTTTTATTTATTTTTATTTATTTTTATTTTTTTGGTTTTTCAAGACAGGGTTTCTCTGTGTAGCCTTGACTGTCCTGGACTCACTTTGTAGACCAGGCTGGCCTCAAACTCATGGCGATCCGCTGCCTCTGCCTCCCTAGTGCTGGGATTAAAGGCGTGCACCACCATTGCTAGGCATTTAAGTAATAATTTCAAAAGGCAAGCGCATGCTTAAAGAGTCGATTGTATCCATCTGAAACAACTGTAACAATGCCGTTCTTTTTCATGCATTCCTGTGTGTGAGACACGGGCAGAGCCGACTGCAGAAAAGGTTTAGGGATGGCACGTCTGTGCAGTCATCTTTTGCACAGCAACAGGGAAACACCGAGGCTCACCCATAAGGGAAAGAGGGCCATGTCTCAGACCAGGGTCAACTGAGTTTTCTGGCTTCTAGTTAGCTCTCTTTTTATCCTTACCAAAATGGGTTTCTGTATAGTGGTTACCCTACCAACATGTCAAACCCTTTTAACTGGTTCTTTAACTGGTTGAAACTTAAGATCTCTTTGTTCGACATTTATTTAATGTGTTATATATGTACAACTCATTTGAAAAGGTGATGTACAGTTCTAGTCTTATGAAAGCTAACTGTTATAACTTGTTCAGGATGGTAGGAGATAGAAATTGGTAGTTGGTCACTTATAAATCTTATTAGATACTAAATCACTTAATTAAAGAATAAGCTTTAGTTTCTTGTATATGTTTTTAAAAGAAATAGATTGATGATGAATAAGATAGATAGATGATCTTCAAACACTTCAGAGATCCACAGAAAATGACATTTAATAATAAAGGGCTTTTATGACAGAGAGGCACATCCACTCCTGGCAGCACTTCCAGTCTAATTATGAGGGCATCACGAAACGTCATGGCAGATAGCCACTGGGCTGAGGAACTGTGCTTATCTCTACTGCTGATGACAGACTGACTGTCCACAATGATCAAGCCTAATACTGAGAAATTGGCTGCCCAGCCTTGCAGAGACCAGGTGGGCCAGTCCTTCAGGATTCCTGCTTCAGAACAGTCTGTCAGATGGTTTTGGGCCAGCTGGCTAAAGACTGGGTGCCCTGACGATGGAGAGGAACCTGTGACTGTCCAGGCAGTCAGCTCTGTCTGTTCTGTCGATACTTTTAAATTTTATTTGGCTGCACTTTCTTCATATTAGAGAGTATTTCCTTCTGGCGTCTCTGATGGGGTTAAAGACTAGATAGGCTGAGTGTTACTATTTTTACAAAACTCTGAACACTAGGAAAAGACTCAGTAGGATAGGATAGTGAAATTTTTCCCAGATTGTCAAATACAAATAGACTGGTCCTTGTAGATGTGACTTTTACTAAATAATTCTCTTAATTACTTTTATTGTACATAATTTATTATATTTAATAGAAAGGGGGAGATGTAGGAGAGATAAACATATTTTTGTGTTGATCTCAGGTGTGGGATTGGGAACAGACTAGTGAGAGAGCAGGATGTTTATCCTCTTAGAAGTTAAACCACTTTGTGGGGGAGCTTGGATGTTGCCAGCTGAAAATATTCTAGTAGAGATACTGAGAGGAGATACATATATGAACCCAAAACAAAGGGAGAGACAGAGAGAGAGAGAGAGAGAGAGAGAGAGAGAGAGAGAGAGAGAGAGAGAGAGAGAGAGAGGACTTGGTACTGTTTTGGATGTTCATCCCTGCACTTCAAGAGCCACTCCTAGAGAGAAGTGCTCCAGGGAAGGCTTCAAGACATTGGACTCCAGCTGAGGCTTCAGGTTCCACTTGCTCCAGGTTCCAGCAGCAACTTTGGTGGGATTTCTGGTCTGCTGAGGTCCTGCTGACTATGCCAGGAGCATCGTTCCTTGGAACTAATATCCTTAAGGTTTCATTATTGTGTTCTTTAATCTCCTTTTCCTATTGTTTGGGTTAGTCGGGTTGTAAGGGAGGTAGGCTCCTTTAATAAGTTCATAATAAAATATATTAAGAAAATTGAGCCTACACTGATCCACTGAAATTAACTGTGAATACCTTCTATCTTTTCTAAACTATTTATTTATGAATGAGTACTCTATTTGCATATATGCCTACATGACGGAAGAAGGCATCAGATCGTATTATAGTTTGTGAGCCACCATGTGGTTGCTGGGAATTGAACTCAGGACTTCTGAAAGAGCAGCCAGTGCTCTTAAACACTGAGCCATCTCTCCAGTCCTAGAATATCTTCTATCTTAAAATGCCTTCAAGCAGGAATATTTTGTAATTTCTTTCTTTTTTTTTTTTTTTTGGTTTTTTGAGACAGGGTTTCTCTGTGTAGCCTTGACTGTCCTGGACTCACTTTGTAGTCCAGGCTGGCCTTGAACTCACAGCGATCCACCTGCCTCTGCCTCCCAAGTGCTGGGATTAAAGGCATGCGCCACCACACCCGGCTTATATTTTGTAATTTCTACTAGGAACACTTGAAGTCTATCAAACTTTGTTCAAACTTCTCCCTCTCTTTCTTTCTCTCCCAGTCTCCCTCCCTCTCCCCCCCCTCACTCTCCAGGGTTTCTCAGTGTAGCCGTGGGTGTCCTAGACTCACTTTGTGAACCAGGGTGGCCTTGAACTCACAGTGATTCTCCTGCCTCTGCCTCCCAAGTGCTGGGATTAAAGGTGTGCTCCACCACTTCCGGCTTAAACTTTTCTTTTACATGTGGGAATTTTCTTAAAATTTTGCAAAACAAACAAAACACCAATAAATAAATGCCCCCTCCAAAACCAAAATAAAACAAAAAACTAAAACAACTAGGTTATCTTAATAACAATTTCATACTTTCCTTTAAGGGTCATCTAAAAAGTTGTATAGTTCACTTAATCTATGTGCCTATCTTTTAACTGACTTAATAATAGTATTCATTCCTGCTTACATGATTTCTGTAAGTCAAGAATTCACACATATATTTCTCTTTCTCTGTTTTGTTTTGTTTGTTTTCTGGGATTTTAAAAAATAGTTTAAGGTCTTTAGTATTGGTCAGATTGCCCAACTGGGATATATAAAACCGTGTGATCATCTTAAGCACCTTTAAGTCTCAGCAAATACCCAAGTTTCCCTTTAACCTCCATAAGAAAGCTGGCAAAGCTCTCTGGGCCCTCGGCATGCACAGCGCACTTGGCACTGAGCTGGTGCTCTTCAGAGGCCTGCAGTGGTTCAATCCCTTCTCCACAAGGTGTACTTGGTGTTCCTTACCAACACAAGCGGATCCTCACCAACTGGGACACGCAGTAGGCTCTGTAGGACGCACAGAGAGGCTCATAGTCTCAGAAAGTGGGGATGGGTGTGGAAAGGTATTCCCTGAATTCTGGGAGACTGCATGACTGAGAGCACTGAGGGCATGAGAGAGTTTAACAAACAGGTGAGAGTGAACAAGAATATTATAAAGAGGCATTTACAATTCCAAGGGGAGTAAGTGTTAAGAGTGATTTCTGCATCTTGCGACTCTGCAACGTATCAGTGGTTGACAGATCTACTCAGTGTTAGCTTACAGCACAACAGGTATGAACAGATGATCATCATCCTAACTATGAAATGGTGTTCACTGAAAAAGATCCTGCACCTGGAGGGCTGGAGTGACGGCTCAGTGGTTAAGAGCACTTGGGTTCAATTTCCAGGACCCATAGTGGCTTACAGCCATCTCCTGGCTAGGCATAGAAAAGTGCAGACCTATATGGAGGCAAAACTCTATACACAAATAATTAAAAATAAAACTCTACTAGTACATATAAAACACATACTCCATAATGGCTAATTTCAGCAACAGAAGCCTATTAGATATGGGAAATGGGCTTCCAAGGGTTATTGGGTTTATATTAACCTATTTAAGGATTATGAATATATATTTAGCATCATCCTGGCTATATGCCATGACCGTGAGGGATGAGCAGAGGCCACTCCAGTGAAGGAGGGGGTGCTCTTCTGTTTTTGATATGTGTTTAATATTTAGTAATTCTCAGGCCAGCTTTGCCCAGGAATGCCAGTCTTATAAGGATGGGCATATTTAAAAAGTACAATAAGAGAATGTTAAATGTTAAGTAGAAAATAAGTGGAGCTTTACTTAGTATTTTCCAAAATTATGTAACTATGTAATCTTCTTTTAAGTTAACACTTAGGAACAGATGAGAAGCAATGACTTGATAATTTAAGAAGTGCGCTCTCACATAAGTCCCAAGGCACTGAGGACGCAACTTCTTGCTAACCCTTTCACATTTTTAGAAAACATACGAGAGGCTGGATTTATAAACTCTTAATAGTTTAGGGTGTTGGGTTTAGGGCTGGGAAGTAGATAGAAGAGCATCCCAGAGTCACGACATGTAGCTGTAAGTTAGGTTTTATGGCGATCAGAAATTGCCCTAAGCTGGGTGTGGTGGTGCACACCTGTAATCCCAGCACTCGGGAGGCAAAGGCAGGCGGATCGCTGGGAGTTCGAGGCCAGCGTGGTGTATAAAGCGAGTCCTGGACAGCTAAGGCTACACAGAGAAACCCTGTCTTAGAAAAAAAGAACTTGCCCTAAAATTTAAACAGACATTTTAAAACATGTTTCATTAAAATATACCTTCTCTCAATAGAGCGAGACATCACTGTCTGAGATACACTTTGCTTACTGAGTTCTGACTCATAAAGCAGCCACTGCAAGCCCTCCCTATGTGTTAGCACTCTCTTTATGCACTCAAGCTGATAACAAGCGGGGAGGGACAGAGCACACAGGCTTCTCCTCCTTAGGAAGGCCTTTCTACAGTATTTCAAACCAAAAAGTCAAATGCCTGAATTTTGGTACTGTTACATGCTATGAAAATGACACGATTGAACTAGAAATGATCATAATGAGTGAGCTAACCCAGAAGCAGAGAGACTCAAATAGTATATACTCACTTATATCTGGACACTAGGCCAAAGGGTTTGTCTCATGAAAGTCTTCACTTACCAGGAAAGTGGGATAGTGGTGAAGACATCCTAAGGTGGGAGAAATATAGGAGATGGGGAAATAGATGGATCCAGAGGGTCCTAGAAACCTACAAGAACAACACTATGATGGGCAGATCTGGGCCCAGGGGTTCTGCTCGATCTATGGCACCAACCAAGGACAATATGTGCAGTCATCATCAAACCCCTACCCAGACCTAGCCAAGGGATAGAATATTTTCCACAGTTAAGTGGAGACTGGGGACTGACTTTCACATGAACTCTGGTGCCCCTTTTTTGGCCATGTCCCCTTGATGGGGAGGCCTGATGGTACTCGGAGGAAGGATAGCAGACTACCAAGAAGAAACTTGATACCCTTGCATCATATTCAAGGGGAGGAGGACCCCATCACTCACAGTCATAGGGAAGGGGAATGGGGTGAAAGTGGGAGGGAGGGAGGAATGGGAGGATGCACGGGATGGGATAGCAATTGAGATGTAATATGAATGATTTTATTTTTCAATTAAAAAAATTAGAAAAAGAAAAAAAAAGAAAACAGAAGAGAAAAAAAAAAAAAAGAAAATGACATGATTAAAGGTCTGTACATTTGGCTAGTTGCTGACTTAATAACATTTTGATATTCAATACAATCAACTTATTTCTCAAAGTGTCTTTGACAAACTTATTTAATATAGAAGGAAAAAAAATCACCACACAACTTTTCTTACAAATACATGATCATTCATACACAAATTTTTGATTCTTTTTTTTTTTTGTTTGTTTGTTTGGTTGGTTTTTGATATATAGTTTCTCTGTGTAGCCTTGGTTGTCCGGGACTCACTTTGTAGACCAGGCTGGACTCAAATTCACAGCGATCCGCCTGCCTCTGCCTCCTGAGTGCTGGGATTAAAGGTGTACACCACCACATTTGGCTTATGTTTTCTTATATAAATACTTTAGACTATTTCATTTTTTAAAATATCACTTTATTGTAAAGAACTTGCAAATAAAAGACATCATTTAGCTACATTAACACAGCCACTCAAACAAGCACTTGTCCAGACCTAAAGTCTAAGCATCTCAGGAAACTTTTATACAGTTGAAACAGTATCAGTTACATTTTTATGTACTTATCCATCACAAGGACCCCCCTCCTCCCCAATTCATGACATGGTTAAAGCTAGAAAAAAGAATCAGCTGTTTCTTTCCCAACTCATGTTTCACTTAACTGTGTTCTGATCTTATCACCTAATACGCCTGTCCTTGTTTTCCTTACTGCATACACTCACATGTCCATTTGTCAACATGCATACATTATAAGCTAGGATCCATATATGAGGTAAAAAGTATGCTCGCTCTTTCTTTCTTTCTTTCTTTCTTTCTTTCTTTCTTTCTTTCTTTCTTTCTTT
>OU015748.1:119460928-119473866 GCA_907169655.1 Acomys percivali
TTTCTTTCTTTCTTTCTTTCTTTCTTTCTTTCTTTCTTTCTTTCTTTTTTTCCTGAGACTGGGTATCCTTGCATAATGCGTACATTCTAAGTCCATCCATTTCTTGGCGATTTTGTGAGTTCATTTTTCTTTATAGTTGAGTAATATTCCATTTTATTTATGCACTAGATCATCTTAGGTAAGATAGTAACAACTGCTATGATAAAGAAATATATGTGTGACACATTAAAGCAGTGGTTCTCAACCCGTGGGTTGTGATCCCTTTGGGGGACTGAAAGACCCTTTCACAGGAGTCACATATCATATCCTGCATATCAAATATTTACATTACAATTCACAACAGTAACAAGATTAATAGTTTTATGGTTGTGGGTCACCACAACGTGAGGAACTGTATTAAAGGTTAGCAGCATTAGGAAGGTTGAGAGTGGCTGAGTCAGAGGGAACCATGCTTTCTCTAGATTCTTCAGCAATAGAAACTGCTGTTAACTTCTGACAATTCAGTCTCCTTCTCAAAATCATTAGTTACATGAGACTCCTGAGGCTGCTGGTTAGTTCTTGATCCCAAACAACTGTAAGAATGCTCGCTTTTGGGGGGGGGGGCTAAAATGTCTAATAGTCCTTAACATTTGTTCTGTTGTAGGTATTACGTAATACGGTTACTCTTACTAAGGCTGTGGCAATTTTTGTTCAACCCCCGGGTCGTTGCCCTTATCTTTACTAACCAACTGGCTTCCTCTGCTAACTCATTCAGATAGAATGCTTTTTCCAAATTAGGCTAAAGACAAGAGGGCAGTGAATATGTAAAATCATCTCGGTTGGTGGCCCTTGGTGAGGGGCCAGGCCACCCCGCTAAGTACAGTTAATAAGAAGACGACATTTTGGTAGCCATGTGTACTTTCATAGGATGGCAAAAACAAACTTGTGGGTAAGAGCTGACCCGAGGATATTGGCAAAGTTTTTATTATAGGTTTGGAACAGCGTTTTGTTATTGAGAATCATCAGGGACTATAGTTTAAAGAGATTATGAAAAAGTCCTCTCAATTTATTTGAAGTCTTTGCCATGCCTCTGTCTAAAAAGACTATATATCTTAACATCTAGTTGGGATTCTACTGAAATTGAAATCAATCATAATTATGTGTTTTCTTGTTATTTTTCTCCATAGTTGGTGGAAGAAGGGTATTTTTAAATAAAAAAATAGTTGACTGCACACACGTGAACACACTAACAAAAATCTTCAACAATTAGACTGGACTTTTTTTTTTTAAGGTTCAGTACCAGACAATATATACTGAGTTCCACATAACTGAGGCCTTCCAAGTTTTCAGGACCACTCCTCAGGCCTGAAGACTTTCTGCCTTGGCTGTGTGCTTTAAGGTGCCATCTCGTCTTTAAACAATTTGTCTGTAATCTAGACTTCTACCTGACATTCCCCATGGAAGCCTCCAGATGTAGTCCAGTGTGCGCGCGGGTCCGTCAGTGCTGAAGGCTGGCCAGAGGGCCAGAGGAGCCCACCGCATGGTTTATACATGGCCAAGGAAGTTTCCAGACCGATTTCAGCCCATCAAGAATGAAATGAACGTTAACCATGCTCACCCACAGGCTAGTCTTACCTCTGCCATACTTGACAGTTCTTAGTCAATCAAGTGTAGCCAACCTCTGCTTTGCACTCCTCGAGGCGGATCTATGACTCTGAAAACCTTTCTACAAGGAACGTAGTCACTTTCTTCTTGAAAAATAAACCCTTTCTTGAGATCTGTCACTGCACTAGAGAAAGTGGGACTGGAGATCTCTTTAATAGGAGGAGACTGGCAAACGAGAACGAAACATACAGGGTACTACTGTGCAAACACCGAGGGCTACTTCCTGTCACCTGCCTTAGGCCAGTGGGGTTGCTATGACAAAATGCCATCGACTGCATGGCTTATGAACAACAGAAATTTGTTCTTCCTAATCCTCAAGGCTGGGCAGTCCAAGCTCAGAACAGTGGTGGACTTGGGTCCAGGGAAAACTAATTTACCAGGTGGCGGTCTTTTTGCTGTGCAACCCATACGGGAGTGGGTGACTCACAGCGCCTCTGTAGAAGGGCACTAATTCCCGAGGGCTTGCGACTGCACCCTACTTTCTGAAGACATGCCTCCTAATACCACTTCCTCTAGGTTACCAGCTATGAATTGGGGGACAGACACACACACAAACATTCGGACCATAGCGTCACTCTTGCCTTCCTGAACAATCTGGGCTTGCTATTAAGCATCCATAATTCTACGTAAGTTGACTTTATTAAAAAAAAGAAAAGAAAAGAAAAGAAAAGAAAAAGGACCTATAGACCTAAGATGTAGCTTCTATTACTGGCTACAGAATCTCAAGTTAAAACAATAACTGTAAATTCTGGACCGGCTAACAATTACCACAAAACAATTACCACCAGCACCTTTCCTGAATAGGTGTCATGCCTGGGAAGCTGTAAGTAAAACCTTTTATACTCAGAATATGGCACTGGCTTCTCAAGGTATGCTTAGAGGAAAACGCAGAAAGGACCCGTCTTACACTCAGCATGTCATGTTTCTGACTTCCTGTCCGGTGCTTACGAGCTGAGCAGCCTGTGCTAGCCTGGCAGCTGGATTGCATGCGAGAACTCCAGCTCCATCTCCTGTCTTCTGAGAAACAGAGCAGTGTACCTTACAAAGCTATCTGTCTTATTTGCTGATGCTCGGCTCACTATAGCCACACGCATTTGGCCTTTGTGCTCTCTTGGGGAGCAGGGACTGGGAATCATCATGGATTGGGGAAAATCACCTTATCACATGAGGGTATACACTGTCATGCTGAGGTTAGAAAAAACTAAGCAAGGCAACAAAATGGCTAATAAGGTTTCTTTCCTCTGGATCTGCCGACTCCTGAGAGGACAGCCAATTGCCCTGCGTTCTACAACTGCAGTGCAGCCAGCCAAGGAAAGAGACATGCTCACAATTACCACCACCACCACCACCACCACCACAACAACAAAACAACACACACACCAAACCAAACAACAAAGCAAAATAAAAACCACTGTTTTTGTTGTTGGTTTGCTTTTTGCTTGCCAACTTGCACTAAAGCTAAGACCTTAAGGTCTGTAGTTTGGTGTCTTTTCGATAGTAAGCAGTTATTAAACTGTACACGGTAGTATAGTGAGGCTAAAAAATGTTAACTGATACAGATGTGGCAGTAATTGCGCAAAATGTTAAATGCCAGGTGTACTCTCAACTCAAAATGTTTTTTCCTGGCACTTTAGAAAAGAAAGCCTTAGCAATGTCTACACAGATTTTTAGATAAAGTATTAGCTAAGAAGCCTTTCACTGTATAGCTAATAATTTTAAAATTATTCAATAATTCCTTAAAGAGCTTTTAGTCTACTCTGCCACAATTCCATTTTTTTCATAATTCCATTTTTATCTGGTTATTTTCTGCCACTTTCATGGATCAATGGTTCTGCTTAAAATTTTTATATACTTTTCCTTAAATTATAAATGTTTTAGATAAATATATAATTTATGTACATTTACATATCAGCTAGTCAGATTCTAGGAACTGGATTTTATTAGCAAGACTGAAGGAACATTTAGTAGAAACAGCATTGGTTTGGGAAACATGACGCACACAGCAAAATGTTTATGTTGTATGAATGAACTCAAAGTGTAAGTTAAGCCAAATGTGTGAGTCTAAGTATTAGAGGTGGAAAAAAGTACACATTTACTTTCAAATATGCTCCTTTTCCTTCTTCAACAGGAACTGGACCTGTTTGTTTGATCTTTTTGTTTTTCAAGACAAGGTTTCTCTGTGTAGCCCTGACTGCCCTGGAACTCAATCTGTAGACCAGCCTGGCCTCGAACTCAGAGATCCACCTGCCTTTGCCTCCCAAGTGCTGGGATTAAAGGTGCGCGCCACCGCCTGGCATCAAGGGAAATAAACCTCCATGTTATATATAAGCTATGGTAGACGCTCGCTATTCCTCTACCCATAAATGCACGGAGCTGTTGATTTCAAACATCGAGAGTTATTCATGTCAGGATCTAAATACTCCCAAAGGCACATCAAATTTACACACGTGGACCTGAGCACACTTTAAAGGCGTGGTGGCACACACCTGTAAGCCGAGCACCTGAAGCAAGAAGATCACAAGCTTGGGCTACAGAGCAAGACTGTCTCAACAACAAAAACTATTGGGTATAGAGTAGTGCCGACATGCTTAGCTTCTAGGGAGGAAGCTCTGAGTTCAAGCTCCATCACCACAGAAAACAAAAACACCAAAGTAATACATCAGAAAGCCATGTAAACACATGTCACACACACACACCCACACCCACACACACACACCCCATATGCACACTTCTCACACTCCTTAAAAAAAAAACATTTAAGACTTACTATTGAATGGGAGGATACAAGGGATGGGATAAACATAGAGATGTAACAAGAATAAATTAATAAAAAAAAAAATTAAAAAAAAAAAAAAAGACTTACTATTACTATAGCCACAGAGCCAATTAAGGCCAGCTGTGCTGACATACCCCTTAATCCAGCAATTGAGCTGTTGAGATAATAGAGTTCAAGGCCAGCCTGAACTATATAGCAAGATACCATGCCCTATCCTCAAAGGCTTTAACTATACATTGGGCCACAGACAAGGGGAAAAAAAAACTTGATGAGGGATAAAACTATTCTGTGAAGAAACTCTATAGAAGCACACCTGGGCTAATGCCACACTACAACCCTCAGACACTGCAGCAAACAGCAACAGCACAGACTGCAAAAGCGACGCGCCCTGGCCACAGCACTGCACTCACTTTGTGGTTGAATGTCACCCACACAACATCCATGAACACAGTATACGATACTCACGTTAACTACCTTCATATGTATCTATGGCATCCCCAGTTAGTCAAAGAATGATGACTTTTAATTAATGCAATCCCTTTATACAGACATTTTCCAGAGGGGTAACCAAACTATTGGCTAGGTGCCTTTCAAATGAACTTTTAGGAATCTATCGCATGTAACTCTTTACAAATATATGTCTGCTAGCTGTAAGGATTACAACTTGGTAAACTAAGTGGTTTTCCTCAGCTAAAGCTTTAAAATGACTTCTTGCAGGAGGCCAACACCACTTAAAACAGAAAGGAGGGGCTGGAGAGATGGCTCAGTGGTTAAGAGCACCACCTGTTCTTCCAAAGGTCCTGAGTTCAATTCCCAGCAACCACATGGTGGCTCACAACCACCTACAATGTAACCTGGTACCCTCTTCTGGCCTGCAGGTAAACAAGCAGACAACACTGTATACATAATAATAAAATAAATCTTAAAAACAAACAAACAAACAAATAAACAAAAACAGAAAGGAGAGCCTGTAGTGATCTCCTAGGCTCCCTATGTCCTGCCTTTGGCAAGTAGCTTGATCTTAGTGCACACTGTGGCACCCTCTGAAATACCCATGCCCACAGAGCTCTTCTCCCTAGGGAAATGCAAATGACCACATCTTGTTCCACAATCCTCACACACACCTCCAACTGATACATATGACGTCATCAATCACACCTACGTAACAAACTCAGCTACCACATCTGACCTTGAGCTTTGGCAGCTTTCGGGCTTGTAAACATATAGATGCACCACAAGGGTTGGGCGCTGGCACCAGGGGAGTGCTGAGCCCCGCCTCCTCAGACCTGGCCGGTGAAGCATCAGCTGCTGCTGCTCACTCCTCGTACCCTTTGTACTGAAATCTAAGCGGTAAGGAGAGCTGCCTTGTCCTGGGAGCTGCTTTGGTGAATTATCAAGCAGTATGGCAGGCAGCCCTGAGTTTGTAATCCGTCCAGTGGGTGCCTGGGGGGGATGTTCAATCTCTTAGCTAGCTGGGAAGATAGTGCTATTTCAAGTTTAGAAATCCACAAGAAAACAGAGCTAAGGAAGGAAGGAGACGGTTGCAGTCAATCCACCGGAGACGGGTGCTGTAGTCATGGCCTTATTCTTAGCTTTGGTGGCCCCAACTTAATGGAGCAGAAAAACAACCAAGATTAGCAAACTGCAGTGCTAAGGGCAGACTCAGTTCAATGGGAAGACCGTGAAGTCCCAAAAACTCCAAAGAAAGGGAAGCTTCTTTTTATTTCCAGAGAAAAGGGGCATTCTTCAACCTCTCATTGACAACAGCACCCCAAGTGAGAAATGTCCTTAAATGGGTTCAAGGTAACAGATGGTAAAACAGAACTGAAACATTAGTAATCACCGAGGCTCCTCTCATCATTATCAGTATTGATAACGAGAGAGACTGACTTAAAAATATCTTACAAGGCTCTGAAATCTGCATTTTTGTTTACATGGACTTCACCGACTTTCCATTTTGATACTGCAGATGAACAGGTCTTCATGGTTTCAGGGCAGCAGAAGGGTTAATAGAGGCAATTGAAAGTCAATACTATTCTAACTCATGCAGTGCGAGGAAAACTCCAGAGCTCTAGGAAACCTACTGCCCAACTGTACATTTCAGCTTAATTCCCGTTTTATTGTTTTGCCAACATGACTTCCAACTCTTTATGCTTTACAGCTGGCCAAGAATTAAGTCCGCATTAAATACAAAATTAATTTGTCTTTGGATTTAATTTTTTAAATTAATAGCAAAGTGCTATGTAGAGAGGAGTCAGTGTACCCAAACATTGAAACAGAAAATAAAAATTCACTGAAAAACTGTTCAGCAATGTGTGTATATGCACGTGCATGTGTGCCTGTGTGAGAGTAAAACAGTCACTGACTGCCCCTTTGTCATTCCCTTAAATACAGTTAATTATTGGACTCATATGGATCTGTGTCTTCAAAGCACATGATTTAAGTGCTTATCACTAACATCACATTTTGACTAAACACTAATCCAAGTGTGATCCCAACGCTGATATGACACCACAAGCTTATTTTATACAGAATTATATTTAATAATTTACCTGTGTGTGACAGCGTCTCAGAGTGTAGCTCCGGCTCTCATGGAACTCACAATACTGACTCGGTGCCTGAGGCTGACTGAGATTGCAGGTGAGAGCCACAACCCTGCCTGAAACCCAATTTTGAATATAACCCTGTTAAAAGACTCTACTGAAGTATTAAAAATTAAGACCCTGTGGTGTAAATATTTCATCACAGCCCTTTACAGCTGGCAGCTATGGACCGCCCCATGCCGGAACAGAGTCTTCTGGAGGGTCAGGCAGTTCTTCCCTCTCCACCTCTTGGCCAGGTCAGGCGTTCAATAGCTGTTTACTTAGTGGGTTTGTAATTTACACTGACAAAGCTGCTTGGCTTACTTAGTATTTATGTCCTCCCAAATGTAGATGTCATTAAAAAGAACAAAGTATTGAAATGCTAAACCGTATGATAGTTTCAGCAATCCAAAAATCATTAAGAATGCATAAATGTACCACAGCAAACCCTAACTATTTGAAAAAAATCAGGATTAGAGAAGTGAACTAAACATTTGAGGCCAACTCTCTCTACCAAAGCCCCTGGGAATGTTACCTCCAGGATATACTGCTTACTATAAATGCCTACAATTTCATATTTTAATTAAACCATTATTTTTTCACATTGAAAATGATCGTTTACTTCTAAATAAAAGCACAGTGGTTTTGTATAAAGCCTAATGTCTAATATCGAATGAAAAGGAGCAAAAATCTCCCAGAGCTTATGTGATCCTTTTGTGTCAAATCATCTGGAAACCTGTCATCTGAAGATTCAAGTGTCTGTCTATATTAAGGCTGTCCTACTCTGTAAAGCAAATCCTCTCCTCACCTTTAAAAAGCTGTTATTAATTCTGTCAAGACTTACCACCAGAAGGGAAAGGACACAGATATTATTTGAAGTTGTATGTTGGCACACGAGCACAACTGCAGCAGGTTCCAACAAAAGCAGAAGTCACAAAAGCATTCTCACATCCCACTAATAATACTTTCTTAATGTCATTCTCAAAGAAATATCAATTTAACTGCAAAAGCCTTGTTCAACCAACCAAACCATTTCTGTAGACCTGAGAGAAACCAGAAATCCAAAATTGAGTTGACATGCCCACTTTGTCACTTATTTTACTCCTTGACATCAAATACCTGACATGCTTAATTTGAAATTGGGTTTTATTGTTTTTTTTTTTTTTTGGAAGTGTCATTGAAAAGGAATTTTTACAATTCTTGATGAAGCAAAGGGATGGTATGAGTCGAAGATCCACATAGCAGGACTCTCTGACTAGGCTTTGCAGTCACTATTAGGAGCAATGCTTCGCATTTCTCCCAGGATAAAGTCTTTGTCACATTTTTCACCAGAATAGTCAACCATCCTGAGGTTTGGACAACATTCGCTCTTGCTGTAATGTTTAAGGGAATGATTTTCATTAATGCTTGAAAGCTCTCAGCTATATTGTACTTTACATCAAATTAGGTAGAGAATAGCTATTGTAAACCTGTCAGCACATCTCTAACATGTCTTCTCTAGGCTCCACCTGCTCTGTGCTGCCCACTATTGGAAATGTATTATGGGAATTGTGATGCTATCCACTGGGGTTACTTTAGTATAAAAGCATAGACATACTTTCTGGCTGCTTGAGTGAGTGCTAAGATACAACATCCTTCTAAGAGATAAAGGCTGATTAGGAGTAACTAAACGTATTAAATATGAAGGGCATCGGTAGGAGCAGAGGGGACCAGGAACTACCTTGGTGTTCTATGGGGCAGCAGCAGCAGCAGCAGCAGGGCAGAGGACAGAGTGTAGAGCTTCAGTGAGAATCACTGCACGAGGCTGCTGTTCTGTACTCACAAGGAAATACGAAGGTACCATCATACACATCAACAGAAAGCCACAATTACTGATGCAACTGGAAGGTGACATATAGGCTCATTCTTCGTGGACCGTCTGTCTGCTCCATCAGATAATTCACCTCTTAGGTCTTTCCCTTTCAAGCAAATAACCACTGCTGGTTAATTTTTGCCTCACATTTTGCTTTTCCTAATAGCAGGATAACTGAACTGTCCAGTGATCCGATAGCATCAACTTTTATGTTGGCTTTCACTCTGATCAGAGTATAACCGAAGTGTTAAGAATTTAAATTCTACCCATCAGTAAGTACACATAGGACTCCATTTTGAGGATTACACCTCTTCTACAGAAAGTGAACCTAAAATTCCTTTAAAAGCTTTAAAAGGTTAGATTCCCTCCAAGCCCCTTAGCCTTTGATACCTGCTCTGGAAAGCCAAACTGCTGCTCGGTATGTGTGTGGCCACATACACACTCACAGCATTCGGTGGCTTCGAAGTAGCAACCTCCCCCTTTGGAAAGTGCAAAACATGTCATCCCTCCATTCTGCTGCTGGACTTGAGAATTAAAGCCAACCAGGCCTGCCCACGGCAGAAGACAGTGGGATACAAGAACGTTCCCCATATCCGTCTGGAGACATTAAACAACATACAGTCCCGGGGGTGGGGGGGTCCCGCTCCGACGACTTAGTAAAATGTCAGGTGCTCGTGCAAGTACCGGGGCGCCGCGGCGGCTGCAAAAACGCCTCTGACCGGGTCGCCTGGGCCTCCGCTGCCGGCGTGGCGACACCGCAGAGCCCCGGGCCCTCCGCCGCGCACGGCTTCCCGACAGCAGCGGGGCGGCCACCGGGCCCTCGTCCCTCCGGATCCCCCGCCGCGGGTACCCCGGCCTCTGCCTTCCCGCCACCATTACCCCCCGCGGCCTCGGTGGAAGATGAAGAGGGCAGGGTGCCGGGAGAGTCGGCGGCGACATCGTCGTCGTGCAACGCGGTCCCCGAGGGTTCCATCCCCTTAAAAGCGGGCTCTCCATTTTTAGCTGCATCCTCGGCGGGCGGAGGTCTCCCATGTTGACAGGTCTCTCGCCTCCTCGCACAAAATGGGGCCGGGGAGCGGCCGCCGCCGGCTCCATGGGCGCCGCCATTTTGTGAGGCGCCGCGGAGCACGGCCGTGTGTGTGTGTGTGCGAGAGTGTGTGTGTGTGTGCGTGCGCGCGCGTGTAATGGTTGAAGAGAGTGACCCCCCTCTAGGGAATCCCCGGCGCTGACGGCTACGCAAGGGGCCGTGCGCAAGTGCCGCGCGCAGGGAACCCGCACAGCCCCGGCCGGCCGCGGCCCCGGCCCGGCCCGCCACGGTCACCCCACCCCACCCCACCCCACCCGTGCGCCGCGCGCCTCGCCTCCGGCCGGGCAGGGTCTCCGCCCCTCAACAGGCTAGCGAGACACTCACTGGTCCTCGGGTGTCAGGAATTTCCTAGCCACACCTTATTCCGACCCCGTTTTAAGACATAAACTTTACTTGGGGAAATAAATCCGTTTCCTAGAGCGAGTACCGGAAGCGTGCTTCGCTGTATTACATAATTCCCTTTTCTCTCTCCCCCCCCCCTTCCCCACCCGCCTCTCGCCACCCCATAGGAGCTCCCATTGGAAAGACTACCTGAAATAACCTATCCAGACTCTTCCTATCCTTGTGACCTTGGGCTAGTGACTTTGCCCGTAGTGGCTGTCTCTAAAATGGGAATACTGATACACCGGGAGGTGGGGGGGGGGGCGTCGAGGAGGGGGGGAAACGTGATGCTTAACGTTTGCAGACGAAGGAGGGCTCCAGCACCCTGGTAAATGCAAATTTAGGTTTGTTTTTTTTTTAAAGATGAAAATTTGAATTCCCTGTTCACACATTAAAAAAATATATTACTACAGAAAACTGAAAGGGTAACGTTCTGCCCTTTATTTTTAAAGATATTAGTGCAAAAACACAAACGTTATCCTCAAAGTTCCAGAGGCTGTTTTCTAACCGGCGCAATTACTGTTTGCATGACTCCCGGCCCGGTGCACTAAACCGACCAAAAAGGCAAGACGGGTGAAGAGCCCGACTCTATCGCCACAAAAAAAAGTAGGGCAGGCAGTTCACCCCGTATTCCACGTACAGTTTGTCAAAGTGAGTTTACGGCCCCGGCATGGAAAACGTGCTCGCAGGGCCCCGGCATTGTAGCACACAGCCGGGAGGCCGGCTCCTCCAAGCCCTAACCTCTCCCGCAGGCTGCCAGCCGACTCCTCCCGGGGCGGCCGGGGAGAACTGCGCCGCGCGAGCCTCGGGGTGGCGGGAGCCACGGCGGGGACTCGAACGTCGCCTCCGCCCCTAACCCCGGAACAACCGGTAGTGGCCGTTTCCCCGCGCCGCACCCCCCTCCCCCTTCTCTTTTTCCGCCCGCTTTTGTGTGCGTGCGAAATGTGCTGCACATTGCAGATGAACCCTAAGCCGGGCGAGCCGAGTCTATTGTTCCCCGCGAGGAGCCGCCGCGACCGTGTGGAGCCAGGCGCAGTGCAGCGGCCGGCCCTCGGGGGGCGCTGTGCGGCGCTGGCGGAGCCCCGGGCCGTGGCGGCAGCAGCGGCGGCGGCGGCGGCGGCGGCGGCTGAGAGGGAAGGCTGGCGGGCGGGCAGGCAGGCCGGCGGGCGGCGCGCAGCGGCTCGGCTGCCGCCGGAGCCCGTGCCCGGGGACGCCCGGGCCGCCGCCGCTGCTGCTGCTGCTGCTGCCACCACCACCACCTCCACCGCCGCTGCCGCGCGTGAATGTGTGCGAGGGCCCCGCGGAGCCGCGGCCCGGATCCACGCTGTCACCCCGATCTCCTCCACAAGCCACCACACAGACCTCCCCCTCCCCACGCGGCCCCGCCTGCCCCGGCCCCGCCGCGCCGCCGCCGAAACTCCCAGGCCTGCGGCCGCCCCGGCCCCTCGCCTCCGCTCCCCCGGCCCCCGGGCCGGCTCGCGCGTCCCCGGCCGCAGCACCATGTTGAATCGCGTCCCCGGGCCGAGCCGCTAGGGCCGGCGGCGCTGAGAGGCGGGCAGAGGCCGGGCCGCGGGAGGCGGCGAGGCAGGGTGGGGGCCGCGTTCGCCCCGCGGCTCCGCGCCCGCCCGGCCGGCCGGCCGCCCGTCGCCAGCCCCTCTAGTTTCGCTCCCGTTCCTTTAAACTTTTTTAGAAATTCCCCTCCCTCCGGCCCTGCGCTCCCCCTGGCCTCCCGCTCCCTCCTTCCCCTCCTCCTCGCCTCCTCCCCCTCCCTCCTCCCTCCCTGCGCCGCCGCCGCCGCCGCCGCCGCTGCCGCCGCCGCCGCCGCCGCCGCCGCCACCACCACCGCCGGCCCATGACTGAGCCCCGCCACCGCCGGCCGAGGAATGGGCTCCGGGCGCTGGTAGGGAGCGCGGGGAGCGGGGGCCGCGTCTGAAGCGCGATCCGGGTTTTCGGGAGACCTCCTTTGGCAAAATAATGGCAAACTCGACGGGGAAGGCGCCTCCGGACGAGCGGAGGAAGGGACTGGCTTTCCTGGACGAGCTGCGGCAGTTCCACCACAGCAGAGGGTGAGAGCAGGACCGGGAGGGGGCGGCGAGCCGGGGCGAACGGGGCCCGCGGCGGGCGCGGGGGTCCCGGTGACAAGTGCGGGGCTTTCTGTCGCCCGCAGGTCGCCTTTTAAGAAGATCCCTGCGGTGGGTGGGAAGGAGCTGGATCTTCACGGGCTCTACACCAGAGTCACTACTTTAGGCGGATTCGCGAAGGTGAGTGGAAGTTTTTAATTTGTATTTCCCTCTCGCTGGCCTGCTTCGAAAAGTGTGCTCCGGCCCGGGAGCGGGCGCCCGGGGCCGAGGTGGCGGGGGTGGGGTGGGGTGTGTGTGTGGGGGGGGGGCACGGTCGGCGGGGCACACGGCGTTCTCGGCGCTCGCAGCCGGTGGCTCGGAGGCGGCCCGCGGCGGGGCTGTTTTCGGCCTGGTGGCTCGCGTGCGCGCGGAGGGCGCGGGGCTGGGCGGGCGGTGCGGCCCGGCGGCGGGGAGCGCCCTGCCCGGTGTCCGGCCGTCCCCGCGGGGTCTGAGCGGCGCGGCGGGGAGCGCGGGCGAGTGGGGTGCCCGCCCGCCG
>OU015748.1:119478866-119494165 GCA_907169655.1 Acomys percivali
GCCTGCCCGCCCGCGAGTCAGCGCCGCCGCCGCCGCCGCCGCGGCTGCCGCTCTAGCACAGGCGGAGACACAGAGACACACACACAGACTCTGAGCAGTTTTCGTGCAACTCAAAATTAGCGCGGGCAGGTTTAACATCGATAATCGGCTGCGAAATGATCCCGGCGGCCGGGGGCGCAGCCTCGGCCCGCTCGCCCTGGCTTTCTACAGCTAACAAAAGAAAGCAGGACCTGTCTGCAAATAGCCATCTTAGGCTTCAAGGCTAGGCAGAAGCTGTAGGCCTCAAAGAAGGGCCTATGGAGATGGATAGATCTGGGAGAGGGATCCGAGTCGGCCCCGGCCCCGGCGCCCCCCCAGAGCCCGCGGACGTCGCTGTCCGGAGCAGTATTGATCCTTTTGAACTTTTTTTTCCTTCTCTTTAGTGTAAACCGACCGCGTAGAGATTTAAAAGGGGGCGACAGAGGGACTTGCGATTGGTTATTGTCCGGGCTTCAAAAACAAAACAAACCCACCAACACCCCCCCCCCCCAAAAAAAAAAACAAAAAAAAAGACGGCCAAAGCAAGGCCCTCCTGTGAAAACAACAGTGTTTGGAGCAACCCTGGCTTAGTAACTCTTGCGGGTCGACCCCAGCCAGACTGATCCTTAGGTGTCTGGAGAGCTCTGCAGATGGGCGTTTAGCTCCCAAGTTAGGGGAGGTTTTCCTTGGATTGGGCACTTTCAGACAAGTGTGCCTGTGTTTTTAACAGGTTTCTGAGAAGAATCAGTGGGGAGAAATTGTTGAAGAGTTCAACTTTCCCAGAAGTTGTTCTAACGCTGCCTTTGCTTTAAAACAGTATTACTTGCGGTGAGTAGTGGTGACTTTTCCACAGTTTTTGCAACGAGGGACTTAAAGAACAACAAAATGTGTGCTCTAAACAGTTTCCAGCCCCTTGTTAATTTCAGTCTGAGAAACATTTACTGCCAGTAAAGTGAGATGCTAAGAGGCTGAAGTTTTCCTCATATTCAAATGCGGTTATTTACATTATTCATACAAAGTCATTACAGGTGACACCCATATCCTATCTTGTAAACATTCTTTTGTGACATTGTTATTGACTGCTTGTGCGATAGCCATTGAGGGCCAGAAAGATGGTGCTTAGTAAGACTCAAGATACTTAATGAAACTTTGTAACCTGTGGGAGGAATTTTTTTTTTTTTTTTCCTTCTTTCTTAGGAAACTCCTTAACCCTCTACAAATTCTGGGTTTAGTGATTTTTATTTTATTTCGCTTTTTCTTAAAAAGGAAACTTACTGCTTGGAACTGTTACTCAGTGAATTGTCAATGGAATATGTTTACATAAATAATATAATGCAGATGCCTTGGCTGACCAGGCTTACTTTTTGGACTCTTACTGTTGTTGAATTTCTGAGAAACTTAAAAATATTCAGTATCTTTAGAAAAATGGGGATTATGTGAAACAAGGTACTATGGTTGGAATTTTCTTTTTTTCTTCCCTTTTATTTTGACTGCTTACTCAAGAAAGTAAATTTCTTACTTTGTTGGTATATGATTTAGTCTAGATAATGTATTCAGTGACTTTTGGGTTTTTCTCTCCTAGATTTTCTTCTATAGGTACTTTCATATTGTACTTTATTTTGAGTTCAGCCTTTATTTTTGATTATCTATAGTGTTGTTGGTTATTTAAAATTAAAATAATGATCCTAATATTTCTAATGTTGGTAGTGGTGATATTACAAGATAGCCTTTTTTTTTTTTTTTTTTTTTTTTTTTGTAATGTGGCTTATTAATAATTAGAGTTTTGTGTTGCTTCAAGTGCACTAGTTAGTCTGTGTAGCTCTCAGCATTCTGAAATAGGAAACAGGGGAGTTGCACAGGTGTACTTCCTATTGGCTGCCTTAGATTGACTTCAGACTTGACGCTGAAGCTCACAGGGCCTGGCAGTTACTGAGTTCCGTAGAAACTCTAGAAAATACCAGGGGTGTGTGTGTGTGTGTGTGTGTGTGTGTGTGTATGTGTGTGTGTGCCTTTTTAAAGAAAAGGATTTAAAAACAAACAATAACAACAACAACAAACTTCTCATACTCTTGACTTAGTAATGGAGTGAGAATAAGAATTTAATGCTTAGATGATAGTCGCTTGATTATTTCTCTTTCAGATACTGAGAGGTCGTGCTAATACACATTAGGGCTTTGTGTTAATCAACTCAAAACACTTAGTATTTTGTATGTTTTAATTTGTATCCTTTAAAGATATGTTTAGTATTTATTAAATGTATAGATTAAAAACCTATGTTCTGTGCTGAATGGTATATCTGACTGGTGAGGGGTGTGTGTGTGTGTGTTTGTGTTTGTGTGTGTGTGTATGTGTGTTTCTGTAAACTCTGCATTCATCTTAATCAGCATAATTAATGAAATGCCTGGATTCTTTTACAAAGTTTAATTGTAAGTATTTTGTTTCGTGTTGTCATTTCTCTCTTGGGATTATGTCATACATGACTTGTACGTGTAGCTACATACATTACTTGTATGTCAGGCGTGACTTGTACGTATAGCTACATACATTACTTTTATATCCTACATGACTTGTACGTGTAGCTACTCTTTAACCATTGCCTTCAAGATTGTTTACAGTGTTTACATTGTTCTTGGGTCAGCTTGGGCCCTGAGTTCTTATTAGAAGCTGTTTGGAACTATGTCCTTAGCTAAAGTTGTTTTTCCTCCATATGTGACTCTCCAGCTTGGCTTTCGTAAGGCTGTAGCTAGGTTACTGAGAAAGAGTGGAAGCATTTGTTTTGGAAAATAAAACCATGTGAAGATTTGCATGGCTTGCAAAGAAATAGGATGCTTAAACATTGGGTACTACCAACCTTGACAGAATTTTCCCTACTGGTGTATTGCAGTTAGAGGATATATATTATCCTGGGCTTATACACTCACCTCTAAAAGAATTTAATTGGCAAACCAGATGCCAAACTCTTAACAATAATTCTATTGGTTAACCATAAGAGCGCCTTCTCAGTCAGATATGGAAATGAAGTGACTTGGTGAGCTACCTCCTTCCTATCTCAGATTTAACTCCACGGTTTCTGAAAAAGCAGAAGAGGCATTGTATCTCGGTGGGTTTATTTTGTTTGGGTGGGTTTTGTTTTTTTGTTTTGTTTAGATGGCATCTGTGTCTATGTGGCTCAGGGCAATCCTCCTGCCTCAGCATTCCAGTTCTGGGATTATAAGCATGCCTGCCTTTTTCAATATCCTAAATTACAAGTTGACCATCCATATAGATACGTACATATTGAATGTGAGCTGCTTTTTCATTGGATGTATCGTAAGGCTGTCCTTGCTGCTGTTAGCTCTCTTTACAAGGTTCACACTCACCTGTATTCCCCTGTAGTTACACACTTAATTGAATGGGCAGAATCATTTGCCATAGCTACGTCCCAGTACAGACGGTAAGAGCAGACCGTTCTAACAGTTCCTCTATGTTCTTTTTGGTCCAGATATAGTTATTAAGTATAGAGACATTGTACTCTGCCAAAAGTTAGGTTAAATATATCAAATATACATCCATTCAACTGTAGGTTATCTACAAAAAGAATTTCAGCTTAAAACTTAATATACTGTTGATAATTTAATACTGGCATTTAATATTTTTATTTTTAAAAAAGATTTATTTATTTATGTATACAGTGTTCTGTCTGCACGTACAGAAGGCACCAGATCTCGTTATAGATGGTTGTGAGCCACCATGTGGTTGCTGGGAATTGAACTCAGGACCTTTGGAAAAGCAGCGAGTGCGCTCATCCTCTGAGCCATCTCCCCAGCCCCCTAATATTTTTATTTTTAAATGATCCATTTATTTGTATTTTTTGTGCATTGATGTTTTGTCAGCATGCATGTCTGTCTGGGTAAGGGTGTCAAATCCCTTAGAGCAGGAGTTACAGACGGTTGTGAGCTGCCCTGTGGGTGCTGGGAATTGAGCCTGGGTCCTTAGGAAGAGCAGCAAGTGCTCTTAACTGCCAAGCCATCTCTCCAGCCCCCTGGTGTTTAATTTTTAAAAATTCAAGTGCCTGCTGTCAGTTCCTAAAATTATTACATTTATTTTATTTAAAAATTATATTTTGGCCTGGTGGTAGTGGCGCATGCCTTTAATCCTAGCACTTGGGAGGCACAGGCAGTTGGATCACTGTGAGTTCAAGGCTAGCCTGGTCTACAAAGCAAGTCCAGGACAGCCAAGGCTGCACAGAGAAACCCCATCTTGAAACCCTGCCCCCCCCCCAAAAAAAAAAGGAAAAAAAAAATTTAAGATGAGTGATGGTGGCACATACCTTTAATCCCAGCACTCAGGAAGGAGGCAGGGGCAAAGGCCGGGCATGGTGGTGCACGCCTTTAATCCCAGCACTCTGGAGGCAGAGGCAGGTGGATTGATGGGAGTTCAAGGCCAGACTGGTCTACAAAGTGAGTCCAGGGCAGCCAGGGCCACACAGAGAAACCCTGTCTCAAAAAAAAAAAAAAAAAAAAAAAGGAAATATATATTTTTTTATTTATTTATTTATTTCTAATCAGCTCTTAAATGATTATAACATATTTTCCAATTAGCACCTTTCTTGCCATATTCATCTTGGTGTGTTCCACAATGCTTGTTGTTAGAATGTTTAAAAAAGGATAAGATATAATTTCCCCAATTTTTTTTATGGAGAAACTCAAACGTCAAAAATTTATTGTAATTGCTTGGTAAAATTTACAATATTATGCTGCATGTTATTGACAAGTGATTCTTATAAAGTATAATTGGAAGTCGCACGTGGTTAGCGCTGAGCCCAGGTGTATCTGTGACTGCTTTGCTATTTACCTGGTGAACCTTATTTTAATTTTGCCCTACTTTGGTACTAAGATTTAGGGACAATTTGCTATTCTTACTTGGGTTTTACTTATTAAAGAATTTAAAGTTTTACGGCTGGAGAGATGGCTCAGTGGTTAAGAATCCTGTCTGCTCTTCCAAAGGACCCGGGTTCAGTTCTCAGCACCCACATGGCAGCTCACTGTCTGTAACTATAATTCTAGAGCTCTGACACCCACACACCAGTGCAGATAGAATTTTTTTAAAAAATAAAAATAAAAATAAATAAAAAAAAAAGAAAGAAAGAAAAAAAAAAAGAACTTAAAGTTTTAGCCCAGAGTATGGCACATGCCTTTATTCCCAACAGTTGGGAGTCAGAGACAGGCAGCTATCTTGAGTTGAAGGCCAGCTTGGTGTACAGAGTGAGTTCCAGGACAGCTGGGGCTACACAGAGAAATCCTTTCTCAAAAAAAAAAAAAAAAAAAAAAAAAAAAATTAAGTTTTGATATAAGGTTTATGTAAATATTTAATCTGAGACTATTTTTCATTTATAACACCTGGAATGCAGCTATAACTTGATGTGTTGTTTATAAAACTTGGAAATTTTAGAAAGGAGGTGAAATCCACCCCCCTCTCCCTTTGGTTTTCTGAGACAGGGTTTCTCTATGTAGCCTCGGCTGTCCTAGACTCACTTTGTAGACCAGGCTGGTGTGGAATTCACCGGATCCACCTGCCTCTGCCTCCTGAGTGTGTATGCCAGCACACCGAGCTGAGGCGAAGTATCTTAGACATTGAAATTTTACTGTAGAAAACTCTCATGTTAACTGTTGTTGTTTTGTCTTTTGTGGTTTTTGTTTTTTTTGTGTTTGAAACTTGTAGCACTGCTTTTTTTTTTTTTTTTTTTGGTATGCATGCACTTTTGGGATAGTTGAGGACTTGGGTAAAATTATATTCACATTTGTAGTCACAATGTGAATTCTGTTTGTTTTTTGTTTTGTTTTGTTTTCTGACTGGGTAGAGATCTTTAATTACATGAGTTTTGTTACAAGCATTTAACTTTTATCAGTTAAATGACATGAATGCATTTAGGGCTTGTCAGCAAGGGGCTGCCATGCAGGTCGCCAGTACCACGCAGGTCTGTGAGATTTATGAATGCCTTGAGGTGAAGCCAAAGAACACTTCAGTATTGTTCAGTAAGTAAGTAAAGTGACTCACTGAGTTTGTCACTTGCTAAACAGATTACTCCTAGTCAGGACAGGAAAATAAAATAATAATGGGGCAGAAGAATGACACTACTACCTTAGTAAGTTCCTCATGTGAGGCTTGTAACTTTAATTTGAAAAGTGCTATCCCTTTGTTTTGAGCAGACCTGAGCTTTGACATTTTATGACAGCGCGTTACATCTCTGGGAAGTTTGTAGACTTGTTGACATGGAAGTAGAACGTAGAGGAGGGAAGCTTAAAGCCAGATCAGGACGCAGTTTTGTGTCAGCTCTCAAAATCCATGTCGATAAGCAGCATACATTTGCTCAAACTAGAAGTCAATGCACTTGCCTAGCTAGACAGTTGAGCCAGGTTACACACTAGAGTTTGTAACACCCCTCCCCCACCCTGCCTCCAGCATGCCAAGGACTCTACCCCTGAGCTGCATCCTCGGCCCACCTAAAATGCATATATGCCTTTTCATCTAAACCTTACGCCTCATCTGTGAACTAAAAATAGCTTGTTTGTGATGAGAAGTGCCACTGAGTAATAGCCGCTCTGCTCTTGAGGGACGGACAGGCACGTTCATGGCGAGCTCCGTGTGAGACCCACTGTGATGTCACAGGAAAGCCTCTCCTATAACAAGCTCTTCTGTAGTCTGTAATGAAGTTGGAAGGGGGACAAGGAAGGGCACTCTAACCCATCAGCACGCAGACACCCAATGTATAAATTTAGGTAAAGACTATTTATTGTACCTTCCACAGGCCTACTAGAGATTAATGATAAAATGGGTTTGTCAGAGTGAAGAAGGGATGCATGGCCAACAGGGTGAGGGCAGCTGGCTTCCTCTCTCTGCCTCCTTCCATCCTGATGTTCTTTGGGAGTCACATGTGTTTGTGCTCTGTAAAGTACCATGTTCCTGAAGTGTACTGCGTGCCTTATAGAAAAGGTTAGATGAATCTGAGGGTTGAATGGAGGGTCGGCTAGTTTACTGCATGGGATTTGGAGATCACTGTGGGAGTGCCCGACTCTTCAGAGGTTTAGAAAACCCACTCTTCCTGCTCTCCCAACTCAAGCACTGCTGAGGTGCTGGAGCACAGTTTGGGAAATCTGAACTAGAAGAAATGAGATTAGGAAGAAAAAAATGAGTAGGTAAATATGGACTATTTTTATATTATGCACATAATTTCTACATATTTAACTTTTAAAAATGGAGAGAATTTCACTGTGTAGCTCAGACTGGCCCTAAGCTCATGATTATCCTGCCTCTGTTTCCTGAATGCTAGAGCTACAGGTATGTATTGGCTTTTCCTGGCACGCGCGCGTGCGTGCGTGCGTGCGTGCGTGCGTGCGTGTGTGTGTAGTGTGTGCGTGCGTGTGTGTAGTGTGTGCATGTGTGTATAGTGTGCATGTGTGTATAGTGTATATGTGTGTGTATAGTGTGTGGGTGTGCGCCCGCGCATGTGTATAGAACTGTTATTTGCATATCTTCTCGTTAAATAGTAGTTCTTATAGGGAGATATTAAGGGTATCATGTTCACTGACAGGAAAAGAAGATTAAAAACACACTGTAATTCAAATGTTAGAAGAAAATTTGAGCCTCAAAGATAAGCAGTAGCCTTAGTGTAAAAATGGGGGTGTGGGGGGAAGATACCAGTGTAGGAGAAAATGAATGTAGCTCAAATGTGGTAACGTGGTAGAAGCCAAATACAGAAAGAAAAGAAAGAAAAAACAAAAAGAAAAGAGGGGGAGAGGAGGGGAGGGAGGGAGGCAAGAAAGGAAAGCAAGCAAAAAGAAGACAATGTTCTATCTTTGGTTTGGTAGTGGAACTCAGGGCCTCCTTCAAGGCCAAGTGCTCTGCCTGACTGTGTCTCAGAGTGTGTGACAAAAGATTAAGTCAGGCCCAGTGAGATGGCTCAGTGGTTAGAGGTGTTTGCTACCAGCCCTGGGTTCCATCCCTAGGACCCACACGTCAGGAGGAGAGAGCCAGCTTCTACAAGCTGTCCTTCTCATGTCCACACCCAAAACCACACAAAATAAATAAGTAATGCAAAAAAGTTGTGTCGCAGAAACATTTGTTTTTGTGATCATCCTTCTAAAAAGAGTTTATAACAACTTTGATTTTGTTGGGTCTTTATATTTAGGTTCTTATTTGAACTAGCTGTTCTCACAAGTCAAGTCCTAATAGAGACCGCCTTTTAAGAAAAAAAAAATGTTATATTTGTATTGCAATTTTGGGTTTTAAAAAATTATGTAAAGTTTCTCTGAAGAATTGTGGTAGTTATTGCTTTTATTACTAGTAATTGTGTTGAATTTGATGCTAGTTCTGCTAGAAATTTGTGTTTTTGTTCTCGTCTATGACTGAAAACTGAGAAAGTCATATCCTGGATTTTGATATTGGAGAAACGCTGTTAGCAGTAGATAGTGGTTGAAGAAGACGACGTTATTGGCTGTAGAAAGAAGATGTCTGGACTAAAGCTATCTCTAGTTTATAACTTGAAATGATAAGAGTGTTTAAAATTGTATGTATGTATGTATGTTTGTATGTATGTATGTATGTATGCGTGCATGCATTTGCTCACTGTATATGTGTGTGTCACAGCAGGTGTGTAGAGGTCAGAGAACAACTTTGGAGAGTCTGTCCTCCGCAGTGTGGACTCTAGGGATCAAACGCAGCTCATCTGGCTTTTAGTATGGTGTGCACTTTTGATAAAAAAAATAAATTACTGGCTTTTGAAATTAAAATAAATACATGTAACATTTTCATTTATCCTCAGTGGAGCAAAAAAAATTTGGCAATTTCATTTGGTCCAAATTAAAAAAAAAAAAAAAAAGAAGAAGGCAATGAGTTTGGGAGCCTCTGTAAGATCTGTCTACTAATGCAGTCTTCTAGGGAATAACTTTGTGGCGCCCTGTCGTAAAGAGCTACGTGTAAACTGTCATTCCCATTTTAAGTGCCTGCTAAAATTGCTAACTTAGAAAGACATTTTGTGTTTTTCAAAACACACCTTAACCCCTTTATGTCTTACAAATCATTATCATATGTAATATTCTCCATTAGTCACAGTTACTAAATATCCTCAGATACAGCTCATGTCCCACGAGTGTATGTTTTCATTTGCCAGCCTTTAGATTATCTGTTAATGTGATCATTATGCTTTTTAAGAAACAAGGGCAACTGTATATGTTTTTTTCTAAGAAACAGTCATATTACTGGGCTTATTTAGACTTTACAAATTATGTTGTAAATTGAGGTATTTGTTTTTACAAAATGCATGCTCTTTTGACTGAGTATATTGTGATAAGCTGTTGTTGGGACTGAAAACTCTTGGTGATGTCTAGGAATAATTAGTGCATTCAGTGTTGTTGCCTAGTGACAGAACTGAAGTTCTGTGAACCGCTGGATCAGTATACAGGACTCACCCCCAGAGTGTGTTGTGATGGGACCTGAAAAAGGTGATTTTTTTTTTCCTATGTGTTAGCTGCTGGGTCTTACCTTCTTTTTCCCATATGCCATACTTTTATTAAAGTAATGAGGTCATTTAATTTGTCCCTTAGAACGCCCTAACTTCTAGAATCTAGAATACATCCTTCTGAAGCCAGTTAACCGGCTCTCCCACCCTGTTATCCTGAACATAGCTGGACCTAAAGGTTGATAACACGCAGCGTTAATACGTAGGTGTGCTTTGTAAGTGGTGCTTTGCTGTCTGAGCCACTGTGTGGTACTAACGTGTTCACGTTATGGTAAGACTGACCTGTGGATTTAGTAGTTAGAAGGCTGAAACCGCGGTGTGGTAGTCAGTAGGCCGAAGTTTGAGGACAGTTGACCTAAGTAGCAATGAAACCAATTTAGTTGCTGAGATATCTGGCTTAACTTGGCACCAAAATGCTGGCCAGGGTTACATCCAGAACAAAGCCTCTAAGTGACATCTGCTCTGGGGCACCTGCTAAAGCTGCACCTGTCACAGGCAGAGCCTGGACACACCCTGCACTTTGTCTTTGAGTTTCAGAGTAGGTACCAAGATCTGTTTGACTCAGGGGGAGGGGGAGATCAAGGGAGCCTCTGAATCACATCACATCCTAACTACACTTACTTAATTTGGGTTTTAAGGACCAAAACCAAGGTTTTCTTTTCTTTTTTTGGTTTTTTGTTGTTTGTTTGTTTTGGTTTTTCAAGACAGGATTTCTCTGTGTAGCCTTGGCTGTCCTGGAACTCTCTCTCTCTTTACCAGGCTGGCCTGAACTCACAGATCTGCCAGCTTCTCACTCCCGAGTGCTGGAACTGAAGGTGTGGAGCTCCACCACCACCTCCCGTCAGCTTTTCTTCTAGCTGGAGAATTTTTTTTAGTATGTATTTGTTGTTGTTGTTTCTATATGAACTTCACATTATTCTTTCCAAATGAGAAATCATTAGTTTCATTGAATTTATTCAGTGTTTGTCATTTAGTGAGGATTCTTTTCTATCCCTGTTCCACTCAGTGGAGCTCACGTGTGAATTACTGTGAGAATAACAGTGCTACCATCAGGGCTGGGAGTGGGCAGGGGGCTCTCAGGAAAGACCTTATCTCAACAGAAGCTGAGCTATAGGAAACTTTGTTAAATGCAGTATTTCCACTTTGCGTGCGTGCGTGCGTGTATGGGTGTGTGCACATGTCCTTGTTTGTGTATGGTTGCATGTGTTTGGTGAACGTGCACAAGTGTCAGAGACAGGCTGACTTTGGATGCCATCTGTACAGCTAGCTGCATTCTGTCATTGAACTTGGAGCTCACGCGTTTAGGTCGGTCGTGGGCCAGTGAGCTTTCCCTCCTCAGTGCTCGGGCTACAGGTGCATACCACATCCTGCTTTGTTTGTTTTTCACTGTCTGAGTGTTGCTGCCTGCATGTTTGTCTGTGCACCGCTTACATGCATGCCTGGTGCCCACAAAGGCCAGGAGAGGATGTTGGAGCCTCTAGAACTAGATTTGGTTGTGATGTCGTGCTGGGAATTGAACCCTGGTCCTCTGGCAGGACATTCAGTGTTCTTAGCCACTGGGCCATCTCTCCAGCTCCCACATCCTGGTTTTTATGGGAATGCTGGCGATCTCAGTTCACGTCCTCATATTTTCACAACAAGCACTTTATTGAGTCATCTCCCTAGCCCTAGGATTTTATTTTTTCAAAGCTTTGTTCACATGCGACATTTATTTTGTTTCAATTTTAGAAACAATTATTGTTATTTAATCCTTGAAAAAAAAAAAACAACAGTCAGAAAATTCTTTATACTCCTGAGACTTCTCTTTTAGAGGCTTATGGGTTACTTTTAAGTCACGAGGGGCCATAGCTCCGAATAGCCCCTCCTCGCCCCTCCTCCCTTTTGCTTGCTCTGCGGATTGAGCCTGGCTTCTGCACATGCTAGGCAAGTCCGCCACCACCTAGTGAGCGTCTCCAGCCTCAGCTCCCAGCATCCCATGCTGGCCAGGGTTGCCAGGTAGGAAATTTGTTTTGTGTCTGTTCTGAGCACGCTTTGTCCCTTTTGCCAATTGTCCTATTTCCTGCTTTGCATGTTACAGAACACCATCCTCATCTCTCCCTTCTGTAATGTTGCTAAATATTTCAGGTACAGCCTATGTTCCAGGCGTGTTTAAGTTTTGTTTATCAGTAAATTTTATTGCCATGTAGTAGGGGTTAACCTGGAAAGTTTTCTTATGAAGGAGAATTTGAACGGCATTGTGTCATGATCTGTTGTTTGGACGATCACCTTATTGTAAAGGATGCCAAAGGTTCTTTGAGTTCTTTCTTACCATTACATGTAATGTTTGCTAAGTGTATCTAGTGATCGGTTGCTTTACAAAGATACTGCTTATCATATATTGTAACATATCTTTTATGGTGAAGTCATTTTGGGTCAAATTCTATTTTTTTCCTCCCCTAGACTAGTAATTAAGTAAAATGTTAATACAATCATGCATAAGGTCAGTAGGAAATTCTGTTGAAATGCGCACATGAGGCCCTGGGTTCCATATCTACCACCACAAAATAAGTAGATAAACAAATATGTAAATGTCAGAGCACATAAATTTGGGGTCCTTGGGTGAACTTAGTGTATCCGTAGTTACCCTGGGGCTGATGGGGCTTTCTTGTGCTTGAGGTTATGTTTTAAACAACAACAACAAAACCAAAAACTTTTAAAAAGGACTTATCAGGCCCGGCCTGGTGGTGCACACCTTTAATCCCAGCATTCGGGAGGCAGAGGCAGATGGATTTCTGTGGATTCGAGATCAGCCTGGTCAACAAAGCGAGTCCAGGGTAGGCAGGGCTGTTACACAGAGAAACCCTGTCCTGAAATAAAAACAAAAAAAGAATTTATCATTTTTAATTGTGTCTATGTTGTACATGCAAATGAGTACAGGTGTCCCAGGTGAAAGGAGCTGGTCCCCTGAAGCTGGAGCTGCAGGTGGCTGTGAGCTGCCCAGGACGGGTGCTGCGGCTGCAGCTCAGGTCCTCTGGGAGAGCAGCCAGTGCTCTTAACTGCCGAGCCATCTCTCCAGCCACCGAACTCAGTACCTTTGTAGCCCGTGTTTCCAAGTGTGTTCTTTAAGAATGGGTGACTGGGCAAGAGTACTTAGGAAGAAGTTTGGTGTATGCTTTTGAGTTTACGTCATTAGAGAATCACACTTCTGACTCCCCTTTCCACGTTGCTACACAGTAGTTAAGCCAAAAAAAAAGTCTATGATTTTAGGGCAATCTGGTTGATTTTCTTTTTTGCAGTGTTTTCTCTTTTGAAAATTAAAACACTTAGCTATTCATATGTAAATTCATATTTATACTTTATTTGGATTGATTATCAGTCGTATTTGCTTTATGACTTCTTTTTTACATCTCCGGTGCATGTGTACATGGTACATTGTGCTATGCTGCTGTTTAATCCTTTGATTTCTTTACAGGAATAGTGCCCATGTTTAGACTTTATGGTACATAAGCATATGTTTCCTAAGAATAGAAGTCTTCTTGCCAGGGCTGGGAGTCCATGCCTAGAACCACAGCATTAGGGAAGCTAAGGCAACAGCATTTCCAGGACTCTGGGCCAGTGAGGACTACACAGTGAGCTCGCAGTCAGTTTAATGTACTGAGAGTGTGTCTCAAAGAACAGATGGTTCAGCTAGAAAAGCATTGCCCTTTCAAGCACAAGGACTTGAGTTCGATCCCCAGAACCCAAGGAGAAATGCCAGGTGTGGTAGCTGCATGTTTGGAATACTAGTGCTGGAGAGGCCAGGGTGGGAGGGTGGCTGCCATCCTAGTTGGTGAGCAGCAGGCAGTGTCTTGCAGGAGGCAGGTGGTATTGAGGGTCACACATATGTTTGTACACACATATAAAAGCAACCCCCTTTAATAGAGATTTAACAGAAAATTTAGCATAGGCTCATTTGTATTATACAGATCTTATTGTATTATACAGATGCTTGTATTATACAGATGCTATAGTTGTCCTGTGCTATCCATGGTCAGGTGTTGTTTATTTACCTCCCTTTTTCCGGCTGTAGCAGCCCTTCTTTTTTTTTTTTTTTTTTTTAATTTAAGAATACTACCATTTTAAATAGTGCTGTCAAAACTGGGTATATTCGTGCATGCCTGTAAGTCTAACACTGTCATACGGTTTCAAGATCAGCCTGGGCTACACAGACATAGCACATCTGAGGTCAGCCTGGGAAATATTGGGAAGTCTTGCTTCAAATAAATGAAAGTGTGGGCCGGATGTGCACTAAAGTTGGTTTATCTTAGTGTTTCAGGATCCGATTTAGGTTAGGCATTTTGGGCAGGAGGCACTAGATGTCACTTTGAACCTTTATTGCTGGAGTTAATTTTGGTTAAGGTGCCCTGGTTTCTGCAGTGTATTTTGTCTTTGGTAATGAGGAGCCTGTGAGACATATTTTGAGACCGTGGAAGCATCTTGCTCACTTTTACCTCACAAGTTTAATGACTGTTGGTGGTTCTGGCTTGAACAGCTGCTCTGATACATTTGCACACACACTTTCTGAGCCGGTCCTTCCGGCTGTGTTTATAAGCTGGTGGCTAATAAGTCACTGGGTTAAGGGAAGTACTTTCATTTTATTTATTTTTAAGACTTTTAAAATTTCATACAAGAAGCCATAATCTGCCCTAATGTATTTTGCTGCTTGGATTTAGCCATGGGAGCCCTTTCAAGCTAGTTCCTTGGCTTTTTCATGTGTCCACATTATTTTTTAACCTTTCTAACAAAACATCAAGTAGATTCAACTTAGTTTTGTTTATTCAGCTCTAGAACCATCCATTTCTGCATTAGGGATTCCTGGTACTGAGCAGTGTGGGGTAGGAAGCAAGATCTGGGTGAAGTGCATGCTACTAGTAGATTTGTTTTTCTTCCTAGGCCCTTTCAGGGGGGATATATACACACACACACACATATTTATTCCTATATATATGTGTGTGTGTGTGTGTGTGTGTGTGTGTGTGTGTGTGTGTTGTACACACATGGGTGTATCTATGACTACATAGAAGTGAGTCTCTAACTGTATGATGATATATATGTATCTGTAAATCATGAGGTCATGAGGTCATCCTGACATCGCCAGTTACAGTTCATATACTTTCTTCTTATCTTCCTTCATTCTGTTTATCCCAATCTACCTGCAGTGCGGACTCAAATTTACTACAAATAATTATCTTCCACTATACCCATTATACCACAAAAAAACAAAACAGAAAACATCAAGTAGAACTGCGGACTCTTTTTTTTTTTTTTTTTAACTGAAGATGTGTTATTGATATATTGGGTTAAAACAGTCACAATGAAACTGGGTGTGGTGGCCCATGCCTGTAGTCCTAGCTACTCAGGAGGTTGAGGCAGTTAGGGTCATTTGAGCCTTTTAATATGGACTATTTTGGGCAACAAAATGAGAACCCTATTTTGTTAAAAAAAAAAAAAAATGAGAGATTGGAATTTTTGTGGTTGTTTACCACTTGAAATGTAACGCAACTCCTGTTTCCCGTATTTTCTTCACTTCTGTGCTTGTCTCTCATCTTTGCTGCTGCTCAGTTTTAGGATAATGCTGAAATGAAGGCTTGAGAGACACGCATGCCTGAGGGCTTCACACAGCTTCCAGCTCATTCTAACGCTTTACTTGGAACTTGTTTCCTTACTTTCAGGTTATCTTTGTTCTTTTTTTGAACATAAGGACATGCTTATGTTAGGTTTTAGTTCTTTTTTACATGTAGAAAGCACTAATTTTTGTGTTTTGCCT
>OU015748.1:119494175-119516390 GCA_907169655.1 Acomys percivali
GGGAGGCGGCCTGTAGACCCGTCACTGTGGGGTCAAGGCAGGGAGGCTGGCAGATCTTAGGTTGTTGGCTAATCTGTCCCGCAGAAGTGCTGAGCTACATACAGATTTAGTGAGAGACCTTGTCTCAAAAAATAAGCAGCAACAGGTAGCTACCTGACAGTACAGATACAGACACACACACACACACACACACACACACACACACACACACACACACACACACACATTCTTACATGCACATGTGTGTGAATCTGTAGTTATTTCATTATAATCCCCCTCTGTCCCCAGAGACAGGGTTTCTCTGTGTAGCCCTGGCTGTCCTGGAACTCACATTAGACTGGCCTCGAACTCAAGAGATCTGTCTGCCTCTGCCTCCTGAGTGCTGAAATTAAAGGCGTGTGCCACCACCATCCTGCCATTATTATCTTTATAGTGAGGAGTTGATACAGATTACATTTATTAAATCCCAGGTTATAGCTTATATTCGAGTTGTTCATATTCTAGGAACTTAATGTGTAAATAAAAATCAACTACTATGTTAAACTGTAACTTTGGAGAATATTTTTTTTACTCTGTCTATCCAATTAAAGTTTTTCAGGGAAATGACTCAGTGACTAAGAGCACTGACTACTCTTCCAGAAGTTCTGGGTTCAGTTCCTGGGACCCACATAGGGACTCAAAACCACCTGTGACTCCAGGTTTAGGCAATCTGATGCCCTCTTCTGGCAGATGAGAAACCAATACATACAAAATAAAATAAGGAAATTAAACAAAAAGCTCAGGGCTGGGGATGTAACTGGGTACACACTTGCCTGGCGTGCACGAGGGCCTGGGTGTTTAATCTCTAGTGTGGAAAAAAAAAAACGAAAAACAAAAAACAAACGTCACTGCTCTTGTCTTTGTTGGCCATTTCCATAATTGATATTCAAAATAAGGCAATCAAAACCATTGCATGACATTTGTGTTCTAAAGGTCAAGGTAATTTTTATTTTAAAAGTTTCATCATAGATATATCTACCTCATAGACCAAAAGAACAAATTTATCTCATCATTTTTAGATTGGTTATGCATTTAAGTGCATCTTTTTGATCCATCATTACTAAGTTAAGTGTGTGTGTGTGTGTGTGTGTGTGTGTGTGTGTGTATACACATGACCCTCACCATTTAATTAGTTATCCAAAAGTGTTGCTGTCCTGAGAGTTGCTTGGACACTCCTTTATCCTTACAAGCCCTGTAACATACCTTACATATGTGTGTGTGCAGGATGTTCTGTTTATCTCTTATAGTGATTCACCTGGTAATCTTTTGATCAGTTTGTTATAACCAGAGTTGTGGGAATTTGCCAAGACTGTAAAGGTTTAAATTGCTGTTAGAATAGATATTAGATGCTGTATGCACTTTTACTATCTTATAGCAGCCTTAGTAGAATAGGTTACAGTGCCTGAAAGTTCAGCATCCTAAAGATGGAAGCAGGAAGTGTGTTGATAGCTGCAGTTGCATGTGGCTACCAAATGTACTAATTCACAGCACCATCGTCTTGGCTGTGGACTGGACTGTAAGCAGACAGCCTGGCCCAGGCTGTGTGATATAAGTTGGTGGTTTTTCCTGGTGTGCCTGCATGGAATTAACAGCTTACATTCTTCCTGCTGAGTGATGGTTTTTTCCACTAGTCACTCCGTTCTCTTAAAGAAATACTGGAAGGAGATTGTTAGAGATCCCTTGGTTATAGAAGCATGGCCTTTATGTTGATATTAAGATGATCTCATGGATCATAGGTATTGTTTGGTAGCCACTGGGAGGATAGGTCACTTTAGTTTTGTCCTTTAGCTTTCTTGTGTCTAAAGGATTGTATTTGTAACCCAGATGGGGATATTGGAGCCTACAGGACAACCAATGGGGAAGGTGTTACTATAATTGATTACTTAAAATCTTTTGTTTAGAAAAATGTTTAACTTACATATTTATAACCCTGGCCATCAGTTCTTTTTTAGTCCTTTTTAATGAGGAATAATGAGGAATAATAGGATAGCAAATGAAAGGGATGGTGGGAAGGTTTATTTTAAAAAGTCAATGTAAGGAAGTTCCTTTAAAATAAGTTTCTCTAACACTTTAGTAGCATGCTTCTGGCTTCATACATCGCAGGCGGCTGTGTACTTTATTATCTAACACACTGAATTGGCATCATGTAAAGCTCTGTCCTGAGTGGTCTACGTGAACTCCTTCTCCTTCATATCCCACTTTGACATAAACCTATTATGATGCCGTAAATTCAGAAACACTGTTCAAGGTCACACAGAAGTTGGGCTTTTATAGAGGTGTTATAGAGTTGGGGAGATAGCTTAGTGTGTAAAAGTACTTGCCGTACAAGCATGAGGACCTCAGTTGAGACCCCAGCACCAACAGAAAGGCCAGTGTTGCGTGATTGTTTGTAATCCTGGTGCCCACACAGGGAGATGCGAAACAAGAACCGGAGACTCTCCATGAGCATATGGGCCAACCAGCCCAGCATGAGCAGTTCCATGAGCATATGGGCCAACCAGCCAGCATGAGCAGTGGGAAGCCAGCAGACCATCTCAAGGTGCAAACCCACACCTCAACTTGTCTTCCGACTTCTGCACATGGCACAGCATGTGCGCACACACACACTCACTCATAAAACCACACACATGCGCACACACACACAACATTTGTTACCAAACACGTGTGATTATAACTTTATAACAATTGGTACAAAAGCAGTGAGCAGAGCATGAAGAAGCTGGGGGTCATGGGATTACGACTTGGTGTTTTTCAAAAGTTTCGCTGTATCTTTTTCAGTTATATTGGTGTGCTGCAGAGCGGTTGACCTCTGTTTTTATATTAATGGAGTTCCACAGTTTCTCTACAAGATAGGACCTATCCTATTTTTTTAGATCACCGAAGAAAGCTCTTTAAAAATTGACTGGAACTCCAGGCCCTCTTGCCTCGCCAGCACTGGGTATACAGATGAGTGCCACAGTGCCTTAAAGTACCATTGTCAAGGTAGGGTTGATGGCTAGCCTGCTGGGTTATAATATACTAGCCCTGTTTGTATTTCTACATAAGTCTTAGGTCGAGGACTTTGATAAACAAAAGTATGTATTTAAAGTACCCGCCTTCTTGATACATGCAGCTCAACTATGTTAGGGTATCCTGTCACCGACCATTTTCCTTGGGACTCAGGCAAGTCCTTATGGTGACTCTTTCAACAAATGGGAAGTCTAATTTGGTGTAGCCTGAAAGAATTTAAAACTATATAATTCAGAATTAGAAGTATAACATTTTATGTAGTGATCTGGCTCTAAGATTAAACCTCTCTCATAAGGCTTTATGAAATAGACATCAGGACTCAGCTTTAGCAAAGAGTATAAATTAACATGTGTGATTAAATATGGCTTTTGTATAATTTTATCACTATTTTTCTTTTCTCTTCTTGAAGAGGGTGGGACAGGGTCTCTTGTGGTCAGGCTGGCCTTGAGCTCTTTGTAGCCGAGAACTCCGTGCACCCCGGTCTTCTTGTTTCCTCCAGGAGCACCTCTGAAAGTGCAAGTGTTGCCATGCACAGCTTAGGTGGGAACGGGGCTTGAAGTGGGGCACAGTACATGCAGGGCAAGTACTGAGCCAACTCAGCTACAGTCTTAGCCTTCAAAAATAATTTAAATAAAATGACATACATTAATGTCCCCCTGTCTCCATTTATCAGTTAACAGCATGAAAATACAATTTTATGCACATAAGATTTGGCATACAGTGATGCTGAGTGTATTAAGCTGGCATATGAAGATCCAGGATTTTTCTGAAAATAACTACTTTCAGAAGAAATGGATACTAGAAATGATGTGATATGTTTGTTGGTGGAACCTGTTTGTGAGTTAGAGTGTTTCTTATCATCACTGTAATAGCTAACATTTGCTATTTGCCTGGGCAGTGGTAATGTGATTGGCTGCATTATTTTAATTCTTAACACTATCCTACAAGATTGACACCCTATTGTCTTAATAATAGGAAACTAATTTAGAAGAGGGACAGAAGTTTATACAGAGTGGTGAGCTGGTCTGCTTCCAGGGACCAGACCTGCCTGCCTTGCAGAGTAGTGCTCTTCAGTCGCAGGATGAGTGACCCGAGGAGGAGAAGCACTGGTGTTACTGTACAGAAACAAAGGCTTTAGTTGGGGAGACAGGGCTGGGCTATGCATTCTGTTACACACAGCACTGTTCTACCCACTGACCATGGTGCAATGATAGAAATGGAGAATAGTCTTTGGAATTAGTGAAATGAACAAAGTAAAGCCAAAGCAAAGCAAAGGGGCATCAGGACAAGAATGATGAAAGAGAAAGGGAAGTAAGTAGTGTTTGGATGAGAGAATCGCATCTTTAAATAGGTAAAGCCTTACCCAGGGGTGGCAGTCACTTCTGAATAAAGCCAGAAATGATGAAGGTACAGTCTGGGTAGATGCCTGTGTTGGGAGTGAATAGACAGCCAGAAGCATGCCGAATTATGGAGGCTGGGCTGGGCTGGGTAGTTTTTGTCACCTGACACAAACTAGGCTCACTTGGGAAGGCTGAGCCTTGACAGAAGAATTACCTCCACCAGACTGCTCTGAGAGCATGTCTGTAGTGCCTGGTCCTTGATTGGTGATTAATTTGGGAGGGCCAAGCCCCCTGTGTACAGTGCTATCTCTAGGCAGGTAGCGGCTTAAGAAAGCAGGCTAAAGCAAGCCTTGGGGAGCAAGCCAGTAGCAGCTGTCCTCTGCTTCAGTTCCTGCCTCCAGGTTCCTGCTTGAGTCCTGCCCTGGCTTCCCATGGGGATGGACTCTAACCTGTATGACACAGTAAACCTGTGCCTCCCTGAATTGGTTTTGGTCAGTGTCTCATCATAGCAATAAAAGGCAGATGGAGACAGAGGCCAATAATGGCTAGAGTTGGTTCTTGTATGGTTTGTAAACTTTGGTGGCTTTTACTCTAGTTGCTGGGGAATTTTGAACAGTTTTTTTGTTGTTTTTTGTTTTAACTAGCTGAAATTTTCTGGGTGCCTTGTGAAGTATAAATGAAAGTAGTGTGGTCAAGATTAGAAGCCAGGAAACCTTACGGGTGTGAAATCACAAAGGGGAAAAATTAACAGTGCTTTCTTTCACTTGCCCTTGGTAGTTGTTGGAGGATAGGGCCATCTCTCTCCGTCTCAAGACTTGGTGCTGTGCTATAGCCACACTGATGTGTTTACTAGTGACGTGCTGCTGTCCCCTTCCACTGCCTTTGTGTGTGCTGTTTTCTGCTCGGCGTCCATTCCCTTCTGTGCCTAAGGTGCTCCTAACCCATCTTTAAGGCTTCAGGTTCTCTTTGGTATAAAGCCTTGTCTCAGCAGCTCCAAGTGATCTTCTTTTCCTCACTACAGGCACTGCTGTTAATTAGCAGCATTTTTCTTACCTTGTGCACTCAGCGCGGTTGGGACCTATGCTTTATGTATGTTTGTAGCTGTGTAGTATTCATATGGTACTGATTATTACAGGAGATACTTGACATGTTCTAATGGAGACAACATGAATGCTGGAAAAGTCATCCGAATTAAAGAAAAATTAGAAAGGAAATCACTTTAGCTTCAGAGTAAAAGGCAGCTTAGGGATGAGGCCTTCCACTCAGCTTGGTGTTGAAAGCCTGCTTGGATGCAGATAGGGAAAAGAATAGGGTACATGGGAGTTGTCTGTTTGGTTTTGCTTTTTTAAGCTGTAAGAAAAGAGAAAGTGAGGGTATGCACATTGTGCTTTAATTTTAAAACAAACCTGGCTATAGGCTTGAACATGTGCTTTGAGGACTATAAGACTAAGCCTAAAGATTGGCGGCCGACAGTGAAAGATTTTCTTTCTTTTGAAAACGAATCAAAGTATTTATATACACACATTCATACATGCATGTAATAGTGTGTTTGTAGATATGAGGCTTGGCATTATGCTGCCCATATTTGTTCTTTAGCTAAACAATATGTGAAGGAAAATTACGTTTTTGGAACATTAATCTATATTTTGTGAGATAGATTTAAGGTAGGGGAAAACAGTAATAGCATATAAACCTGCTTGGTTTACTAAGAGAATGGGGTGTAATTTCACTGAATATTAAGGTAAATGTATATTACCACTTACTAAAAATTAGTAGACTGGTCATCACATTCAGGAAGTACGTCAGGGTCTAGTAGTGTCTCTATGGTTGTCACAAATACCAGTTGTCACTGGAGTGTTTACAAAAGAGCCAGTTAAAGAGTCTTCTGCCTTCCAGAAAGTTTAATAAAACCATCTTTTTTGTGCCTTTTATTTATTTGTGTGTAGGTTCACCGTCATGAGTTTACAGTCTCATAAGCTGTGGGTTATAGGTAAACTGTCTTTGCTCTCTGTACTGGAAGGAACTTTTTACGTTCACTAAATTCACTTAAAAAAAAAAAAGCTCTAGAATTCAGCACTTGACTGTAGTGGTCTAGTAATCCTTCCATCTGTGTTCTAAAACTACATGAGATACTCAGTGTGAATAATTGTATATATTCATTAAAAAATGGACCACACTGGATAGAGATGCTCATTTGGTAGTTGTAAAGTTTTTTAAAATGTTTGTTTTTTAACATTGGGTATTCTTAGACAACCACAGTAGAGTATAATAATAAAAAGTTTACATAGGATTTGTCTGTTAAATATTATAGTAGTCTAGAGATGAGTTAAAGTGTATGGAAGGCTGTGCTTAGGTTGTATGAAAGTAATGTGCAATTTTACTTAAGGGACTTGAGCATCTGTGGATTTTTAAGTCTGTGGGCTGTCATGGAAACAAACATGTATGGATATGGGGTGGAGAGAGAGAATTGTATTCTCTGCTGCACTCTGAATATAGAAAAACTCAACCCATTGTTTTCATTGAATCATTTCAAGGAAAAGATGTTTTCATTGGATCATTAAAAGGAAAATCATTTCAAGAAATGACCTCCTGAACTATCAAGTCCTCTTTCCTTGCGCCATTTGTGATAGGCTTGAGATCATCTACTTTTGAGTAGACATTATGTGATTGCTTCTCACTAGCCCTCAGAATGAATCCATTCAGGATTACTGTAAACAGGAAGTGCTTTGTCAGCAGGCAAACGTGGTAGGTACCAGGAAGGCAATGGGATACTCTTCAGAAACTCCCAGCTGACTGAGATGCACGGAAAAGACCATGGCTTGTCCAGCTCTGATGCATGGAAAGCATGGCTGATCACAGAATGCTTTACTGTCAGAGCCAGATTGTGAGTGGTTGATTTATGAAAGCAGGAGAGCAAAGCTGGCCACATCTTGTTACTGCGCTAGTCAGAGCAGGGCGACTTGAGAAGCATCTTGTAACATTTAGAAACCTTGATCTTTAGTGCCAGGATTGGGTTTCAATGCTTGAATGCAAATTCCTCCTGCTTTTATCACAGGAATGTAAATTGCAAACATGACAGGTAGATTAATTATTCTAAACCATGAAATGGGTGGTGACATCTGTTGTCCATAACTGTTCTTATAACACTATGCTTGCTCTCCAATGTTTTCCCAATATCTCCTTTTAATGACTATGCAAGGATTATAAAAGCCAAGTTGCCACTGAGCGATTTCTCATGAAGAACATGTAATAAGCCACAAAGGATTCCCTAGAAGTCTCATATAGATATGAACACTATCATGGTAGATGATATATACACATATGTGCATTGTAAATTATATCTAGGTCATGTGTTTATGGGAAAGTAGTTGTCAGTTTTTGTCATCCATCATCCTTCTGCCCCTTTCCAAGTACTGAAGTGCATTCTGAGTCATCGTAAGAGAAATTAATTGTGTGTGGTAGAATTTCTGTTAAGTGTAGTATTTTCCTTTTTAAAATTTTCTTTTAATAAAAGTTGACAAGAGGGCTGGAGAGATGGCTCAGAGGTTAAGAGCACTGGCTGCTCTTTCATAGGTCCTGAGTTCAATTCCCAGCGATCACATGGTGCCTCAACCATCTATAATGAGATCTGGTACCCTCTCTTCTGGTAGGCATGCAGGCAGAACTTTGTATAAATCAGTCAATCAATCAGAAAAATTTTGACAGTATGTATATTATCTACAAAAAGGAAACCCAAGTTAAGTTTCATGTATGCATATGTATAATTATAGTATTTTCTAATTCTCTATAAGTAAACAACTTAAGGTTTTTGTGTATGAAATACTTATTTTCCTTAAGATATGTGAGTGTATATCTTAGTGATGTGTGTGAGAGAAAGACAGAGGCAGAGAATATAGTGAAACACAACTGGTAGGCAGGTAGTGGTTGTACAAATATCAAAGAGAACAAAGTAAACTAGTGGGTTTTAAAAGAATAAGAATTTTGGTTTTAGATGGGTACTTTTGATTCCATGAAAGGGAAAAAGTGAATTGATGCATTGACTCACTTCAGTTGCAGTAGTGTCGGGGGTTTCAGAGCTTGTCTCTAGTTTTAAAGTAGTAGTATATATGTATTTATATGTTTTTGTATTCATAATATATATTCAGATATATACATTAATTTTATAGATCCAGTATTTATATAGGCAAACATAAAATTTAGTGTCTTAATTTAAAAATTTCTTTTTTTGAATTAAATTTGATTATCTCATTTCCTCCTTCCCTCCAAACCCTGACATATTACCCCTTATTGCTCTCTTTCAGATTCATGGCTTAGTATTCCTACACACATGCGTACACTCGCTCAGTCTGTAGAATGTTAGTTGTATGTATGTTATCAGGGCCGACTGTTTCTTACTAAATAACCTATTGTGTGCTCTTCCCTGGGGAAGACTTATTTCTCTCACTCCCAGCATTCCTTAGTTGCCTGCAGTTCTTTGTGTGGGGTTGAGACCTCCTGGGCTCCCAATCCATGCATGTTAGCATGTCTGTTGTCCTTGTGTCCAGATCATGGTTAGGTACTCGTGTTGGTGAGTCTTTTGGGGGGTAGCTTCTGCCATTTCTGTCTCACAACAAACTCTGTTCCTCTCTCTTAAAGTATTTCCACTCCTTTTACAATACTGAGCCTTGGGTTCAGTTGTCCTGTAAAAATGTATCATGCCATAATTTTTATATTTAATTGCACTTAACACACTTAAATTTATAAAACAATTTAAATATCTATTCTAAAATGATTTTTATTTTTTGAGATTAAAATATGATCATGTCATTCCCCCTTCCCTTTCCTCTCTCAAGCCCGCCTATGTCCCCCTCACCCTGCCTTCTCTCAAATCATGACCTTTTAAAAGAATTGTTGGTACATACGTATATATTCCTAAATATGTAAATATAAGCTACACAGTCTATATAATGTTACTTTGTGTGTTATGATTTCAAGCCTGACCACTTGGTAGTAGATAACCAATTGGGTGGTTATTCCTTGGGGAAGACGATTTCTCCTGATCTCAGAATCCCTTGTTGCCTTGGTTCCTTGTCCAGAGTTGGGCCCTGTGAGAGTTCCCTCTTCCACGTCTGCATGTCTCTAGCTGTCGCCCTTGTTCAGGCTGTGTTTAGGCAGCCATGTTGTTGAGACTTAGTGGGAATAAGCTTCTCTGACATTTCTAAGAGACACAGTCTCATAGCAGTCTTCCTGTACTTTCCTTATATTCTTTCTACGCCTTCTTCCTCTGTGCTTCTGTGCCTGAAGGACAGGAGCTGTGCTAGACGAGGAGCCATGGGAGCAGGGCACCCATGATCCATTGTATCTTCCTTGTGCTCAGTTGCACTTCTCTGTAATGGTCTCTGTTTGCTGCAAAGAGGTGTTTCTTTGATTCTGGGAGTGGGGGGGGGGGTGAGTGCTACACTCATCAGTTGGTACAAGTTTATAAATATTTAGAATGCCCTAGGAATTATGCTAGTTTCGTAAAGTGGTGTAGGTTCTCCTCCAAGATCCATGATCTCACTGACCCTGGCTAGCTAGTTGGCTAGTTCCAGTGCCAGGTGTGAATGAGTTCCCTCTTGTTGAGTGAGCCTTGCTCTATTCAGGGAGCTGGTAACCGCTAAGGCGTGCATGCCATTGTGTTAACGTTATCTTTACAGAACTGTGTGTTTTTCAAGTCTCTCTTAATCCAGTTATCACACAAATAATTGAGACTCTTATATTATTCAAACAAGCTTCACAGCACAAGAGCTGAGCAGTTATTACTCTATCCTTACCCTCTAAACTACTTTGGCTTCCTCCCAGTTTACAGCCCAGAGATACCTGCACTTTGTAGCTTTCCCTGTTTGAGCACTCTCTGTCTCTCCTGATGTTTCCTGATCCTCTCCCATGGCTGAATCCCCTACTCCTCCTCCCCTGGCTCGCAGGAAGTCCAGCTCTATTCTCTTCCCTGCTCAGCGATTGGCTGTAAGGCTTTATTGGCATATTAGGGGAAAATTGTGGAGCAGTGTTTATATAACAGTGAGACAAATTTCAGAAATCCACATTTAAATCACACAGTAGCCTTATGCCTGCACCATTTTTTGCACAGAATGATGCTGTGTAAGTTTGTCATTGTAGTTCATAGACACCATAGCTGGGTAGGACTGTTGTTGTTGCCTCCCTCCCTGCCTTGGAAGTTTGCACAGCATCTTCTGGTACCACGAAAGCTAGACTGCTGGAAGGAGGCTTTCAGTCCAGATCCAGCTTGGATTCTCCAGGACCCTGTGTCCAAAGGACATTACTGCCTTCAGCTGCAGGGACTCACCTCAGCCTCTGGGAAGCTGCAAAGGGCGACAGCAAGAGCCTGTGATGTTTTGTGAGTCTCTTGGACAACCTTGATCAACAGCAGGAAAGGGAACTTCTAATGTCAGAGTTTTTTGTGATATAGTCTGTGAATCTTGGGGAAGATATGTTAGCTAATGAAGGAAATAGTCATTTCAAGTGTGCGAGCGTGTGTGCGTGTGTAAAGAGATACTGTGATCCTTATGACTTCTTCAGCCTCCTGTTAACTTACCTCTCCATTGTTATGTCCCTCCCACTTTCTGATCAGTGCCGCCCCACTCAAGGTTTTGTCATTTACCTCCCCTGCTACTTCCTCCTGTGGTGCCTTTTTACTTTTCTGGTTTCCGTGATTATCTGAAGATAACTAACGAGTAATAGCAGATGATAGAGAACGGCAATATTTGTCTTTTGGGGACTGGATTACCTCACTCAATACGAGCTTTTCTAGTTCTATTTATTTACCTGAAAATTTCATTATTTCACTTTTCTTCACAGCTGAACAGTAGTCCACAGTGTAGCTGCACCACATTTCCATTATCCATTCATCTGCTGAATGACACTTAGACTGTTTCCATTTCCTGGCCATTGATGTTAGCGTGGCCGTGCGCAGGGGGGAGCAAGTGTCTGTGGATAAGTCCTTTGGACATATGCCAAGGAGCGGTAGGTGTACTGGAGCTCATGGTGGATTTGTTTCTAGCTATTTGAGGGTTTTTCATGCTGATTTCCAGGGTAGCTGCGCGGGTTTACAATCCCAGCAACAGTGATGAGGGCTTCCTTTTCCTGCATCCTTCCAGCAAGTGTTGTCAGTGTTTTGTTGATCTTGGCCATGTAACTGGGGTAAGGTCAAATCTCAAAGTTGTTTCTATTTGCATTTCCCTAATTGCTAGGGAAAATGAACATTTTAAAAAGATATTTCTTCGTAATTTTGTAATTTCTCTTTTGAGAATTCTGTTCAGATCCCAAGCCAGTTTTTTAACTGAATTGTTCTGTTTTCTTTTTAACTTTTTGCTTTTTGAGTTCTTTATGTAGACTGGATATTAATTCTCTCTCTGTCATATATATGTGTGTGTGTGTTTTTTTTTTTTCCTCTCTCCCATTCTGTGGATTTCCTGTTCTCCTGGATGATTCTTTTCTTAGCTGTGAAGAAGCTTTTCAGTTTTATGAGGCCCCATTTGTCAACTGTTGCTCTGAATTCCTGGACAAGTATGGTCCTATTCCAAAGTTGAGGATTTCTGTGTAGCTCAAGCCGGCCTTAAGTCACAATACTTGTGCTTCTCTCTCTGAATGCTTTTAGTAAAGGCCTAAGTCACCATACCCAGCTTCAACAACACTTGAAAATAGCATTTATATTTGAGAGGTTTTATGTATAGTTTAACACATACTCTTCATGTAATTATTTTTTGATAGATTCTAAGTTGGTTTACAATGCTATTTATTTTATGATACATGTTTTTAACGAAATTTCTCTTTAGGCCTTAGCTAGATTTTATATTTGTAGAAATTATTTTTCTTTGTCTTTCAGCTCTAGATATTGTATTTAAATTTTGCTTTATAGTCCATAGGTTAATTTTCAAGTATAAGATTTAAACTTTATATTTATTTATTTTATTATTATTTTGTAAAGATTTACTTACTAATTTTATGTTTCTAAGTATTTCACTGCACAGTGTAAGTGTAGCATGTGTGTATGCCTGGTGCTCATAGATGCCAGAAGATGGCCTCAGATTGCCTGGAACTGGAGTTACAGGTAGTTGTGAACTGCAGTGTGGGAGCAGGAACTGGACTCTGATCCACTGCAAGAGCAAATACTTGTAACTGTAGCAACACCTCTCCAATCCCCCCTCCCCTTTTTTTAATAAGAGATGTTTATCACAGTTGTTGAGGCTGGCTTTTAAAACTCCAGTGGTCAAGCCATGCCCTCAGCTTCCTAAGGAGCAGGGTGTTAATGTGCTCACTGCTGTGTTGATTACAGATTTTAAAAAAAAAATTTTTTTTTAAATATGTGTGTGTTTTCCCAGTCCCCATGGCAGCTAGAAGACAACATTGCGAGCTGCCATGTGGGTTCTGGTATCTAAACCTAGATCCTTTGGAAGAGGCCCCAATGACCTTAACTACTGAGACTTTCTCCCAGCCCCAATTACTGATTTTATTTACTTTGTGAACACTATCTGTGTTTGGTGATTGTTATGAGGTATATATTGATGACTCTATTTATAAATTGTTGTTGTTGGTACCTTTGCACAGATTGGACAAGTACTGGTGCCTTTAGGATTATTGAAATATTCCCCCCTCCCCCTTTGTTTTCTTTTGAGGGATAGCAGCTAGCCCAGACTGGCCTTGAACCTGAGCCAGCCTCCTGCTTCATCCTCCCAAAATCTGGGATTACTAGTGTATGTCACCATATCTGACTTCGAGCTATCTCTTGTGTGGGCTATTATATGGCCAGTGTTTATAAAAGTTCAGCTAAATACAAAGAGAGCATCAAAATTATAGGTTATAATTTGGCAGGCCTTTTCTAATCACCTGTTCTAGCTCCCAAATAAATGATACAGAGACCTATTAGAGTTATTAATAAGCTTTAGGCTTTATAACTGGGCAAATAATGATCTATTCTAAGCTGTCAAAGCTAGTTCTATTTCTCAGCCATAAACCCTGGATTACTTGCTATATTGATCCTGCCTGGCCTGGTTGTGTTCCATCAGGTCAGTCTGACCCCCTCACTGGACCGGAAGTCCAGCCTCCCTGTCACCTCTGCTCAGCCATTGGCTGTTTAGCTTCTTTATTAACCAAGGTTTACATAACATTGATCACTGGACTTGACAATGCCCACATCCTATCTTGGGTACAGAATTCAGCATTTGAATACACACAACGCACCAGTCCAACCCCTAAGAGATATTCTTTATTTTTTTCTAATATCACATATATTCTAAAACCTTTGGAAGAGGATCTTTATGTGATGAACTTTTGAGATATCGTATTCTTAATATGTACAACTAACATTTAATAGTTCTGCTCTGGTATTGCTCTTGATAGATCTGACAGCAGCAGTTTTTTGGGCATGTGGGGGGCATAATCTTTCTCCTTTTCTTGCTTGGAGCTTTAAATTTTTATCATCACTAAACTGTACTCTGAGCTGGGCGCAGTGATGCACGCCTGTAATCCCATCACTCAAGAAGGCAGAGGCTAGCCTGGTCTACAAAGTGAGTCCAGGACAGCCAAGGCTACACAGAGAAACCCTGTCTTGAAACAAACAAAACAAAATAAACAAAAAACTTTACTCTGTTTAGGTATAGACTTTATTTTCCTGGTACTTTAAACTGTTTTCAACTTCTGATTTTGTATGTTACTTCTTCTCCATAATCCATCTTTCTTTGCTTATACAATTTTTGAGATAATAACATATGTAACTTCTCCATATTACCTTAACCTGCTCTCTGTCTTCCTGCCTGTCTCCTTTTTGTGTTACACTCATAAGTACATGTGTTACACTTACAAGTACGTGTGTGTGTGTGTGTGTGTGTGTGTGTGTGTGTGTGTGTGTGTGTACGCGCTTTCCTGCCAGCACATTGGCGTATGTGGAGGGCGGAGATTGATGTCACAGCCTTCCTCAGTTGCTCTTCTACAGTGTTCTTTGAGGCAGGGCTTCTCACTGAATCTGGAGCTGACAGTTTGGCCACAGAGGCCTTGGGATTGAGCCAAGATCCTCCTGTCACCACCTGTAACGGCTGGGATTGTAGGTACCTATCACCTCTCTAGGATTTCCCTGTGGGTTCGGGAGGTCTGACCTCAGGTCCTTACACCTATGCAGTAAGCCCTTTATCCGTGCAGCTGTCTCCTCAGTCACTGCCTGGTTGCTTGGTTGGTTGGTTTTGGAGAAGGGCCTTGAATTCACTTGTTTTTCTATCTTTAATCCCTCACCAATGGTCTTGGAACGCTTTGTAGATTCAGTCTTAAGTACTAGCAGATTGTTCTTCATTGCTGTCCATTCTGTGATTCAAATCAGAAGTTATTTTTATGACTTTATAAATATATACACGTATCTGTGGCATATATGCATTTACAGCCACTTTCTTCCACTCTTTTTCTTTTGTTTCTCTTCTAGTCTTAACTACTTATTCTTGCTTCATGTTTCTAATTTTTCTCGTGTTTCTATAAGGCTTTTAAGATTTACAAAAATTATGTTCCCTATATTGCTTCTTTGTTTATATGTATTCATGTGTGCATATGTGTCTTTGCTTTCCTTGTCTTTTAATCCACAGTGGTGATACATTTATAGAGTAAGAAATATTCATACATAGAGTGCACTGCACTTGAGCCTACCTCTAGTGGGTAGGTCCTGCCTGTGGCTGTTTCCGAGGACAGTGTTTACTTTGGCAGGTCTGTCTCCTCCGCTCTGCCTTGGTGCTGGTATCAGGCTGCTGTTGCTGCTCTGCAAGACAGTTATCTGCCTCTGAGAATCCAGCCCACTAACAGGAAACACTGCTAGAATCCCTACATCCATTCTCCCTGTAGATGCACTCTAGCATTCGTGTGCTGCACAGCTCCCCATATAGCCAGCCTCCTGTTACCTGTTCTTCTTCAGGGTTCCTGAGCTGGATTCTGAGGACCAGCAGTGACAGAATGACCTCTCTGTAGTAGATTTTACAGGAGGCTTCAGTTAACCAGCAGATGGTGCTGGTCTTTTACCTTTTTAGATCCAAAAATCCTCTTAGTTCTACAGTTGGTCCCTGTAACGATGATTGTATGTCCTGCAAGCCAGTCACGTGGCGTGTGCCTCTATACCCAGCACCGAAGTGTGAGCTATATAGCAACGTGAGGCCAGCTGGGGCGACATTAGCAGAAAGAAACCAGTTTGTTTCAGCAATTCATTTCCTTTCATCTTATGTAGAACCTGACTCTTCAGGTTACAGTGTATTTTGAAAACCTTTTATGATAGGAATGTAATTGACTTTTAAGGTATTGGGATCTGTAAGAGCTACCATTTACTGTCTGTAGTGCCTCAGTACCGTGCTGAGGTAAGACCAAGATGATTTCCCCAGTGAGACAGTTTCACTTAATTAGCCTATGTAGGTTACTGTTGGTTCTTTCAGATGAAATTTCTATCCAAAATGTTTTATAATGCTAAATATCACTAAAATCGTAAGATGTTTGCCTATAGAGAAAGAGAATGATTGAAAGAGGGAAGCAGTGCTACTATTAAGTAATACTTACGCATTTGTGCTTTTTATATCATTCATAGTTGTAAAAAGGTGATTGTATAGAATCATTTCATTTTAGATTGTATCTATACAAAATTGCAAGTGGAAATGACCCCCAAACCTTTTCATTGTGTGCTTTATACTCATGAACAGAAAATAACCAAGAAATATCCCAGCTTTATTGGGGGGGGTTGGTTTTTTCGAGACAGGGTCTCTCTGTGTAGCCCTGGCTGTCCTGGACGTAGACCAGGCTGGCCATGAGCTCACAGCAATCTGACTGCCTCTGCCTTGGGAGTTCTGAGATTAAAGGCGTGCACTACCATGCCCGGCTTTAACGTCAGCTTTCTAACGCAGTTTGCTATTGCCATTTCTCAATGTTTTACTAAAAACTGACATTAAAGGAATTCCTTACATTATTTTGTGGGAGTCAGAGGGCAACGTGAAAGAGTTGGCTCTTTCCTTCCACAGTGTGGATCCTGAGCTCAAACAGGTTATTAGGGTTGGCAGCAAGTGCTCTTACCTGCTGAGCCATCTTTGTGGCCCTCCAGTTAGGTGGGATTTTTTTGTTTGTTTGTTTTTTGTCTCCCCTTTATATACTTTTTAGGCAAATGGAATCATAGTTCTTTTAGTCCAGTGTCGTCTGAGATTAATACACACTTTTCTTACATTAAAATTTTTTCTTTATGGTTTGAGTATGAGAGCCCATCATTGCCTTCTGTGTGAAATGCTTGGCTGTCGGCACTATTTGAGAGGCAGTAAACACTCTAGTTGATGGTCCTCCCTGAAAAGACTAGGTCACTGGGGTGTGACTTTGTGGGCTATAGCTAGTCCACAATCTCTTCCTAAAGATCTAAGCCAGATGTAATGTAATACAAAATAGAAAATAATGGCAGCTTAGCATATGTGTGTGTGTATCTCTTTGTTTATACATGTATATGTATATGTGTATATATTGGTATATATACAGAATGTTATAGTGTGCTTTTGTAGTTTTTAAGTAAGGATTTGAAAGAATTGGTTTATTTAGTAGTTTTGTTAATAGCACTGATTAAATAAAGCCTCACACTTTACATGTTTCTGTTTACTTGCTTTCTTCTTCCTCTTCCTCTTCCTCTTCTTTCTCCTCCCCCCTCCTCCTCTTCCTCCTCCTCCTCCTCCTCTTTTCCTGAGACAGGGTTTCTCTGTGTAGCCTTCGCTGTCCTGGAACTCACTCTGTAGACCAGTCTGGCCTTCAACTCATAGAGATGCATCTGCCTCTGACTCCTGCGTGCTGGGATTAAAGGTGTGTGCTATCATGCCAAGCAACTTTACACACTTTCAAAGAGGATGATTTATAGAAAGTATTGGTAGTTGGCCAAGTGATGTTAACTGTGTTGTTAATTCCCCTTTCTCATTTTACTCTCAGTTATAATTCTGAGAAAAGAACCCATTCTTTGTAGAAACTTTTAAAAAATGGATTTGCCATACATTGAGTGTCTACTAGGGCTATCCAGTAGTATGTATTTGTGAGTAGAAAGGGACACAAAGTGATAATAAAAATGCCTTGTAGGATCTGACTGATCAGTAGTGACTCTGAAGTTTTATATAATGTATATAATTTATTGCTCAGTGTAGTTGCTTATCGCAGTGAGAAAAATCAGTCTTTTGAGGGTTCTAGGTAATATAATTTTTAATTGCAATTAAAGTTTGATAAATGACTGTTTACATAATTCATATTTCAGCACTGAATCTCAAGTAATATTTTATCTCATTACATGGATTTAACCCTTTGGGAGTAATGATTGTTTTTTTTCATAATAGAGCTGATATTTGTTAGTTATAGAGAACCTGCAAAACTCTGAAGAAAATGTAACTTACATGTGACTTGCTAATTCAGAAAAAATCATAGTTAGTGTTGTATGTTCTCTACCTCCTAGACATTTTCAAAAGTCTATGTTTTAAGATAAGAATTAACTGGTTTTTAAATGTACACTCAAGAAGTTTTAACTACCTTTTAAACTAATTTAGTAAATTAGGCCATTTCTTTTTTCTGTTACCCATCATTTAAATTACCATATGCTTCAATATTATAATTTTTTATAAATTCATGTTTGTATTTTATGATAATTTTTCCTTCTAAATTCCTAGTTGGGGATATTATTGATTCAGAGAGCATAATTGTTAATGTATATCACCAAATATGCTCCAAAACACTGATCCAATTTAACTTCCTCTGGCAGTCTATAAGATGCCTATTATATGTTATTTTTGTTGGTGCTCTAGATCAATATTTTAGCACATGAAGTTTTAAAACTGTCTTTGCAATTCAGTGAAGAAAAAAGCCAACCACTACTTTATACTATCAATATTGTCAATAATGAACTTTTTATTTACAGCTTAAAATAGATTATACTGTAAAACATCTTTAGACCATATCAATTTACATTAGCGTGTACTTTATAAGATTACAATTTGACACTGGGGATGTGGCTCATTTGGTACTTTGTTGAAGCTGTTTTCATAAAACCTTGTTTGTTTCTCTTAGCTTTCTTAACCTAGCTATCACACAAATACTTCAGACTCCTTTATATTTGTTTAAAAATAATCTGTAGAACACAGTCTTGAGCTGTTTAAGTCTGTTCTTAACCCTCTATGCTATTCTGTCTTACTCCCAGCAAACACCCCAGCAATACTTGACTTTTCTAGCTCTCCTCCTCTCCAGCTCCGGCCTGGTCTTCCTTGGACCTCTGTCCCAGCTGAAAGCTCTGGCTCCACCCCCTACTTCCTCTTCTAACTCCTCCTCCCCTGGCTCGCAGGAAGTCCAGCCCTATTCTCTCCACTGCCCAGCGATTGGCTGTAAGCTGCTTTATTGTCACACCAGGAAACAATTGGGGAACAGTATTTATTATACAGAATTGAGATAGAAATTAGCATTTAAATCACACAATAACCTTAAGCCTACAGTACTTGCCTATCGTTCACAAAGTCCTGGGTTGTGTGCCCATTGTCTCGCAACCCACGCCTGGGCACCTGCCTATAATGCCAGCGCTTGGAGGTGAGGGTAAGAAGAGAAGGAGGGAAGAGAAAGGAGAGGAGAGGAGCGGAGAGGAGAGGAAAAAAGTCACCTTTGAAGTGTTTGCTTTTAAATTGTTCAATATTATAAAATTTGAAATACTATTTATTTGGGGAGGGGAGCTGAGCCGCTCATGGCGCTCAAGGAATCGCATGTGAGAGTTGGCTCTCTACTCCCTCCTCACCCATGGGCCCTGAGGATTAAATTCAGGTCATGGCGTTGTTGGCAAGTGCCTTTACCCACTGAGTCATCCCGCCAGCCATCTACAACTCCTAATAAAACCTTTTAAATATTCTTTTAATAGATAAGGAAATTGACAGCTAAGTTAGAAGCTTGTCTATTGTAAACATTGGGAGCAAAAAGTATAATCTTGGAGCCTAAAGAGTGTAATTTCAAAGTAGCACTCTTAAATTTTGATGCTGGAATGGCTACTCCTAAAACCTAATAAAATACAAAGCCTCTATTTTTCTATAGTAAAAAAGTATAGTCTCAGTATATATTCCCTTATTTTAGGTCATTATTTCGATATTAATTCCATAGTTGAAACAGCATGTTAAATTTTGATGATTTGGTAAAAGTAAAAGACGATAGCAAAACTGAAGAGTTGAACAGTAATTAATGACCAGTGTGATATGAGATACATGACAGCTGAAATGCAGGTGAAAGTCTTTCTCAGATGATGGTTTCCGGCCTAGGAAGCCTTTCAGAGTTAAAGTGCAGGACTTCCTCCTTGTTCATGGTTCGCGTTTTGCAGCTTGAGTTACCTGCTGTCAACCATGATCTCAAAAGATAAAACAGCAAATTCCATAAAATATGCCATTTCTATGTTTTAAATTGTAGGTCATTCTCAGTAGCACGATGAGTCTGGTGCTGTTATGTACCTGTCCCACTTGACACAGGAATTATTTGTCTAGCTCAATTCATAGTGTGGTGCACACTTGTTAGTCACTTGGTAGCCATCCTGGTTATCAGACTGTGTTCTGATATTCCTGTGCTTGTGTTCAAGTAGCCTTTACCCAGTAGCCTGCTGTAATGTCAGAGTGTTGGGTCGCATCACCCACCTCACTTTCTCTCAGTACCTAGGCATTGCGTTATCACAAACAGAAAGGTGAGTGCAGTATAAGACTTCCCACTCAGCCTGACAGTGCAGTGCAGCCTTTAGCAATGGGCCTTTATGCACTGCATATGCCACAGAGAGATAGAGATACTTGCACATCCACACACACATACACACGCACGCACGTGTGCACACATAGATACAATCCCAAGTACCTACTAACTGAAGTAATGCTAGACTTACTACAGAGGGTTAATTTTAGAGGAAGTGGTCTGTGTAGGATGACAAAAATCTGATTGACAGAATTTCAATGGTAAAGAGACCTCTGTCCCATCTTTTTATATTTTTTACTGTAATTATAAATTTCATAAGTTTTCAGTTACCTCTTATGTATCTAACACATTAAAGCTGAACTTGTGCTGCTTCTGTAGAAGGACATGTCACACAGGAAAGGTACCTGCCTGGCACATTAATTGTGTAAAAATATATTTGTAAATTTATACGGGAAGTACATGAGATGTCAGTATTTTTCTCAATAAAGGTCAGGCTTTAAGTTATAAATGGTCACATTTTAAAATTAATATAAAACTGTCACCAGTAGCATAACTAGAATTTGTTTTGTTTTTAAACAAAGTAGGAATGTTGACTGTAGCTGCTCCAAGCCAGTTTTTCTGAGAAGTGCTTTTTAAACCTTGGATTGATTTAAAAGGCCTCACTCGCCACAGCTGTGTTTGGGGTGGGGGTGGAGTTTAATAATGTAGGCTATCTCTGCTTATTGAATATAATTGATCTGCTCAGATCTCCTATTTCTGAACACAGAATTTCATAGTCAGGGAAGAGTAGAAATTTTAGGATGAATCTGTGAATGTGAGGAAAAACTGCTATTGTAGTCAGAGACTCACTGTGTACATTAAGAAATTTAAGTTCTTGGCTAAAGTGATTTATTTATTTATTTATTTATTTATTTATTTATTTATTTAGGGTTGTTAAGACTGTGTTTCTCTTGGCTGTCCTGGACTCACTTTGTAGACCAGGCTGGCCTTGAACTCACAGCAATCTACCTGCCTCTGTCTCCCGAGTGCTGGGATTAAAGGCATGCGCCACCACATCCGGCCTAAAAGGACCTTTTAAAACCAGTATATATCAACATTAATTGACCATGGAATCCTTTGTGGGCACAAGAAAACAGTTTCCTAATTTTAGCATAAGTAGAAAACTAAAGAAGATACTGAGGAGTGGGTGCGGATATAATCAAAGTACACTAGGTATACTTATAAAAACTGAAGTTCGTTGTGCAAAACTAGGATGTGCTAATAAAAATAAAACATTTAAAAAAGAAAACCTAGAAACAATTGGAAGATCATTGAGTTTGAGAATCTATAAAGTTGTCTTGTTTCTGTTTACTTTATAGAATATTTTCAGTCACTCGTTTTCCCACTGTTTGTAGGGTGAGGATCAAACTCGAAGTCCTATACCTGCTTGCCGAGTACTCTAGCACGGAGACCCTGACTAGCCTGAAGCGTGAAATGTAGACCAGGCTAGCCTCAAACTCAGAGACTGCCTGGCCACCTCCTTGATGTTTTGGAACAAGATTTCCTTATGTAGTTCAAGCTAGATTTGATACTTGTAAGTGTGTAGTTTTTGTTTTGTTTGTTTTTTCATGAGGCAGGGTTTTTCTTACATATAGTCCTGGCTGTCATGGACTCCCTTTGTAGACCAGGCTGGCCTTGAGCTCACAGAGCTCCAGCTGCCTCTGTCTCCCAAGTGCTAGGATTACAGACGTTCACCACCGTGTCTAGCCATATAGTATTTTTAATAATGACTGTTTTTGCTTAATTCATACATTTAAAATAATTCCCATCAATATTTCTTAGCATTTTCTGAGCTACTTCACTATTTTGAAACAATTAGAAGAGCACTTTCCACATAAGTGTTACTAAGCTGCTTTTTAAATGAAAGAATGGAAATTTATTTCGAAGACATTGTAGAAAATGACTAAAGATATAAATACATAGATCTTTATGACCATTTTATTTATATTATTTTAAAAATCTTAAGAAATAGCTGATGTGTCTTAAGTGACTTAGACTACTCTGGCACAAGTAAAACTAAGGAACTATGTCAGTATTAGCTGCTGTACAGTGTTAGCATGCTAAACACATGCGCGTGTGTGTGAAG
>OU015748.1:119516400-119531591 GCA_907169655.1 Acomys percivali
GAAGGAACTATGTCAGTATTACCTGCTGTACAGTGTTAGCATGCTAACTAATGCGCGTGTGTGTGAAGGCGGGTTCTCATACAGGGAAGGAAAACGGGTCTCTCAATGTCACATCTGTACAGTCTCAACACACTAAATAACTGTCCATGTGTGTGAGTGTGGAGGTGAATATTGCCATAACTGGAAGGCAGAGAAAAGTCATTGCAGCCGTTCATAGCAACGTCGCTGTGTGGTTAGGGAGGCTGCACTCGGCAGACAGCAGTGCTCACTTCCCAGTGGAGCCAGACAGTGACTCACCCATGCCTACTTCAGTGAGAAAAATTTGTATCTAGTGACCAGGCACTGACATATGCTACAGTGAGCAATCAATATGAATATGTATAACCTGTTGGTAAGACATTAATGCAGGTAAACGGGGAAGTTTGTTATGAAAGCTTTCATCTGGGATAGAGATGATGGACAATAAACAAAGGCAGTAAACTGTGGGAAACTAGAGACGAGTGAGGGGGCTGAAAAGTCAGAGTTTGAATCCTGGTCTGTCACTTGCTTAGCTTTGAAAGAAGGAGAAGAATTTAAGTTCTTTACTCTTCAGTTTTGTACTTATTCAAAGGTTTTAGTAACTGACTTCGTAGTGGATGTTTAAACGTTAACACCACCATCACCACTGTCACATCCTCCTCTTTCATACTAAGTGAGAAGGATCGCTGGAGTTTTTGTTTTTGTTTTATGAATAAATTAATTTTAACTGGAGTGTTTTTTAATCTTCTAATTTATGTGACTTGAAAGAGCATTTGACTGTGACATAGTCCAAACACAAGGCCCTTGGCATGGTGGCTAGGAGGACTCACATAGTCTACTGTTACCCAGGCATTGTATTTTATTATTTTTAAATACCCTCAATCTAAAGATCCAATAAAATAATACAAGAATGTAAAAAATAAGTTTTTTAAAGGCCTACATTTTAAATGCCAAATACTGTATAGCTCTGTGGAAGAATATTATAAAATCCTTAAAGTTAAAAATTTTAAGTATATTTTATCATAATTCATGCTTATAAATGTCCTTATTTTTTTTCTGTACTAGATATAGCTTTTCTACTCCTAGTTCATCGCTAGTGAACACAGAAGATAATAAGTACAATTTAGTGGTTTTGGTAAAAGAACAAATCTTGCCTGTTCTTAGGAGACCCTGAGAAAGGTGCATAGAGAGGAGTACAGATAAATTCTTGAGCATAGTCTTTAACCAAGTTTTTAAATGTATATTCTGATACACAAAATGACAAGGATGCAGAATCCCACGAGTCTTTTCAAAAATTCTATACATCTTATTGAAACAATACTGAGATTTTTACTAATACTATTTGGTCAGACTTTCTATTTTCACCAATGGTGATAGATGATTTTAAAAAATACTCTTCAGCTGCTTTTCCAAAAAAGAATTGCCATGTGACCCACTAATTCTATTTTTAGATAGTACTCAAAAGAATTGAAAATTGATACTAAGCAGACTGTTCAGCAGCAGCCAAAGGTAAGGATAACTCACATGCTCATCAACTGAAGAATGAATAAGCAAAATGTGTGCTATACACACAATAGGAATGTACAGACCTCATATTCTAGGTAAAAGAAGCTAAGCATTTTCCACCCCTATGCCCCAAAGCGCTTGGATCCAATTTATATCAAATACCAACAAAAGGAAAGTCTCTGTAGGGTATAACAGATCAGTGGTTGGAGCCATTGCTTAATGAAGATGAAGTTTCACTTTTGCACGAGGAACTAGCAGGAAAATTAGAGACATTGGTGCTCCAAATGCTGTTGAGTATATACTTAAAGACAAGTAACTCTGATGTGTGAATTTTATGCTGATGAAATAAAAGGAGAGGTATTGGTGTCTTCCACTTGATCCTATGAAAGAAGATTGTGGACTGGATTTGTCTGTGACCTTTTGGTGTACTTACACTAATGCTATGACCAAACTCATGTCAGTTACTTGAGTAGCGGGGAGGTTTAGCAATAAATAGCATAGATATTTGTTGACTCTCTCTCTTTTATATATAGTTGCCAGTGTTTGCTGAATTGACTTGCTTTGTTCATCTACGGTTAGTTGTAAGTGAAGGATTTGCAGTAGTTGGACCTCCAGTTCGGTTGTCACTGCCCTATGTCATTGGCAGGGGAGTTGTTGCCAATAGCAGCTTCTGCTTTCTTTCCAGCCATTGCTATTTGCTTAGAGGCTATGAATAGCTCATAAGCATTTTGGCAATTGAATAAATTGTACTTCCTTTTTTGTGAGAAGTTTAACTTGAAATCTTTTATCTCCATTTCTTCTCGGCTTAGGAATAACATGTGCTGATTTCCATATATAAAGGATTAAGGGGTGGGATGTATTAAAATATGTATGACTTTTCAAAGATGTCCCTACTTTGGAAAAGCCTAAGACTTGGGCATCCTTGTGTCACTATCTGTTTAAGTGATTGTCCCTCCTGAGTACTTCACAGTGGGCACTAGGCTATGTAGACGTTGGTAATAAACTACAGTATCCACACCGTGGGACTCAGGATAGATGGTAGTTTTGATGACCTCATGTATGAAAATAGTTACACTTGATTTATGTTTTGCATTTCCCATTTCTGATGCATATTAAATCACCACACAGATGTGTCTATCGCAACAGTGTTCATGCTTTTGTTACTATACTCATTTCACTCAGTGCTAACTGTTGTAATTTGAACGGCCAGTTTTGGTACTGTTTTCAGGAATGTTTTTCTATTTTGTTAAATTAATTTTTTAGAGAGCAATTTTGTGAATTGGGGATATGATGAAACATAATGAGAATAATAGAAAGGTTCAAATTTAGTTAAACAGACATAAATTTTTTAAAAACTGAATATGATTTAAATGTCTTTGTACCATATCACTCAACTTTTGAATCCATAACATAATACATTTTGGTGAAAGTACAAATTTTACATTCCAAAATTTAGAAATCTCATATTTTCCTTCTGAAACTTCCAGCACCTTGCGGACTACTTGAGAAACTAACTGTGACCTGGCCTGGGAGTTTGAGGGCTTCAGTTCAGTGGTTCCCAGATTCAGTCATTCACATCTCGTTGTGACTTTTTGTCATATTCCATATTTTATAGTGAGGTGCCCGTGTGATATGGCAGACTCTAAGCCCTCCCTCAAGATGACAGTGATCAGGGTCCACATGCTATCACTTCAGCCTCTGCTGTGGATGCGCCTCATTGCCAAAGCTGCAAACAAACCCACATGGCTGTTTAGTGTGGACACCAGCAGGGAGAGAAAATGCAGAAGATGAGGCCCAGGAAGGTCTGAGCTGCCTGACAAGCAGCAATCCTGACAGCTGCTGCTGACCATTCTGCTCAGATTTTGGATGTACAGAAGCTAGTCATATGGCCACACTTAAGACGCAAGAGCTTGTGGGATTTAAATTTAGTCTTCATTCTGGTGGCTTGTGCCCAGGAAAAGTTGAGGGTCTTATTACTAGGAGGATTAGGTTGCTTTACAAATCATCTGTGTCTGGCTCTCTCTGTGTTCTTTATGGTAGAGCTCTAAATTCTTAAGTATCATTTAAGATGTACAAAATATACTAATAAATGATTCCCACCAGAAAAAGAGAGAACCTTTACAGAGCAGTGTACTGTAAAGGAGACAAAGAGCCCACTACCCACGTGGTGTGCCCACTACCCACGTGGTGTGCCCACTACCCACGTGGTGTGGCTTGTTTCCAAAGGAGGTTTAGTTAGATAGTGGGGACGAAGAAACAGTTATAAAACTGGGATTTTTCTTTCCTTCTTTTCTTTTCTTTTTTTGGTTTAAATGAGAATTGAAAGTAGAACAGTTTTTTTGTTTTGTTTTTTTTACAGTATGAGTCAATGTTAACTTTCTGCCTTGGCCTTCTCCCACCTCTAAGTGTTACTCTTCCTTCCATTTTGGGAAATGGCTACATGTGCAAAAGCTTATGGGCTGTTTTTGCGTCTGGCTGAGCATTCTTTTGCTCTGTTCTGCTTGAAGTTGCAAATAGGCAAGAACCTGCTCCCTGCATCCTCACGCTGGCTCCCTAAGGCAGAGGCTGGGCTTTATATACGCTGAGGCTCGAAAGTTAGAGCTCTAGCTGTGCAAGTCAGACCAAGCTTTAGGTCTCGGAAGCTCACAGCTTTACACATGGCAGCTAGGTTTGGTAGCTGTGCGCTTTGGATGCCATGGTCCTTCCTTGTCTCTGCTTAGCTGTCAGGGGTAGCCACCTGCCTTCCTTAGCTTAACTTTCTGCCACCTTCCACACTGGATACTCTGGCCATGGAAGCTCTGTGGAACTCGTCCCTCAACAGACTGAGGGCCTGTAAACCTTAGGAGTTCTTCGGCATTTAGTCTTGGTGGTCACTTTCCAGCTTTCTCTAGATGCTGCTGCTTCTCCCTGGGCCTGTGAGCCCAGGGCTTTCGCTTAGTGTCGCCACCTCAACCCACTCTGTTGAGACAAAAGGCAGCAAGAGACCATTCAGGTACTTTCCTGAGCCTAACACTGCAACATGGTGGGAGGAGGAGGCTCTCAGACAAACGCAACAATACAGAGGAATAACTAGCTTGTTATATAGCTAGAGGGACCGAAGCGCAGTGCTGACCTGTAACTCTACCAGTCAGCCTTGCATATGCATGGCTTACACTCCCTCCTAAAAACCTGCTATCTGAGTCTCACCTCGCACCATAAGCTGCTTGCTGATTCACCTCCTCACACAGTGTCCTAACTAAGAATAGTTTCAAGGGGAAAGGGTCACACAGAGTTCACTTATGCTTGTGTTGCCTGGAGCAGAATCACCCAAAACTCTTCCAAGTTGCCTGCTGTGATGCTGACTGGAGCATGCCTCCTTAGGTTGTGGAAGTTGCACTGACTTTGCAGCTGGATTGGAGTTTCCTTCAAGTGATGGTGGAAGGCTGCCGGGCTATGAATCCCCTGCACAGGGCAGCCTGGCATAAGAGAGAGAGTCTGAGAGCCCTTATTCATGGGGCACATAGACAGGACAGGCCTACTGTAGCAGCTTTGGTGATTCATCAAGGAAATATTAAAAGGTGTCTCAGTGAAGGCCTAGGAAATAGGCATTCTTAATGGCTTTAATGTATACTTCCTAGCTGACACTCTCTTAGGGCAAACAGTGCCCTTCTCTCTGTGGCTATAGGCAGATGGGGACTGAATCCAGGATTTGTACATGCTAGGCTAGTGCTCTGTCACTAAGCTATACCTCAATCCAAATGTTCAATTTCATTATTTAATAGGAAATCACTCTAACAAAACAAATACATATACTCATAAATATTTTATTATTTAAGTTGACCCTTGTTGATTTTGAGAGCATAAAGCTATCAATAGTTAGGCAATCAAAGCTCAAAATATATTTAAAAATGTGAACTTTCATAATAATTCTTTTTTTTTTTTTTTTTTTTTTTTTTTTTTTGGTTTTTTTTTGAGACAGGGTTTCTCTGTGTAGTCTTGGCTGTCCTGGACTCCCTTTGTAGACCAGGCTGGCTTCGAACTTAGAGCGATCCGCCTGCCTCTGCCTCCCAAGTGCTAGGATTAAAGGCGTGCGCCACCACCGCCCGTCTCATAATAATTCTTAAAACCACTGACATTACATTTTTTCTCCCTAATATATTTTATTGTAGGCAGTGGACTTTTCCAGCTATTTTGTCTGTAGAAATAGTTGTGGATTTCTATACAGTATTAATTTTCAATGAAGAATAAAATACCAAAAGTTCAAATCAGTGTGTCCTTTGTTGTTTATAGATAAGTTAAATTTAGATCTCCCTACATTGTCTAATTTGAGGTAAATTAAAATGTTATAGATTTGAAATTTACTCCATAAGAGTCAAAATGCAGATAATATGACTTAGGAGAGACTAGACAAATCAAAGATTGTGTCTTAGGCTGGCCTTGAACTCACTATATAGCTGAGGCTGTCCTTGAACCTGTGAATTTTCTACCTCTACATCTCAAGTGTTGGGATTATAGGTGTGCATCACTACACCCAGTATGTGTAATGCTGAGGATTGAACCCTCGGCTCTGTGCGTGCTTGGCCAGTTCTCCAACAGCTGAGCTACATCCTCAGCAAATGAGAGACTTTTAAATACAGAAAATAAATGTTATTAATTCAGTACTTGATTTATGTTCTCAGCAAGTACTTATTTGGTATCTACGAAGTGCTCAAAATGTTCCTTCCTGTCTGTGCTCAAAAGTATCAATAGAATGCGAGCCTTGACGGCAAAAATATAGACTGGAGAAACTACTGACTGGAGAAGTCTCAATTTAGTTAAGTAAGTAATACCCACTTTGTGCCCAAGCACCACACCTGCTGTGGAGCAGTACACCCCAGGCCTTGCTGCAGAGATGGGGTCCAGTCATCGCTCCCGTGTTTTCCTCACATACGCTTTGTGACTCATTGCTGTGTTTAACTATTTTATATGGAATGTGTTCGGCTTCCTGTGTTCTTGCACCAGTTGCAAACCTGTTTGACTTTCTAATTTGAATTAAATTTGAGTAAAACTCCCATATGAAGCTTTCTAACCCATGAAAGTCTGAACCTGTTCATCCTAAGGTTTTGTTGCACTGTTTGGTTTGTGAAGGCAGCGTCTTAGGTTTACACCTAAGCACACTGTGTTGTGCTTCTTAAATGTATGAGTGTAAAGTGTCCTCACATTCTCTCTGTGGCTTATTTACTTTTATGTTACAGATAATTTGGCCTTTTTCTCCTCCAAAATGTCTTTAGGTAGGTTTTTGTAAGTAGAGGTTATGGTGGACTCTTACACTCTTCTTTAAGAATATATATATATATATATATATATATATATATTTTGTTACAATTAGTTTCTCAAATATTAGGTATATTCCCATCTGCAAAGAAGTCTTGTAATATATGCAATCTTCTTTGTGGGAAGGGTAGTAATTACAGAGTTTAAAACTAATTATGCTGGTCAGATACAGTAGCTACAGGATCTATGGTTGATGTACCCTTTTCAATATTAATATTGAGTATTAATGCTTTGTTTTATCCATTGGTAGTCTGTTTTGTTAAATGTTTCCTGAGAAAAATTTTGGACTATGTTCATATTTTATCTAATTTTGTATTTCATTTGTTTCTGCCTTTTTCCTTTCTTTTGAGTATATTTAGTCTTTCAGTGTATGTGTACAAATTCCTGTAGTGTATGTGTGGGTACACCTGTGTGGGCACATGGGGGTACACCTGTGTGGGCACGTGGGGGCCAGAGGAAGGCATCCGATAGTCTCCTTCATCACTCTTAGTGAATGCAGAGCTCATGACACATCCACTGCCTCCTACTGAGCTCCAGGCTCTGCTTGTTTCTGATTACTTCCCATCCCTCCAGCACTGTGGGTACTGGGGTACCTGCTCACATACCCCGCTTATACATGGAGGCTTGGATCAGAACTTGTGTCCTCATGTTTATATGCCAGATATTTTACAAGCTAATTCACCTCCTCAGCACATCCTTGATTTCAGACTACATGTTTGTTAAGTTCTGCCTGGTTGGTACTAACTAATTTTCAATCTTCTTTTCTCCTATTAAGTTGACAGCATTTTATTTTACTTTATATTATTTATTGTTTGTTCTTAGGCTTATTTAAAAGTATATCCCCTTTTATATATTTTTAAAAGTATTTTCCAAACAAGTAGAGATTTCTAGTCTTTTTATTACTGCTTTGTAACCAACTTAATTGTCAGAGAACATAGTACATATGATTTAAAAGTTTGAAGAATATAGCTCTTGCCTGGGAAAAATAATGTTGTATATATGCTTAAATATAGTCTGCATTAAACACCAAACACACATTTAAAGCATGTGTTTAGTCAGCTTTGTTAGCTGTATAGACATCAGTAAAGTATTGTATTATGTTTTTATCATATTTCACTTAGTTCTGTCAGGTTTTATTACATGGTTTGAAGCTCTTATTGGGTAAAAGCTGTAGCTGTATCTTGTAGGACACTTGGTCTGTTCAGTTTAATACTGTCGCAAATTTGCTTTATCTCTGGCATGCTTTATGCTAATATGTTTTGTTTTCTTTTAACATAATTGTTTCAGCTTATATCTGGTTATTCAATTTAACCCCCTAGATAAGTAGCATATAATTAGATAGTATGTAGTTTATATGTAATATGTAGTTGGAAAATCTTTGTGTCTTTTAACTCCATGCCTATACGTAATACAACTAACAATATATTTGGATTTAAATCTAATATTTTATTTTGAATTTTTATCTCTCAGCTTTTGTTTTTCTCCTTGCCTCATTTAAATTAAATACAAATTTATCTCTACCATGCTTGAGTGTATATTGTATTTATTATAATAGCATTCATCCTTATTAAAGTCAAATATCTGGTACTTGGTAATGTTTCATAAATTGAAAGACTGAGAATCTTTTAACAGTCACTGCCTCTGATTTATATACCATAAAATCACAAGTGCCTTGTTTTTATTGTGTGTACATAAATCCTAGAAGACACATTGTTCTTCAAAGGCATACCTTAAGTTAGCACTTTTAACAAGTATCATTATAAGTTTAGAGTGTAATCTCAATGCTTGGGAAGCAGAGGCAGGAGGATCCAGAGTTCAGAGTTATCTTTAGCAGAGAAGATAATTTAAGTTGAAGTTGGGCTACATGAGACCCTGTCTATCAAAAAACAACAACAAAAACCAAAAAGAAACATTTCAGTTCTTGTATTTTGCCCATTGAGTAGATGATCTTTTTTTTGTTTGGTGTTTAATGTTTTCATTTCTGTATACATTTTAGATTAGTGCCCTTAAGATGTTAAGTATCCCTTTCAGTTCATCTTTCCTGGTTGCATTTTGTCTAGTTATGTTTTATGAGTCAGGATCTTGCTAGTTAGCCCTTGGTGACCGGGGACTTGCTATGTGGCCCAAGCTTGCTTCTAACTTCTCACTCAGATTACAGGTATGCTGGGCCCATCGCTCTATGGCTCAGCACTTTGTAAATTAGTTTCTAATTATTACAAGTCATTTTACTTTGGAATCACCTTCATGCTGAATTTTAAATTTTGAGTTAATTTTTTAAAACAGTGAAAATGTAATTTCTTTTCCTCTGGTTTTTGTGATTTCTAGTGCACCCTTGTTCCTTTAACGAAAACCTTGTTTGTTCTCTGATTGCCTCTAGTGGTTGTTTTTGTTGTTGTGTTCTGATACTCTCATGTGTGACAAGTTGGGATAGATCTCGTTCCCCTGACGTTGCCTGAGAATTGAGTTGAGAAGCCAAAATCGAAGTACCTCAGGACATTTTCACTGATTTTTGTTTCTACTATTTCTTGGTTTCCCTTTTCTGATTGTATTTAAATGAAAACTCCTAGACATTGGTCTGAATTGTCCTTTTCTATTGTTTTGGATTGTTTGCTTATAAGAGGAATTTAAGGGCATTAGGGATCTAGAATCATGTTAATTAATCTTTAGGGTTGAAGTTTTCTCAGCCTCTTTGGTAACACAGCTGATTGTCTGAGGTGTTTGCCTCCCCTCCTCCTTTTTCATAGGCACAGGGAACTGACTGGAGGGCCTCGCCACAAGTAAGCTACCCTGCCTTGCATGGCTTTTGTTTACTTTTACCAATGGTATGAAATTCCTTAGGGTCTTGATCAAAGTCATAGGTTTTTCTGTTTGCTTACCCTTTGCGTCTCCTAGGCTGTTGTCATACGCCCTGGCTGCAGCCACCTTCTCTACAGTGCCTCATGATAAACACAGTCTTGAATGCCATGTATGCGTCTTCTCTCCTTATTATGGTGCAGTAGGTGGTCACTGCTCTCCATGGTTTGGGGTGTTTGTTCGGTTGTGCTTTGCCATCTATTTATTTTGTGTGTGTTCCTCGGGGAGGGACATGTAGGAACACACCCACCACAGTACCCATGTCAGAGAACATTGAAGGAGTCAGTCTTCTCCACCATATGGTTTCAAGGAATTGAATTCAGATTGCTATCTGAGTAGCAAGCACTTTTACCCACTGAGTCACTTCACTGACCCAGGAAATTCTTTTTAAATGCATAATTACATATTTCTAGCTTTGCCCAATAAGAAGATGGAAGTAAATGACCCGTTCAACCATCTCTTGAAATAAAAATAGCCATTTAGACCATATGCTTATTTTTAAAAAATGTTGCAAGCCTTTTTCACCCATACTTGAAGTAAGCATTACACTTTCTTTAGTCATGAGCCAGACCTTCTACTTACTATGCACATTGTCTTTCTTTACATTTTTTTTAAAAGCCTGAAGAATAGAACAGTAGTGGAAAGGCACACATATATATTTGTATGTTTGGTTTGTTTTTATCAGATTTTCAATTCTTAAGACAATTGTGTATTAATTCACAAATTTGATGGTGTGGGAAGCAGTATGGAAATTTATAGTTCTGGCAAAATACAGTCTTTCCTGATGACTTTGTACGTATTACATTTTGTTCTTAGTTCATAGCTTATAAGGAAACCATTTTTTAATTTAATTTTTAAAGCTTTTATGGCCATGCATTTTATCTGCATACATATATGTGCACTGCATATGTGCTTGGTGCCTGCAGAGGCCAAAGGAAGGCCCTGAATCCACTATAATCGCCATTTGGGCGCAGAGGACTGAACACTGACCCACTCAATCACTGAGCCAAGTGTCTGATTTATTCTATTTTTATTTGGGGGGTGGGAAGCACGTAAGCCAGACGGAGGGTATTAATTAGATCCCTTGGAACTTGAGTTATAGGTGGTTGTGAACTGTCCTTTATGGTTGTTGGGAACAAAACTCTGATCCTCTGGAAGAGTAGCAAGAATTCTTAATGGCTCAACCCTCTCTCCAGCTGTACACTTAATTTTTTACTACTTTGTAGCCATGTAATCAGTAGTTAATATTTTTTAATATACTCAAAATGTCTGTTTAAATATTTAAGTACACATTCAATTGAATAAGATAACCTCATCTAGAGTAGCATGTGGTAAATGTTTGTTCTTCTGTCTCAAGAATTGTACATAAAAATCTAATTATCATTGTAAAATCAAAGTCATTTCTTTCGGCTATGGTGGATAGCAGTCAATTTAGAAGTCAATTTTGTTTGGTAACATTACTTACAGCTTGCTTGGAAATGAACATGAAGTTCCTGATAGAAATACCATTCCAACCTAGGGAGGTTGGTCTCTAGTGTTCATTTTTATCTCGCAGTAAATTCCAAGATGACAATAATATTCTGTAACAGACATTTTGGATTCTTTGTAAACTCAGTTATGTAAATATGTTTTTGTTTTAATCCCAAGGGTAGGATTTTAGTTTGGGCTTTAGTTTGTCCACAGCTGATAACTGTCTCATGTGGGGTGTGGTCTTTGTCAGCTGGTAAGAGCCTGTATCCTGCAGCACAGAGAGGGGCGTGGTCTAGGACTTCTAGGAAGATAATGGGAGGAGGAACCTGCTTGCTGTGTTTGCTGTAGATGGAAACTGAGATTACCCCCAAAAGAGCTAGGAGAAGTAAAGGGGTCCACGGCCCTCTCCCCACTAACATCCTTTCTCATACCCAGGATTAAGGGGTTGGTGGAAGGGAGGTAGAAGCTTCCATACCACAAGAAGAATCAGTCTCTTGACAAGATAATAGAGCTGAAACAATAATTTTGAAGAACATTCTTTGTCCCCACTATTAACACCATGAACCAGCAATTGTTTGTAAAGCAGTCTGACTGCATTTCTTTCCTCCACAAACCTCTTTATTAAAACCTGTGTCTGCTGGAATGCTCAGTGTCATGTAGACAAACTCAAATCCCAGATTCTTGAGGCTTTATGGCTCACTCTGCATTGTGCATTCTGAATATTGCAACCAAAGCTAATTATTTTTTCTCTCCAAAATAACTTCCATTTATTTCCTAAGTTTAAAATAGTTAGCCCTCCTGATTTCCACATTGTGCTTTAAAGAAATCTTGTTATTCTTCACTTCATGCTGGGTACGCAGATTCTGGAAAGTGTCTAATATGATGGTTTTTAAAAAAAGAGGTCAGTGTAACAAAATATAATTCAATTAATGAAATAGTTGCAGCAATTTACAGATCAGAAAAGGAGAAGCAATAGAGAGCTCTGTAGATGTAGCTACATGATGGAAAAATTCAAAGGGTTTTTTATTTTTATTTTTTCTAGATAGATTTTGCTGAACAATATAGTTTGTGGTTTCCTTGTCACCTCTTACACGCATGGGAGAATACTTTTGGTATTTAGCAATGTCATGCTTTTATAGTTTACTTATTATTTGATAAAAATTATTTAGAAAACATTAAACAAATACTTTTATTTAATAATCTAGAGCAGATTTGAAAGGAGTAAATACATAAGTTAGAAAGTTGCAGAAGCTGGTGTGATCCTGCTTAAGAGTGCATCTTGTGTGTTATAGTTGATGTGTGCATCTGGGTAGCTCGTATCTTGTGCCCCGTGGTTAAGCAAGCTCAGCTCCCTGGGAGGCTTTTCCTCATTTGATCCCACCCTTCACTTTCCCTGTCTGAGGTCAGAGAGCAAAGCGTTAAGTAATGAATTAATTTACATATGTGATGGAACTGACTGAAAAGCATTCGTAACATTCTGCTTCCTTAGCCACTATTTGTGACTTGAATAACTCAGCATATTTACCTCATCTCCTTTAAGTGTTACAGAGCCCTGTCACTCAGAGATGGACTATCTTCCGATTTCTTACCCATGCCTCCTTTCCCCTTATGTTTTAAATATATTATTAAATATTTTAAATTCTTTTTTAAAAAAAATGAAATGTAAGCAAATTTTATCTTGTAATAATTGAAAAATACCTTTATGAAGGGTACATTTTATGATAGAGTTCAATCTCACGCACCTGTCACACTACTGTCAAAATCCCATCCAGAGCCTTCATCCTGGGGAGTCTTTGCCGCCTTGTAAAGCATCTTCCCGCCTATTGCTTCTCTAGTCAAGCAGCTGCTGCTGGCAGCTCACTGCAGCGCCGCTGAGGCCGCCTCAGCACCGCACTGCATTTCCAGCCACAAGCCTCCCTCCTGAGGTCCGCTCCCTTCCGTCCTCCCTCTTCCCTCTCAGCTCCTTTCATCTGCCTTCTTCACTTTATTCTTTTTGTTCCTCCCCTTTCTTGTCTCTTTCCCTCCATATTCCTCCTGGTCCTTTTCTGTTCTTACCCACTTCCAACTTTCAACTTAAAAGTCTGTCTCTAGGTAGCTCTATCACTATTTAGGTACCATCTCAAAAAAAAAAAAATCTAGCATTTCCTTTAAAAAAAAAAAAAAACGACCACCACCAACAAAAGCCATCTTGAAGCGCCATCACTTAGCTTAGGTCCCAGTTCCCACCCCTGCCCACTGCACTGCTTTTAGATCGCCTTCTAGTATAGTGAAAAGGTGGAAATTGAGTCTCTTATCATTTCAAAAGGATTCATATTCTAACTTCCTTCCTTTCAGAATTAGAAGAAATATCACCTTTACATTTATTTGTTCTTATCTTGATGAAGTAAAATTTGAATATACATTTACTATAAAAATTTGTAGTTACAAACTACCCCAGCAATAATAGTCAGCATTTGTTATAGGCACATGAAATATTTTCTTTGCGTGTATCTACTTATGATATTAATACTTTGTTAAAATATTCTATTTTCCCACTTTTATTACCAAAACATTTATATTATCAATTATTCTTTACAGCATTGTTTTTATGAGGTCCATGAACTTATCTTCCATAAAATTCAGTATGTTGGTTCCTTCTTAGACAGTAGGCAGGCAAGCCTGTAGGGCATTTTCTAAATTAGTGAGTGATGGGGAGGACCTAGGATGTGGACTCACCTGTGTTGGTGGTCCTGTGTTGATATTATTTTTATAAAACTGTGTGTGTTCCTCTTAGCTTATTTCTTAACCCTGCTATCACACAAATAATTGAGACTCCTTTATATTTGTTTATAAGGCTTCACAGCACAATCTTGAGCAGTTTAAGTCTGTTCTTAACCCTCTATGATAGCCTGACTCCATCTTTGCCAAAATCCCCACGTTACTTGCGCTTAAGTTCTTTCATCACTCCAACTGAATCTTCTACATCTCTCCAGCACCGGTGTACATGACTGAATCCCCCTGACTCAAGCCCCTACTTCCTGTTGTAACTCCTCCTCCCCCTGGCTGGGAGGAAGTCCAGCCCCATTCTCCCCTGCTCATTGATTGGCTGTAAGCTGCTTTATTGACATATTAGGGGGACAATTGGGGAGCCGAGTTTATAAGACATTAAAACAGGAGATTCTTAGAACAAGAATTGTAACCAGATATAAGGGATACAGAAATCAGCATTTGAATTACACAATGATCTCATGTCAACAGTCCTGGGTTGTATAGGAAAGCCGGCGGAGCAGGGCAGTAAGCTTATGAGTCAGCTTCTGCCTCCAGGTTCTGGTCCTGTTTGAGGTACTGCCTTGGCTTCGCTCCAGTGTACTATAATTCAAAATATGTAAATCAAATAAACCTTTTCTTCTGCCATCCATATCTGTATGTCAACTGGTATAGTCATTATGTGGGTACAGATTGGGGCAGGGCACCCCATCGTCACTTGTTCTTTGAATTTTGTCCAATCGTTATAGTGGTTTACATGTGCTATTAAAAAAAGCTCCTTTGACAGTGCATCCGGTGGGTGGGTGGTTTGTTTGCTTGTTTGTTTGTTTTGGCTTTTTTTTTTTTTTTTTTGAGTTCTTACATATTCCTGATTATTTTCCAGTCTGTGAGCTCCTCTTTACACAAGTGTTGTTGTTCCTTTAGCTATGCAGAAGCTTTTTTAGTTTTATGAAGTCCCACATATCAGTTATTGCCCTTAATTGTTTGGCAAATGAGGTTTTGCTCAGAAAGTCCGTTTCTATTACCTATATTTTACAGAATATTACCTGTGAAATTTCACTGGAACTTTCGATGTTGCATATTTAAATCTTTGATCCATGTGGAATTAGTTTTTGTGCAGCACATTAGATATGGATCTATTTTGCTGAAGATGCTTTCTTTTCTCCAGTGTAAGTTTTTGGCAACTTTTCCAAATATTAGATGGTTGTAGTTGCATACCTGCATGTTTGGGTTTTCTGTTTTGTTTCATTAGTCTTTGGGGTGTGTGTGTGTGTGTGTGTGTGTGTGTGTGTGTGTGTGTGTGTGTG
>OU015748.1:119531601-119550241 GCA_907169655.1 Acomys percivali
TGTGTGTGTGTGTGTGTGTGTGTGTGTGTGTGTGTGTGTGTGTGTGTACACGCCATACTGATTTTATTACTGTGGCTTTGTAGTATATTTTGAAGTGTGGGATAACAGTTCCTCTCAGCATTGTTACTTTTGCCCAGGTTTGTGTTGACTATCCAGGGTCTTTTGTGGTTCCCTATGAATTTTAGAATAGCTCCCCCCCTAATTCTTTGGGGGAAAAAAAAGAGATGGGGACTTTGATTGGATTCCTAGTGTCTTGATCTCTTTCTTTTGAGATGTAAAGAGTGCATTGTAGAGGCCTGGATCCTGTTATGAAACATTCAGGCACCTTTCCTTAGCAGCTAGAGGAGACACAAACTGCCATTCGTGTGGTTTGTTTAACCTAGGATCTCTTGCTCTTTCCACTAAACCATTCTTTCAAAAAAGTGTTTGCCAAGATAAATTTGTGGGTCCTATAAGTAATACCCAAATTTCTGAAGGCTTCTAATTTTGAATTGATTCTGGAATATGCCTTACTTTTGTTCTTTTTTTTATTTTCGTCTTACTTTTGTTCTTAAAGGTTCATTTAAATTGGGCTCAGGAGGACACGACTCCTGGGTTTCAGAAGGCTTTATATGAAAAATACTTCCATCATATATTTTGACTTACAAATCCCAGTACTGACTGAAATAAGATTAACCATGAATTGGATTACTCCCTATACGTTTATGCATGGAATAGAAATTTGCATAATAAAAATTGTTTTACCTAGTGTTTGACTTAAGAAAGAAAATATCTGAATTGCGTTATAGTTTCAAAATGAACCCTATGCAATGTATGTTAAATTTTTTTATTTTCTATGTGACTTGATTAGGTTTATTTATTTTTATTTCTTTCTGTGGAATTTGAAGACAGTCAGTCATATTGGTAATGATAGTCAAGTCTTAAACTCTGTCCAGCTTTTTTAATTAATGTATTGGATATGACTAGAGAACTATTTCATTTTCATACGTTCATTATAATATTTTAAGTGAGCAGTTTTAAATGTTTTAAAAGAGCACCTTGCACCACTGTATTTGTCACTGTCCCTCCAATCTTTTCAAGTAGTGCCACTTCCTGGTGAATAAGCATTCAAATATGTGAGCCTGGGGGGTCATTCTTATTCAAATCACTACACTGGGTAATACAACAAAACTAGTTAGCATCAAAGGAAGTGAAAGTAGAACTAAACCCAGGGTAATTATAAACACACAGGCAATACAAGGGGAGGTGTAACAGGGAGAAATGCTGATTAATAGCACTGATGATGCTTCTGCATGTTCGCTCTGTCTTATGCATTCCAGGAGAGAGCCTGTTGTCACTGTTGTTGGTTTAACTGGGTCTATTTCTCCTTAATGGTCTGAAGGTCATCACCTTTAAAGTTTCCACACATGGAGGATTCCTGTTGTCCACTTGTAGGACTAAACTCATGTTTACTCATTCATGATGTGTTTCTTGATCCATCCTAACCTTACAGGGTACCACAGCACACAAGTGGAAGAAGGCGTGCTGGGTTGTGTTCTGTCATAATAACCACACTGACAGTTGTAGTTAAAGTTAAGTGAGGAGCTGAGCAGAGGCAGCAGAGGGCCGCCTGACATTGACCAGCACGTAGATCTGCCTGCAGGCGGGGTTACACTGCTTTACCTCGGTGCACTTCTGGCTTTGAAGCCAGATTAATATCTCAAACCTAGTCAGAGATTGTTCTGCCATCCTCATCCACTATGGCAGTCTGAACATTTCTTTTGTTACCATTCCACTTAGTTTTATGTGTAAATTTATGCATATTCTTCCTTCTGTGGAGGCTGCACTGAAATCAAGAATAGACTTGGTTTGTATACCTCTTAAATCCACCGTGGGTTTAAACTACAAAGGGACTATCCATTTTCAGTCATTTTTCCTTCTTTAGCCTGTATACTACTTGTTGGAACACCCACAGATTACACTGAAATGTCCCACCTGTGCATGCGTTAGCCTTGGTGATAGCTGCAGCAGTAAAGATGTGCTGGGCTCATTAGTTACCAGGCTGCAAGCAAGAAAGTTTCCTGACCCATTTGAGCTTAAATGCAGAACTTGGAAAGAAAGGAAGAACATAATTTAATTCCTTTCAGTCTCCATTCAGTAAATTATTGTTGTTTTTGCAGTCATTTTGAGAAGTTTTTCATTGAGATGTAGGCTGTATATCAAGGAAAAGGTTTCTTGAAATAAAATGCCACTGTTTTATTAAGGGCTCACACTTTATTATGTATTGCTTCGACCTGTTTGCACAGTGTAGGAATGCCAATTACATGGGCAGGAACTTTTCTTTTGCAAATGTTGACTGATATCTTGTAAAATTTCAAAACATTAGACTTGTAAGATGTAAGTCATTTGATTGTGGTGGGTATAGTCAGTGGTGCAGCATCTTCCTAGCACATGGAGCGTCTTCCTAGCACACGCAGCGTCTTCCTAGCACATGCAGTGGATCCCCGGAAAGACCTAGAAGGGAAGCGAGAGCTAGTGAGGGTTTTTCATGTACTTAATTTTTAAAAGTTTTTTAAAGGTTTATTTATGTATGTGTTGCCTGTCTGCATGTTTACCCACCACATATGTGCCTACAAATGGTTGTGAACCGCTACAAATAAAGGAAATAAATAAAATAGATGGTAGATAAAATGATACATAGATGATAGAGCGATGGATAGTAGATGGGTGATTGAGAGATAGGCAGGTACATAGAGCATGATTTGTGATAGCAACTGTAAAACAAAATAACCTATATGTGTTACTGGAAAACTGAACTACTATCAATTGGATAAAATAGTGAATTGCTATTATATGTTGATAAATAAAAAATAGTAACAAAAATATATCAATATGCATCGAGTCTCTGGTAGACTTCAAATGCTAGGGAATCTTCTTTTCATTTGTGTGTATAGTAACTATAGTTTTTCTTTTTTTTTTTTTAAAACAGTAATAGAATCAAGAATATAGTCTAGGTCAGAGTTATTATATTTCCTTGCTAAAATACCTTTCCATCCCTGAGAAGTTGATAAAGGAACAGTTAGTTGAAAACTCTGACTTAATCCCAGATACAAAAGTTAATTTTTAAAATAATCAAAATCAGTCTTATTTATAGGAACCTATTATATCATTGCAGAAAATAGAACTCAATAGTTATCTTCATATAGAACAACAGTGTCCAGCTTTTTTTATTTGGCCATTAGAAGCATCACATGCCTTCTTGGTATGAGTATAGCTATTCCTACAACAATAAAAACTTCATTATTACCATATGAATCTACCTTTATCATTACTTATCAGTGGTGACCAAACAGCCTTTACAACACAATCAACACATTATGCCATCTGTCCTCAGCACAGCTTAATCAGCTAGGTTCCAGTATTAACTGAAACTCAGTCAGTTGAATTATCTTTTTTTGTCGCAAGTTTTGGAGCTGGGCCTTAACATGTCTGTACCTCCTAAAGCTTGTCTTTTTAAAAAATATATAATTTATTTTATTTGTATTTTATGTACGCTTTTGTTTTGCCTGCATGTATGTCTCTGTGAGGATGTCAGATCCCCTGGAACAGGAGTTACAGACAGTTGTGAGCTGCCATGTGGGTGCTGGGAATTGAACCTGGTCTTTTGGAAGAGCAACCAAGTGCTCTGAACCGCTGAGCCATTCCTCTAGCCCCTAAAACTTGAGTTTCAGTTACTCTGATTTTCTTTTCTTTGGGGGAGAGGTGCTGTGGAGAAGAAAGGGGTTATTTGGCTTCCCATTTTTATTTTATTATTTTATTTTCTTGTTTTTGGCTTATCTCTGTTTACCTTTGAAGAGAGTCAGGACAGGAGCTCAAGCAGACCTGCGGCAGTAGCTGGTGCAGAGCCATGCAGGGCTCTGCTCACTGGCCTGCTCCTCCTGTCTTGCTCAGCTGCTTTCTTACAGAGCCCAGGACCACCCAGGGATGGCCCCGCCCACAATGAGCTGTGTCCTTCCCCATCTATCACTGATTAAGGAAATGCTCCATAAGCCTGTTACAGCCTGATCTGCAGAGGCGTTTTCTTTCCCTTTTTTGCAGGGGGCGGGGGTGTGGGGAGGTTGGTGGTTGGGGTTTTGTTTTGTTTTGTTTTGTTTTGGGGGTTTTGGGTTTTTGTTGTTGTTTGTTTTGTTTTTGTTTTTTGGTTGGGTTGTTTTTTTTTTTTTTTTTTTTTGATACAGAGTTTCTCTGTGTAGCCTTGGACTTGTCCTGGACTCCCTTTGTGGACCAGGCTGGCCTCGAATTCACAGTGATCCACTTGCGTCTATCTCCCGAGTGCTGGCATTAAAGGCGTGGGCCCTTCACCACCCCAGCTGGAGGCATTTTCTTAATTGACGTTTCCTCATCTCAGATGACATAAAATTAACCAGCGCATGAATCTTCCTGCCATCCTTTTCCACTGTCCTTGCTCATGGTGGCTGTGTGTATAGTCACATCACAATCTGAGAGCAGCTGAGGGAGCGACTGTATAACATGGTATAAACAGTACATGAGGTGAACTCTTACTTACTGACAGGTACTTGTAATTTGCTTTGCTGTGAAGAATTTTATTTATGGAATTGTAAGATCTTTTCTGTTAAAAGAAAAACAATTTTATTCTTTTTTTTTATTCTTTTTTTTTTTTCCGAGACAGGGTTTCTCTGTGTAGCCTTGGCTGTCCTGGACCCGCTTTGTAGACCAGGCTGGCCTCAAACTCACAGCGATCCACCTGCCTCTGCCTCCCGAGTGCTGGGATTATAGGCGTGCGCCACCCCGCCCGGCTGAAAAACAATTTTAGATCAGTATTCTGCATGAGCTGAGGCACTGCTTTACTAGCATTGTTCTGCTGTATTGTGATTGTGAACAGTACTTAGATTCTTAGGTATTCAGAAAAGAAATGTGTGCCAGAAGTTTAAAAATAACACATAGACATATTTAAACATTTTTTGCTCTGCTGTTTTCTCTTTCAGTTATCTAGAAAAGTACGAGAAAGTTCATCATTTTGGGGAAGATGATGATGAAGTACCACCAGGCAACCCAAAGCCACAGCTTCCTATTGGTGCAATTCCATCTTCCTACAATTACCAGCAACACAGTGTGTCAGGTAAATATCATTTGAAATTAGTTGGGTATAGGCCCAGGGCTTCGTCACGGCACATTGAGGTCATCCAGGGAGTTAGGCCTACTTTGCACACGGTCATGCTTAAAGCATTAGACTGACACCGTCCACTGCTTGGCTCTCCTTAACTATAACTGGGTTAAGAAAAACTGGGTGCAGAAGGAGGGAGGAAGTATCAGGTGTCAGGGAAGCCAGGAACGTTTACATGGAGTCTGCCACATTCCCAACAGTTGTTACATTACACACTAGAATGTCAGAAATGTTCCGAATTATTCTATAATTTTCCTATCATGATGTTAAAAGATTTTATTTTTAATTCAAGTGGCATCATTATAGAAAATTCTGTGGCTACAAGGAGATGAATTGGATTAGGCAGTAGTTAACTTGACACACTGACGAAGACGGTGGGTGAGAGCTGCTAGAGGCTCTAGTTTTCAGGAGTTCTGGGAAGATGAGCAAGGGACAGGTGTGTCAGTGTCTTTAGCATTTGGCCTACTCAAAGCAAGAGGTACTTATCAAGATTATAAGCATTTATGAAAAATGCACTTGTTTTATGCATTTTCTGTAGGCAGTCACTGATACCCATGCCAGTCTTTAATGGTAGCCATCTGATTTAAGCTGGTGCATTGTGCACTGTTACAGGTCTTATGTTTGATTACACATCTATTTCCAAAGTTCGTCTTAGATTTGCCTCTATTTCTTCCCTGGTGATTTAGTAACTGAAGAAGTAGAGTTCATTCCTAATATCTATGATTTCCAGTGGGAGAGGCTTCTTCGTCACATGCATTTTTAAATGGCTGCGATGAGAGGGGAGTAATGAACGTCGAGCAAGCCTTTAAATGTGCAGTTAGCACTGCCTCCGCTTCCTGCCCTGACTCCGCCTGACGATGAGCTATAGGTTGGAAGCTGAAATAACCCCTTTTCTCCCCACATTGCTTTTGGTCATGGTGCTTTATCATAGTGATAGGAAGCAAACTCAGTCTCTTTGTTGCTTTGGTTTTGAGATGGTTTTGCACAGCAGCCCTGCTTCACTCAAAGTTATGATCTTCCTGCCTCAGTTTCCCACTTGTTAGGTTATAGCAGTGTGTTAACACACCCTGCTGTTTACTTGTTTACATTATATCCCTAAATCTGTGTATTTAACATGGATTAACTGTTTTGCTAAAACATTTTGGCTTTAAGAAAGAAGTGAAGTGTTCTTTGGCATTTTCAGAAGCCTGTGCTGAAATTGTGGTGGAGCTAGACATCCTCATGAGCCTATAGCAAAGGTAGCCGAGAGCTACGTATTGTAGAAGAGGAGCGCTCTCAGCCTGTCGCGAGCTTCCCAGCTCCCAGCTAATGTAGCTGCCTTGTTTTAATGTCTTAGCTGTGCACAAGGGATTCTTAAAGAAGAAACAACTAAGAGTTTCTCCTTGGATTGCAGAATAGATGGTTCACACTGAGAAGAAATGGTGTTTCACAGCAACGTTTAGGAATTCTGATGTGCCTTTTATTTTTATAGAAAGAAATATTGCAACTTGATGATATTATACCAATGGTCATGATTATCATCAATATGAAAGGGCTTTTCCTGATGATTCTTTTTAAGTTGTCAGTCAAAAAGTTGAGTGAACTCTATTGTGTTTTGTTTTGGGGTGTGCGTGCATGTGTGCCTGTGTGGAAAATATGTGCCAAAAGAGGAATTATCTAATGATTAAGACTTCCAAAAAATTTATTTAGGGATGAGGCCTTAGTGACTCAAGGATAGAGTAAATGCTCAGCACAGGAGAAGGCCTGGTTCCTTTTCCGGTGTCACATATAATCAATCCCAGATGTGGCACCGGACACCAGAGCACCAGAGCCTCAACAGGCTAAGTCAGGGCCAAGGAAGACAAATCAGCCACTAGCGTGCTTGCCATGCAAGCGTAAGGACAGAGAGTAACACACGGCGGCACAGCCTCCGAGGGCAGAGGCGAGCTCTCCAGCTTCATAGGCAGGCTGAGTTTCAGTAAAAGACCTCCTCAGTGGCTAAGAATGATTGAGGGTGATGCTTTTTCTTTTCTTTTTTCTTTCTTTCTTTTTTTTCCCCCTGATGATTCTTAACACCAGCCTCAGGCCTCAACATGCCACCTGCATACACATATACATGACCGTATACATTGAGAGAATGGGTATCTGAATTTTCCTGGGGTTATTGACTCTTTCCCAGGGATTTTAAATAGCAGAAAATGTTGGTAAGTTTCTGTTTTGAGCGTTTGGATTAGTCACCACTGATATCAGTATTTGTGTTTGAATTTGTGCATAAATTTTAAAGGTTTATGTGGGTGAAGGTTGCTGAGGAGCAAACGCAGGCAAGGCCTTGAGTGTATGAGACAATTGTTCTGTAACTGTACCCCCAGCTCTTTTCTAACCTGAGCTATGTGTGGAAATGGACAGAAGACAACTCATTAAAATTAATAGAACTGTCGTAGAGCTCGTCAGTGTTACACTGATGGTTGATTAAATGTTCCATAATCTGACAGACATTTGGATTGTAATTACAGTCACTGCCAACATTAATAGAATGTCCCATAGAACCCCTACAGGAGACAGAAACAACTTTCTAGGAGGAATCCTCTCTTTTCTCTAAATTGAAAACAGAAAGAGATGGTTTCCTCAGATTTAGTTTGTTAACAGTGATACACTTCAGTAAACTTTAAATCAAGATTCTTAAAAGTAAATTACCAGTCTCCTCCTGAAATAACAGAGCTCCCAGGGCAAGGGGACGGAGTGCTTTAAGGCCTATGGGTACACTTGTGTTACTGTTGACTGCCTTTAGTGCTTGTCCAGCCTGGTTTAAAACACATGGCACGAAATAGGTCTCCTGTCCCCGGGGTTCCAAGTGCTTGGCCTTTGGGGTGTGCACCACTCGTTTTGTCTGTCTGCCTGTCTCTGAAAGGGACTTTCCCTGGCAGGTGTGGCGGTTAGATGACACTCTGTATCACATGCAACGCAGTAAGGAAAGCGCAGGAAGTCATCAGCTGCTGCACGAGCCTTACCTCTGAGCCATCGTGGTACCCCGAGTGGATCTTCACGTCCTCTACTTCCTCATACACTCTCTTTAAGCGTCTTTACCAAACCTAGTATGACAAAAAGATGCTTTGTATTTGTTTGTTGCATGGTTAGCAAAGTTAATTGGTAAGAATAGAGAGAGCGATGTTTATTCTTCAGTAACAGATTAAGTAATTTTAAGATTGTGTTAACTTGAGGAGTGTGATAGATGTTTACGTGTAAGTTCCACGTTAGTTTCTATTCAGGAGCTTTGGGTGAAGGCACCTAAACAGTTAACTATTGGTTAGACTTGACGTCTCCTCATCAGTTACTATTGCAAAATAGAAACATCAAAATCTGTTCCTGTATGCCTAGATATTTGTCTACTTTTTGAGATATTTGAAATTTTTGGTTCATTGAAATTGCTAAAAAATAAGCTACTTATTCTTGTGGGGGGAGCTTTCCTTAGTCACTTTCCATCTTGATCTTTAAGACAGGATTTCTGACTGAATTTGAGCTTGTAGTGGGCAAGACTAGCTGGCCAGCATAGTCCATGACACTCTTGCCTGTGCATTCCTGGAGCTAGGATCACAGTCACGTGACACCATGGCACTTGAAATCAGGTTGCCATGTTTATGCCACAAGCACTTACCCACTGAGCCATCCCCTCAACTCTGCTGTGTATTATCGTTCGGTGTTAAAAGTTACAAAGAATCAGTGTCTTAGTCATTTGTAACTCTTATTATGCACCCCACGATTATAAGTGGTATTCCTAAAATATTTTGAAATTGAAGAGGTGTCTATGCAAACGCTGACTTTGAGCCATATAGGGTAGCGAACCTGTAATCCTAGCATTTGGGAGTCTCTGCAGGAGCAATGTGGCTGTAGAGCCAAGCAGGGCAGCATATGGAGACCACATCTCAAGCCCACCTCAGATTTATTTTCTGTTATTTATGTAACAGTAGATTTTTACTTGTATTTTATAGAGAGGTTTTAGAAGTTGTTTGTATTTTACACTTTTTATGAATCCAGGTATTTCTGAAGTATGCTGAAATGTTTGATCTGTACATTTTCCAACTTGGTTTCTTAAACTAGTGACAGCTTTATTTGAAAATATTGTCTGTAGGGTATTTGTCTCATGTCATGGCTACTGAGGTCCAGGCGTACTACAATCCTGTACTATCTGTTTGCCTTATGTGCCTGTCTTCTAACTTTGAAAGTTTTGTTAAGTGTATATTTTAAAATCAGTTCTCGCCGGTTGTGGTGGCGCACACCGGTAGGATTTGCTGAAGGAGGCAGAGGCAGGAGGATCACGAGTTCGAGGCCAGCCTGGACTACACATTTTAAAAAAAAATCAGTTCTCATGTATAAAATCATGTTATTTTTCTTTTGGAAATTTTTTTTAAAGATTTATTTATTATTTATATTACCTGAATGTGTGCCTGCATGCTGGATGAAGGCACTAGATCTCATTATAGATGGTTGTGAGCTACCATGTGGTTGCCAGGAATTGAACTCAGGACCTTTGAAAGAGCAGACAGTGTTCTTAACCTCTGGGCCCTCTCTCCAGCCCCAGGAAATAATGTTTAAGGCACAAAAAACCTAGCTAGTTGTAATAGTGCATGCCTTTAATCCTAACCCTTGAGAGGCAGAGACTGGTGGCACCCTGAGTTTGAGCTGGCATGGTATTCATAGTGAGTTCCAGGAAAGCCAGGGCTGCACAGAGAAACCCTGTCTCAAAACAAAACAAACAAACAAAAAACCAAATGACACAAAAACATGAACATAAAAGTAAAAATTTACTAATTAAATTACATCAAAATAAAAATGTCTCCTTGAAACATTAAGAACACCAAGTCACTGGCTGGGAAATTTTGAGAAAAAGTATTGAATAAGTGTTCCTTATTCAAGGCCTTTAACCCTGATGCTACCCTGATGCTAATACCATAAGGATGCAGTCAAAGGAATTCAGATATATTGCAGATAAGAATGTAAAATGCTGCAGCCACTTTGAAAAATGGCTTTTCAGTTTCTTGGAGAGTTAAGCATTCAGTTTATGTGTGACCCAGCACTACTTCTAGGTATTTATCCAAGAAAAATGGGGTGTGCCTCCAAAGCCTCCACAAGAATGTTTTTAACAGCCATAGTTATACCTAGCTGTCCTAAGCTTGAAACAGTAGACATTCCCTCCATCTGGGACACGATGGACTATGTCTAGAAAGGAATGCAGTATTGATTCACGTGTCAATATGGATCTCAGGCTGTTTTGTTGGATGAAAGGAAACACACACAAAGGCCTATGTGCTGTATAATTCCACCTATGTGATATTTCAAAGTAAAACAGAACCCGGGAACAAAGTGCAATAGGGATGGGATGGGATTGCAGCAAAGGAACAGAATTGCGGTGTTTATGCTTGTGGTTAGAAAACTGCATGTATTTTTCAAAAATTTTAGGATTCTAATGCTAAAAATTATGGCTTTTACTGCTATCTCAGTAAGTCCAATGAAATAGTGATTTGCTATGGCTTTTGTCAGTGATGTCCAAGAAGGTAAGTACACTTTAATATTTACAAATGTAATTTCTAACAATTAGTAAGCCTGAAAGGTTGAAAAATTGGACAGTTATATACTCAGCTTATATGCTGAAGAAAGAGAAGGGGAGAAGAGGGGTCTGCATATTATTCAAAAGAGAGAGGCCATAAGGATCCATTGATGATTAACTTACAGTGTTTTGTTTGGTTCTTTCTTTTATTAGATTATCTACGTCAAAGTTATGGGTTATCTATGGATTTTAATTCGCCAAATGATTATAATAAACTGGTGCTTTCACTGTTGTCTGGACTCCCAAACGAAGTGGACTTTGCTATTAACGTGTGCACTCTGCTATCAAATGAGAGCAAGCATGTCATGCAGCTTGAAAAAGATCCCAAAATCATCACGTTATTACTTGCTAATGCTGGGGTGTTTGATGACAGTAAGTTTTCGTGAACTTTAAATGCAATTCTTTTTTCATGGGTCCTAAGAAGAAAAAAATCTTTTTCAGTAAAACACATTTGCTATCATCGCTTATATGAGAATTTATTGTAGAATTTTAGAGATTTGTGGGGTTCTTTCTTTTCACTTTTAAAAGCCAATTATTTGCAAATGAATTCATTTTAGTATATTTTGATTTATATCAAGGTGCATACTTTATAAACTATTGTATTTGGCTATATCTAGCTAGGAGTTTTGTGAATTTGCCATAGACTAATTTTATGTGAAATAAAAATAAAGATGTGTAAACATACATAAAAATTAGCTTCTTCCTCTGCTTAAACTGCTTTTGATTATATGAGGAGGGGACAAAGACTATTATCTCTGTTCTTGTTGTGACTTTTAATATCTAACTTTGTTAGATTTCCATCTCATTTCCATGGAGTTTGTTTTCTGTGATATTTTATTTTGACTCTTCAGATATAACTGAGCACTTATATAGAATGAAATTTGAAGTGTTTATCCCTCTTTTGAAACCTTAGAACAAAAGCTCTGTAAGGAGCATTTGTTTTCCTATCAGAGTAGTATTAGTAAAGTCTTGCTGCCCTGCCATTAGATGGAATTGTGTGTAAATAATGATTCACACGCACAGCACGGAGTGACTTGATCAGTCAGCTTGGATGATGAAAACAAGGCATTCTCATGTCCAGTGTATCAGCTCACATTTCGCAGGCATATTGTCCTTGCAGTGCTGTGGTCTAGAACACTAAGTATAGCAGGCACTGTCACCTCCTCGGTTCACTCCTGTGCTGCATAGTGAACCTGTGTCTCCAAAAGACAATGAGCTCCAGCAAGCCCAGTGGCTCTAGGGCTGGGAGGTGGGTCAGTGAGTGCAGGAGCTGACAGACATGGGGCTTGAGTTGGTATTGCCAGAACCCACCTGAAGCTGGAGTGTAACAGCACACCTCTGCCACCAGTCCTCCTATGGCAACGTGCTGCAGGAACAGCAGGACCTGAGGTTCACTGCCATACACACAGTGTGGAGCATACACACTCTCACAGTCACAAAGCAATGTGATTTCTTCTGATTCCTTGTTTGTTTGTTTGGAGTAATTATCTTGTAGAGTTTTCCTTAGGGATTTTATTTACCAGCATTATTTACAACAAATGTATTGCTCTGTATTTTAAAGCATTAATCATATACTGATTTCTGAAACTAGTATGGGGATTGTCAGTGCTGGCAGCCTGGCATGCTATAAGCAGTGGCATCTGTTTAGCTCTTTACTGTGGTTTTTTTTCCTATAAAAGGAAGCTTGTATAGGTATATTTTTTTTAAAAATTGTATAGGTACAATTTTAAAAAATTTTTAAAGTTATTTAACTTTTTAAAAGATTTATTTTTATGTGTGTGTGTGTGTATATTTGTGTGTCTGTGTCTATGTGGTGTATGTATGCACCCAGTTTCTGTTGTGTGTTGCTAGGGACCAAATTTAGGGCTTCATCTGTGCTCTGCCATAAAATAGGTCTAGCTAGAGCTGTGTGTTTTCAGTATAGAGATAGAATGTTTAAAGTTTTACTATTATTTATTTATTTATTATTGTTTATATATATTATTATGATTTTATATATTATTTATTACTACTATTACTATTATTAAAGTTTTACTTTTAATATTTACTATAGTTCAGTAGTATCTGGTACTGTGATTTATTATGAAACACTTTTAGCAAACATGATATATTGAAATTAGTTTTATTATTGTTCAAAGCTATGTAATATTAAGAATTAAGGATTCATTAATTGCATTTATACTGTTTGTTATTTTAGCTTTGGGATCATTCTCTACTGTCTTTGGAGAAGAATGGAGAGAGAAGACTGATAGAGACTTTGTTAAGGTAACTCACAAGCAGAAATGCTGACCCATGGAGTACATGTAGTAGGCTAATTTGGAGTCAGGTGGCTGCTGGCTCTGTGTGTGTGTTGCACACTACCACCTTCATCTTTGGCAGAATTGATTCCCTGCCTATTTAGAGGTTGTGGTTGAATGGAAAATTGCTTAAGGTCTCTAATAAACAGAAATTAAATTCCTGTGTTCTCTAGTTTATGTTAAGGTAGTGAATATGTAATAATAGGAAAAAAAAATATTTAAAGCTTTAAACTCCAAGGGTGAGTTTCAGGAAATTTTATTTTGATAAGCACTGAGTTCAATGTCAGCCTGGTCTACAAAGTACGTATAGGACAGCCAAGGCTACACAGAGAAACCTTGTCTTGGAAAACCAAAACAAATAAACAAAACGAAAACCTATAGAATTCAAAAAGAGGGCTAGAGAAATGGCTCAGAGGTTAAGAGCACTGCCTGCTCTCCCAGAGGTCCTGAGTTCAATTCCCAGCAACCACATGGTGGGTCACAACCATCTGCAATGTGATCTGATTCCTCTTCTGGCCTGCAGGTGTAGGTGTACATGCAGGCAGAGCACTATATACATAATAAATAAATAAAAAAATTTTAAAAAAAGAATTAAAGAAATAATCCTCAACAAGCCATGACTGAACAATGAGTAGGTGCAGTTTATGGGGAAACATCTGTGAACGATTTTGGAAAAGGGTCTAGTTGTGAATTTCAGATTAGGAACCACAAAAAGATCTGGACAAATTATTTTCATATTTATATTCATCTTAGTTTTTTTGGATTTCAAATAAAAACTGAAAAGTTAGGTGTGGCCAGGCATGGTGGTTTACACCCTTAACCCAAGCACTCATGAAGCTAGGCAGAGGCAAGAGGAGCTCTTTGAATTTGAGGCCAGCCTGGTCTATGTAGTGAGTTCCAGCCTGGGCTCCATGGGTAGTGAGACTGTGTCACAGTACTGAAGGTGGGGTAGGGAGCAGCAGGAGCAGCAGTTGTGGCCACCACTAGGTATAACAGCACACACCTGTAATTTAGGTTTTCTGGAAACTGAAGCGTGAGGTTTGACGTGAGCTTGTTCATTAGCCAAGGTTACAGAGAGCAAGTTCTGGGCTAGCCTGTTCTCTCTGATGAGGCATAGTTTGGGAAGGAAAACCCCCACAAATAATAGCATATCATTTTATTTATCGTAAGAGTATATAATCTGTCATCTCACTAAGTTATAGAATATGGACCTTAAACATTAAATGATTATACATTTTATTTTTAAACTAATGCGTGGGGTTGGGGAGGAGTTTGGCTCAGTCAGTAACTGTTTCTGAGAACACTTGAGTTTAATCTCCAGACCCATGTCAGCATGCCAGGTGTAGTGGTGCACTGTGGGAATCCGTGTGCTGAGGAGGACAAGAGTGGAGGGCCCTGAGGCTCACGAGCGAGCTGCTCTAGCCTAAGTGGGGAGCTTCGGCCAGAAGGAGGCATGTGAGCCGCTTCCTGAGGATGGCACCTGAGGCTGTGTGCTGGTCTCCACATGAGTGTGTGTACACCTTTCCCCATGCAGAGATGTGCAAACATACATGTTAAAAATTCTGATGCATGCTTAGCTTTTAAATTTGGTTTTGCTATTTCTTCAGATGAAAAATTTTGAGTGTAAGCACTTTGTATCTTAATGAGCATTCCGTCAACATATCAATATATACTTTATAGTTTCATTATCACTAATTACTAAATATTAGTTGCAACAAGATTTTGATACTGAAATCCTGTGCAAATTTGGATTAAAATAGACTTGATCTAAGGATTAAAGTAGTTGGCTAATGTGGTTGGGGCTAGTGCTGTTTAACTTAAAGGGACATGAAACGGGTTTGTGTTCAAGTAGCTTAGTATATACTAAGCATTAAAAGTTTTAAAATAGATTGTATAAGATCTTATTATAAACAAAAAGCTTCTCTGGTTTCTCTGGTGACAAAATCCAGTTTTCAGTTTTAGGTAACTAAACTACTTATAAGGTCCCCATAATCAAAAGTATTTCATGAAAAATTTCTATTATGAAAGATATTTGATGCAATCCAGCCATCTGCGTTCTGTGCATGATATATCTTGATATACTAATCATTGTTGAGTTAATGGAAGAGAGCAAGGTGCTTTTGTAACTCAACAGAAATGAAGTTCTGAGTTTTAAAGTAGTGAATGAACACTATGAAAAAGCTAAGAAGCATAGCAGAAGGAAAAATTAAAACCATCACTAATTATATCTACCCATAAATAAACACTATCATTATATTTCAAAAGTTCTGTCTTGGGACCAGAGAGATGGCTCAGTGGTTAAGAACGCTGTCCTGAGTTCAATTCCCAGTGACCACATGGTGTCTCATAACCATCTATATTTGGTATCTGGTGCCCTCTTCTGGCCTGCAGGTATACAAGCAGACATATAAGTATACATAAAAGTATATGTATACATATAAGTATACATTATATAGATAATAGAAACTTTTTTTAAAGTCTGTCTTTGCCGCCCACTGTGTACCTTGCTGCTTACTTACAAGCATCTCTTCTCCTTAGACACTTAATAGCCACTTATTTGTGTTTTGTATTTAATTATTCAACAGGGTTGGAAATATTACTCAGTTGGGAGAGTGCTTGCCTGCCATGCACAGGAAGGTCTAAGATCTATCCCTAGCCCTGCATAGAGCTGCCAGAGGGGAGCCTTCTCGTCCCTTGTGATTCTAGCACTCAGTAGGTTTGGGCAGGAGGGTCAGAAGTTCAGGATCGGCCGGGTGTGGTGGCGCACGCCTTTAATCCCAGCACTCGGGAGGCAGAGGCAGGCGGATCGCTGTGAGTTCGAGGCCAGCCTGGTCTACAAAGTGAGTTCAGGACAGCCAAGGATACACAGAGAGACCCTGCCTCGGAAAAACCAAAAAAAAAAAAAAAAAAAAAAAGAAGCTCAGGATCATCCTTGGCCACATAAAGAGTTGGAAGCCACCCTGGGCCATGAGATTCTGTTTACAAAAAAAGAAAAACAGAAAAGTTGGTTTGAACAGTTAGCTGACTTGATTGTTCACAGTAAAATAGATGTGCATACATAAATATATAATGTTCATGTAAGTAATCCATACTGTTGCTAGAATAGACTATTCCTATTTTTTTTGAGTCAGGGACTATATCAGTTATTTTAAAGACAAATATACCTTATCAATTGGCTCTTCTTCATGTAATTATTAAATAAAATATATACCTTCACATTGCTAGGCCTAATGCTACATAAAGTTTTGTAAAATGGATTATGAAATAATTTTTTTGAGGCGGGATCTCACAATATTGCATTGTCTATTCTGGGACTCATTAGAGACCAGGCTGGCCTTGAATTCAGAGAGACCCACTCACCTCTTCCTCCTGGTGCTAGAATGTAAGGCGTGTACCCCACATCCTTCTTTATACGATGCCTAATTAAAACTATGTAAGTCTTAGCTTTAAATTCCCTTTGCTTTCAAAGAGGAGTTGTCAATTTTAAAGCATTTTTTTAAAAATCACTTTGCACATTAATTACTTTATTTGACATATATTTACTAATCATATTCTGTGCGCTGAGATCCTGAGAAAATATCCTGCTGAATTTCCATTTATTGCAGGAAGACACAAAATTAAAGTAATTTGAAGTTTTGGCAAGTGTTGTGAAGAAAGTAAAGCAGGTTAATACGGTACAGCTTTAAGATACATTTGAGTTTGTGTTCACATTAGATAGTTCCCAACAAAAGTCTTTTCTCAGGAGGTAATAGCTGGTGATTTGGGGAAACTTTAAATGATAATAGGGAAACAGTATTTTGGATAAGAAGATTTCAGACTGAAGAAATAATAATGCATTCAAATGCTCTAAAGCAGGAAGCAATCTAGCCTCGGGTGTGTAAGGTATGTCTGTGGGGTAGCACCCGGGTAAGGCCCGGGAAGCAGCTTAGATACATGTGTCAAGCGTGTGTAGTTGACTGCATTCTAAGTAAGGTTATTCTAAAAAATATAGTCATCATGTAGCTGTGTGCATTAAAGTTAAATTCTGTTTACATAAATTGTTTTTCTTTACTGTATTAACTTTTCCCAAGCTCTTAGTTCAATTTTACCTCACATGTAGAAAAGCGCATAAAGATACAGCTTAATAAATGCTCAGTCATGGGGAGGAAGAGGCGCTGTGAGTTCAAGGCCAGCCTGGTTTACAAAGGAAGTCCAGGACAGCCAAGGCTACACAGAGAAACCCTGTCTCAAAAAGCCAAACTAAACCAAAACTAAAACCAAAAACAAACGCTCAATCAGGAATGGCATTGTGTTGTTACCCAAATAGACAAACTTCTGAAGCCTGCTGTCCGTGCTCCTTTCTGTTTGTCTCTTTTGTCTGTCTGTCTTTCTTCCTTCCTTCCTTCCTTCCTTCCTTTCTTTCTTTCTTTCTTTCTTTCTTTCTTTCTTTCTTTCTTTCTTTCTTTCTCTTTTTCTTCGAGACAGGGTTTCTCTGTGTAGCCTTGGCTATCTTTGGATTCACTTTGTAGACCAGGCTGGCCTCGAACTCACAGTGGTCCGCCTGCTTCTGCCTCCCGAGTGCTGGGATTAAAGGCGTGCGCCAGCACGCCCGGCTCCAATTGTCTCTTAACTGTCCTTTCTTGCTTTGTCAAAATTATGCATACATATAAGCAGATAAAAACATTCATATATCTAAAAGATATATATGTGAATTAATTTAAAAAATAGATATTACTAATATATTTCTAAAATACTCACTTGTCTTTTATTATTCAGGGCCTATTGCTAAAGATATGCTCTCTAATTTCATGTTTCAAGTGTAATTTGAAGGCCAGGAAAGCAGGCTTTTCACCTGCTTGTTGGTCCCTATTTTTATATGCATCTCTCCTTTTCCTTCTGAATCTATGTACTTTCCATGTTAAAAAGAACACCCTGGACAAAGGTGGGGGTGGTACATGCTTTTAATCCCAGCACTTGTGAGGCAGAGACAGGTGGACTATACGGGGAACACTCCCTCCCCCAAAAAAAACCCTGCCCTGAACTTGGCCTGTTGGTGGAGATACTATATTCAAATAATAATTCATTTTGTCTTTATTTTACCAATATTGTAGTCATAGAGTTGTTCTTTTATTGCTGCTCTCTTGCTTTCTTTCTTTTTTGTCTTTCTTACTTGCATAATAACACAGATGATGTTGTTGTTTTGTGACCATGTGACAAGGAAACTTCTGGAATCCCATAATTGAAGTTTTGGTGTCTTTTTGTTGGTTTGTTTTAGGTCTATTCTGCAGCCCTGGCTGACCTGGAGCTCCCTCCATAGACCAGGCTCAAAACTCATAGAAATCAACCTGACTCTGCCTCCTGGGTACTGGGTTTAAAGGAATCCTATCTCTTTTTCGGTTTTTGTTTGTTCCTTTTTATATTTTCTGCTTAAATCTTTTTCTAATTGTGTCTAATATGTCACTTAACTCAGTTGTTAAAATTTTATTTTAGCAACCATGTTGTAATTTCTAAGGTCTCTCTCGTAAAATTAAGGTTTCTCTTTGTATTTTCTGCTCTTAACAATTTGAGCAGGTCTTTCTTTCTTTCTTTCTTTCTTTCTTTCTTTCTTTCTTTCTTTCT
>OU015748.1:119550251-119593415 GCA_907169655.1 Acomys percivali
TCTTTCTTTCTTTCTTTCTTTCTTTCTTTCTTTCTTTCTTTCTTTCTTTTTCTTTTTCTTTTTTTTCCCCCTGAGACAGGGTTTTTCTGTGTAGCCTTGGCTGTCCTAGACTCACTTTGTAGACCAGGCTGGCCTCGAAATCACAGCGATCCACCTGCCTCTGCCTCCTGAGTGCTGAGATTAAAGGCGTGCGCCACCACGCCCGGCTATATATTTCATAAATTTTAAAAAATCTCTACCTAAGTGTGTACACTTTAGGTGTAGTTTATGTAATACACATGTGTCTGGTGTCTTGGTTGCTGTTCTGTTGCTATGAAGAAACACCATGACTGAGGGAACTATCATGAGAGAGCAGTTAACGGGAGAGGCGTGAGGCGCTTGCTTACGGGCAAGGAGCATGGCAGCATTCAGGCAGACGCTGGACTAGCAGCTGAGAAGGACATCCTTGTTGTAGGCATACAGTTATTATATAGTTTAAATGCTGATTTATGTACACCCCTCCCCCAGGTCTGAGAATTTACTGTCTAAATGTTATGTAAACTCTGCTCCCCAAATGTCCCTCTGATATGTCAATAAAGCAGTTTACAGCCAATCATGAGCGGGGGGAGAGAGTAGGGTTGGACTTTCTGCCAGCCATGGATAGAAAAGTTAGGAGAGGAAGTAGAGGGGATTGAGCCATGGGTAGAGGTCCAAGGAAGATCAGGAGGGAGGAGCTGCAGCCGAGGAAAGCTACAGAGTGCAAGGATTGCTGGGAGGTTTTCTGGAGTAAGACAAAATAGCACAGAGGGTTAAGAACAAACTTACACTACTCAAGATTGTGTTGTGAAGCCTTGTGTTATAGGAGTCTCAATCATTTGTGTGACTGCCAGGTTAAGAAATAAGCTAAGAGAAACAAAAACTTTATTATAAAAATAAATTAAACACATCCTAATCATCTGTAGGCAAAGAGAGCAACTCTGGGCTTGGCATGGATCTTTAAAACTAAATTCCGTGACACACTTCCTCCAATAGGACCACACCTCCTAATCCTTCTAACCCTTTCAAATAGTGTCACTCCCCGGTAATGTAAGCATTCAGAGCTGTGAGCCTACCAGGCCCTTCTTACTCAAACCACCACACCTGGAAACCCTAGTAAAACCTGAGCTCCTGATGTTAACCGAGTGACTCACAGGGTTGGTCCCTTGTATTTTATCTCAGCCTTATCACTCATTTTATTTGTTTCTTTACTTTATTTATTTGTGCTACCATAATTCATTTGCCAGACATTTAAAAACAAATGCTGTTCTGGTATTACTGTTTTAGTGCCCATTGGCTCAGGTAGTGGAAACCAAGCCCGTGGACACTGCAGAGGAAACTGGTAGTGGACAACTCAGGGCATGGGTTATAAACCCAGGCAAATGTCTCCCCGTGATGGAGCTGTACTCCTAATTCTTGTTCACAACTAAACAAAGGTCCCATCTCATAGTCTTACCCCCCCACACCCCCCACACACGTCAGACCTTTTGCTTATAGAATTAGGTAATTTCCTTAATTCGGGAAAGTCGATGCTGAAATTTTAAGTTAGACAAAATAATTATTTATACATATAGTCACAGTGGGAGTGCAGTGTAATTAATTACTAATCCCATGCAAACAGGACAACATTAAATGTATTGGAAATTTGATGAACTGCACTGTTGTTTTTCTTTTCATTAATATCCACTGTTCCTACCTTTTTCTTTCTGCTGGTTTCCTAGAATTTAGTATGTTGCACCTTTTTAACAAGTTAAGGCTTAATGTTTGGTTTTCTAATGAATATATTATAATACATTTATGGCAGCAAAATGCCCTCTGTGTACATTTTTACCTTTGTGATACATATTTGTGATGTCTTGTTTTAATTACAGGTCAGCTTACAATTCTTTTTCATTTCTATTTTGATGCTCTGGCTTATTTAGAAGACGATTTTTTTGGTTCTAGAAACCAAATAACGTTGTTGTTGTCTAAGTGAAACACATTCCTGATAGGCTTTTTAGTTTATAGTGTGTTTTGGTTGTGTTTGGGTCACCCTAGGACTGACTATGGATCATGGTGTGTGTCTATTGTAGCAGGCTCTTAACACTGTAGCCAGTCTAGCATCAGATTCACACTCCTGCCTCAGCCTCCCTAGTGTGCTGTTGGAATCACCTCCTTAGTGACAGGATTACAGGCATACAACACCATGTCCACCTTTAAATACTGTTAATTGTCCAAATTTTTTACTCATAATTTAAAGTTGTATACCCTTTTTATTATCTCATTGTTTATACTAGAGCAATTTGCATATTAACTCATTTAGTAAATTGTTTTTACCGCTTCTCGGGTAAGTCAGGAATCCTAGAACAATTCCGGTTCTGTACAATTGTTATTTACACCTATACATGCTAACCTTTTCTCTTAGATTATCAGTTTGCCTTTCTGTTTATCTAATATCTTCCCACACTCTGTACTTCTCTGTACAAGCTGCTTTAGTCGCATCTCTCTCTTCTTCTTTTTTTTTTTTAATCACTTTCATTATTATTTAGCTTAAGATAGTTTCTGGTTTTCTGGTCTTTTTTAACCCTAAGTTACATAGAAGATTACACTTGTAATTTCTACAAAATAGATTTTCCTACTAACTTTTCTCATTTTCATTAATAATACTGATTTTTAGTCAAATTCCATTGTTTTTGGAGGGTATGTTTTTTATGATTCAGGCCTTTTTAAATTCATAAAGATTTGCTTTACGGTCCAGTATATGGTCTTTGTTCATTAGTGGTTCCTATGAGCCTTGAGAGTTTTTATGTTGCTATATTGAACATGGCATCTATTAATAAATTCAATGACAAATGAATGAATGAAATTGCCAACTATGATATAAATGTTTGTATTTATTTTCATTTCTGTCTGTTTTGATTCATGTATTTGAACTTCTCTTATTAATCACATCTGTGTTTGCAATCGCTGTGTTTTCCTGATGGGTTCTTTGTCTCATTATGAAATATTTCCTAGCACTTCTGCTAATTTCTCTTGCCTTGAATTGGACGTTGTCTGATTCTGTGTTAGCCACAGGAGCTTTCTTATGGTTGATGATATTGTATCACAGTTTTTCTTTCCTCAAATTCAGTGTTTCTTTTTGATAACTTGTAGTTGGATCTTGATTTATTCTTCACAGAATGCACAGAGATCCTCCTGCCTCTTCCTCCCTGAGTGCTGGCATTAAGAAATGCACCACTGTGCCTGGCGAGGTGCTGTTTCTTAATGGGCCTTGTTTCTTGTGCCTTTCTGTTTCTTTATACCTCAAACTTACTATTTTCGTTTTTTATTGTTGTTAGTTGTTAAATCTATCCCTTGAAATTTTAAGCTCAGGTATTGTTATTTTAGTTCTAGAATTTTCTTTAGTTTCCATTTCTTTGCCAAAATGTTCAGTCTTTTATCTCTTTGGACCTACTATCTATGATCATTTTGACTTTCACCTCACTATCTTTATTATTTACTGTTCTTGTGGCTCTGATTTCATTGGCTATTGAATATTGTCTTTCTTTAATAACTTAATTTTTTTCTATTATTGCCAAATACCATAAGACCTTTTGTGTTTGCAGTAGACCCTTTGGCACGGTGCAGCCTGGGAACCTTTGTTTTTACTAATAGCCCAAATTCAAAGGAACTTTGTCCCTAGAACTCAGTTATCTGGATGTGCGCCTCTCATTTTATCAGCGGGAACCATGGGCCACGCACACTGTTATACTCAAGCTGCAGTCATGGGCATTGACGAACTGGAGCTTTGTAAGCTACAGCGGTGTAAAGGCATTGTTAGATCTTACCCTGAAAAAGACTTTTCTTTAAAGTTTGTAGGTTTTAACTCATATCTTTCTACTTACGGTTCAAAGACAGTTTGGAAATACTGGAAAGCAACTTAAACATCTGCCCCGCCAATGTACTCTTGTGTGTCAGAATGCCTGTAAAGAGAGATATTGTGATTATATACAGTTTATAGATGAAGTCAGTGCTCCCATAATTTACATGTATTTATTTGCATAAGCCATAGGTTCCATAGTTGTAAGATAATCTGAAAACATGTGTGATTCCTGTGGGTGACAAATCACAGGAGCTTCCAGTTTCATAAGGTTTGCTGTGTAATTCTTACAAGTGAAAAAACCACTTAATTTAGTGAATATAAAGATGTCATTTTCCCACCCAAATTCCCACAATACCGTACAAGGTTCTGCGGACCCAGATTAAGAACCACTGGTCTATAAAAAGTTTATGTTAAGCTGTGTGAAAGGAAAGCGATTATGTCAGAGCTTTAAATTGGTAGATTGTAGCAGTATCCACAGGAAGTGAGAAAACAGTATAGAAATTTACAGCTTTGTGTAATGTATAATTATCAAAGTAATATAATATTTGTTTTAAGTCATCAGCATTTAAGTTATTTCTCATTGCAGTTTTGGAAAGACATTGTTGATGACAATGAAGTGCGTGACCTCATTTCTGACAGAAACAAGGCTCATGGTAAGTCAGCACGAGTCAGCTTATTGCATGCTTTTAGAGTAACAGTAAGTGAAGTAGCAACTTAAGGGAAGTTTCTCTTTTCTGCTGCAGAAGATACATCAGGAGAATGGATTTGGGAGTCTTTATTTCACCCACCTCGAAAGCTGGGCATTAATGACATTGAAGGGCAGCGGGTTCTTCAGATTGCCGTGATTTTGCGGAACCTTTCCTTTGAGGAGAGCAACGTTAAGCTCTTGGCAGCTAACCGCACCTGTCTTCGTTTCCTCTTACTCTCTGCACATAGTCATTTTATTTCATTAAGGCAATTAGGCCTCGACACGTTAGGAAATATTGCAGCTGAGGTAAGCATGTGGCACTTTCTTAACATGGCTTTTATTTTTACCCACATTTACTTTAAAAGTTTTAAGTGTTGCATCCTGTATCTGCCTATATTTGCCAGATTTTAAGTGTGTGTGTGTGTGTGTGTGTCTTAAACGTGATGTAGAAGCATATTTTTATTGGAAAAAAGCCAAACCAACCTACCTTTGAAATAATAGTTGAAATTTAGTGGTAACTGTCCCCAGATATACAACATTGTCTGGTTCACTTTTATTACATTTGAAATGCACAGTTTGGGAAGAAGCACAGTGCAGTGATGGTGTTCTTTCTTTCTTCCAGCTTTTATTGGACCCTGTTGATTTCAAAACTACTCATCTGATGTTTCATACTGTTACAAAATGCCTAATGTCAAGGGATAGATTTTTAAAGATGAGGGGTGAGAACACACATTTTTCATTATTTCACATGAGCAAACTTTGTCATTTATTTCAAAAAACAAAAAATGTATATGTTTTTGCAGGCATGGAAATTTTGGGAAATCTTTGTAAAGCAGAGGATAATGGTGTTTTGATTTGTGAATATGTGGATCAAGATTCATATAGAGAGATAATTTGTCACCTCACCCTGCCCGATGTGCTGCTGGTCACCTCAACACTAGAGGTGCTGTACATGCTCACTGAGATGGGAGATATTGCCTGCACAAAAATTGCAAAAGTAGAAAAGAGCATAGGTAAGACAGAATCAACACTTAAAATTTTTTAAATTTCTATTTTATTTTTTTGAGACAGAGTCTTATGTAGCCCAGGCTGGCCTCAAATTTGCTATATAGCCAATGATAGTCTCCCCGCCCATCATCTCCTGAGTGCAGGGATTACAGACGCGAGCCACCCCGTTTGGTATAGTCCTGGGAATCCAACCCGGGCCTTTCTGCATGCCAGATGAGCACGTTCTGCCAGCAGAGCTGTAGCTTCGGCCCAAGTGTTTTCCTGATGGAGAAGACTAATCCTGTACTGTGTGAGAACTTGGCTTTCTTGTGCAGTTTTGGAGAGCTGTTACTCACTCAGACATGCAACTGTGCAGCACCCTTCTCAATAAGGAGATCTGCTGTGTAACGCACGTGGTTTGTAGCTGTCAGCAGTCCGTGTTCTGCTCATATTTCTTGTTATATTTCAAATCTAAGCTAGCATCACTACTAGGCCTGATGCTCTCCTTCTCAAACGGTCAGTGTCAAGGTTTAAGTGACTGAAGCTGATTGAGGTGCTTCCTTTGGCTCTGCACACTGTTCCTGTGGGGTGCCTGAAGCCATCACGTCACCATGGAGTCTTACCAGTTTAGGTACACTCACTGAGGCATGCCTTGTTAGCATTTTCTTCAGGAACTAGAGTGATGCTTTTTTTTTTTTTTTTTTTTTAAAGATTTATTTATTATTATGTATACAGTGTACTGCCTGCATGTACACATGCAGGTCAGAAGAGGGCATCAAATCACATAATAGATGGCTGTGAGCTACCATGTGACTGGTTGCTGGGAAGTGAACTCAGGACCTCTGGAAGAGCACTCAGTGCCCTTAATCTCTGAGCCATTTCTCCAGCCCCCGAATGATGCCTTTGTTAGGTAAAAACACTCCAGCCAAAAGTAACAAAGATTTAGCATGAAATTTCTATTATTGGGAAATTAAAAGGTCACTTTCCATATTGATGTTCCCCAAATCTGAATACATGTCAGAATTATCTTGGAAGCATTTAAACATAGAGACATTTAGTCTCTACCTCAGAGATCTGGCTGCTTCTCTTCTAGTTGTTCCGGGGTAGTTCTGACATACTGTGGTTCACGGACTGGCCACATGTGCTGTGATGCTGGGCTGGCGCTGCTTTATAGTGCTGCTAACCAACCCTCTTCTTTACTTTTAGATATGCTAGTGTGTCTGGTTTCTATGGACATTCAGATGTTTGGCCCTGATGCATTAGCTGCAGTGAAACTTGTTGAACATCCGAGCTCCAGTCATCCAGTTTTATCTGAAATTAGGCCACAAGCTATAGAGCAGGTCCAAACCCAGACCCATCTACCATCTGGCCCAGGTTAGTGTTTCCACGTGTTCTTTTTCAGTATGCTTATGGGTGTGTATAGGACTTAATGCTAAGGGTAAATCCAAATGTGCAGTACAAAGAAGTAATGTTTTACCAAGCAATTGGCTGAAGAAGACCTACATCACTCCTGTTTTCATAGCTAGCCTACATTGTAGATACAGCAAGATGAAGGTGAGCTCAGAGGGAACACTAGGTAAGACAGGAATCAGGTTCAGAACAATTAAGGAAACATGAGAATGAACACACGATTAGTGTTTACTGTGTATGATTTAGTCACGGGATCTGTACCTACCTGAGCAGGTAAATCATGCGTTACCTTCTCGTTCTCTTGAGTGATCAAGGTATATGTATTTGGTACCTTTAATATTCTGTGGGTGGCGGGATTTCTATGCGTATGAGTGTTTTTGCATGCAGATATGTCTGTGTATGTTAGAAGCTAGAAGAGAATTAGATCCTCTTTAACTGGAGTTCAGATGATTGTAAGACCTTGTGTGGTTGCTGGGAATTGAACCTGAGTCCTCCAGAAGAGCAGCTCATGGTGAGCTCTCTCTCTAGTCCCCCTCCCCTGCTATTCTTAAATTTCAGCTCTAAGATCATGGGATCAGACAGAGCTCAGGAATAGACGTGTGTGCAGTATGTGTACACCTGCACATACACACAGCATGTGTGTCTTGTTTTTGGCATTCTTCTTGGGGTTCCAGGGTTCAGTTCTGTTTAATTTGACTATATTTGATTATAGGGCAGACCTAATAACTAGCCTTCTCTTTTAGACTCTGGCTTATTCTGAGTCATCATTTTTTATTTTAGCACATCCAGCTTTTTTTTTCTTTTTTCTTTCTTCTTCTTCTTCTTCTTCTTTTTAATTTTTTTATTTTATTTTATTTTATTTTATTTTATCTTATTTTATTTTATTTTTTGTCAGTTCTGTTTATTAGTCCTAACAAAGCATTCCATCTTTCACTTTCCCTGCTATATGTTGTCTCCAAGGTTACTGCTACTTTCTTCCATTGTTTGAGTGGAGGTGGCATCTTCACAGCTAGTATGCAGGCTGTGTAGCATGACTTTCCTCTGTGTCTTCTTTGTTTATAAACTTATTAGCACATCTGTTTATTGTTAGAGCTGCTAACTTCCGAATCTGTTCTAGATAGCATCTTTTCCAATCTTGTTCTTTTATCTTCAATTTCTTGTTCTTTTTTTCTCCTTTCCTGTACAAGTAAATTTAGGTCTTTCTCACCCTCCCTCATGATTCCCAAACAACAAAACAAAACAACAAAAATCTCATAGGGTCGGATATGGTGGCAAGCAGATGTCTGTCTATGAGTTCAAGGACAGTCTGGTTTACCAAGTGAGTTTCAGACCAGCCAAAGCTACATAGTGAGACCCTGTCCCCCACCCCCCAAAACATTCCACTTCAATATTCTTCATGTTATCACGTGTTTGTTAAACCGTCTCTTTGCCTCCTCGTGCTGGTGGCTTGGTGCTCTTCACATTCAGTCATGGTCTCTGTCTCTTCATTTGAACTCCGAGTGTTAAAATTGTTTTCTGTCTATCTATGTGAAGTATGTAATTCCTGTCTCATGTTTTACTGTGTTCTCAAGGGTCTGGCAGTGTGGTAGTGTATGTGCATTGCACCTACCTGCCAGAACTGAACAAATAAATATATTATAAAAAGCAAAACTAAGGGCCGGACGTGGTGGCGCACGCCTTTAATCCCAGCACTCGGGAGGCAGAGGCAGGCGGAGCTCTGTGAGTTCGAGGCCAGCCTGGTCTACAAAGCTAGTCCAGGACAGCCAAGGGTACACAGAGAAACCCTGTCTTCAAAAACAAAAAACAAACAAACAAACAAAAGCAAAACTAGGGAGTGTTGGTGTATCCATGGGGAGCAAATATTAAACAGTAGGGAGTTATCCAGGTGTATTGGCTTACCTGTCATTCCAGCCAGCTTGGGCTACTTAGCGAGACTGGTCTCTAAGTACATCGGCCCATTATATGTAAATTGGAGAAAATTTTAATCAGTGTATAACCATTTATCAAAAGAAATAGTGTCATCACTTACATGGTGAAGACAATGTCTTTTTCCCCCAAGAGAAACTAAAGATTAGATGAGGCCATGGAGAGGTAGTTTCTAACAAAGAGTAGCAGAGTTGGCAGATCCACAGTGAGTAACGTTATATTTAGCAGTCACTTTAATGTTGGGTACTATTTTTGCCTTTGAATGGCCTTTAATCTTCGTATTTCTTTTGGCCTCAGCAGGTGAACCTCACCCTGATCTAAGCTTTGGTTCTCATTTGTCTAATGAGTACAGTTAAGCATTAAGAATCTGTAGGCTAGGGGCTAGAGAGATGGCTCAGAGGTTAAGAACACTGGCTGCTCTTCTAAAGGTCCTGAGTTCAATTCCTAGCAACCACATGGTGGCTCACAACCATCTGTAATGAGATCTGATGCCCTCTTCTGACAGGCAGGCACAAGGCTGTATATATAATAAATAAATAAGTCTTTTTTTTTTTTTAAGCAAAATGTTAAATAAAAAAAAAGAATCTGTAGGCTGTTCATTTAGGTTGTAATTCATTAACAGAGGTAGATGACCTTGAGACACATCCAAAAGACTTAATTTTTGACCTGGAGAGCATTCAATTAGTTATTCTTTGTAGTTGGACATTTTTTTCCTATTTCCACTTACTACTACTCTCTTATGGAATAATCATCTTTAAACTTTTTACCTTTTCCTCCATGGTTATGAAGCTTTTATATGTTTTTAGGTCAGCATTTAAATTTCATCATAATTTAAATGGTTGCAGACATTATTGTTGTTGTTGTTGTTGTTATTATTATTTAGTGGCTATTAAACTGACTTAAAAATAATACCATTTCTTTATAGTTGTTAGAAATTCGATGCCATAATCCTTTTTTTCAAATGTGTGTGGACTAAGAGTGTGGGTCAGTGTTGAAGCACATCCGGAGCACACACAGCTCCGAGCACCACTGCCAGTGTCCGAAGCTGTATAAAGTCCTCCTCCACTTTGTAGGAGGTCACCTTAAGGTCATGCATTCATGCTTGAGGTCCTTTCCTCATCTCCTACCGTCCCTCGTCTGTCGTAAAATAAATGTCCAAAGTTTGTTCCTTTATGAAGTTCTGTTTAGAAGTTTGTTCTATAATTACAAGTTTTAGTAATAAATAGTACATCACGCAAGAGTAAATAGAGGTTTTTCTAAATAATCATTAAGTATAAAGAAAGTAAAGTGCTTGGAAGTATTTTCAGTGTCCAGAAGCCATGAGAGAGAGAGAGGGAGGGAGGGAGGGAGGGATGGATGGAAGGGAGGGAGGAAGAATACATGCTATTTATTGCTAGAATATAACCAGCCTCAGTCCTGTTTTATCTCCTTTTTAAAACTGAAGACAATTTCCTACATGTCTACAATGTATTCTTATTTTTTTCCCTTCCCCTCATTTCTCTCCCTCCATCCCTTCACCCCTCTCATCAACATCACCTGTGTTGGCACTGCAGCTGCCTAGTGACCATCTAAGTCATGTCAGTAAGTGGACAAGAACAGAAGTTGTAATTGAATTTTTTAACAACCATCCAAAAAGTATTAAGCCTATTTTGATTGCTCATCTGGCAACTAGAAATCTCTGCTGGTTTTGATTTTCTTTCCTCCTCTTCCTCCTCCTCCTCCTGGTCTTCTTGTTCTTCTTCCTCTTCTTTCTTTTTCTTCTCCTTTCTTCTAGTTAAAATCAAAGAATTATGAAATACTTAACTAGCTACTGCCTCTTAAGATAGGGTTATTTCTGAAAAAGTATTTTGCTAAAAGTGATGCTTGTTACTTAGCACACTGGTTCACAGACTTGAGAGTACACCAGCATCGTCTGATGGCACGCACACAGCACAGGTTCCTGAGTTTTATAGTCTGAATTTCTACTCAGGTTGGACTTGAGAACTTTCATTCCAACAAGCTCTGTGAGTTGCTGATGCTGTTGGTCATGACCACTGGGCTAAGAAATCTAAAGTAGGATTTAACATTTGAGCATATATTGCATTCCATTAGTACACTGCTTCTGATACTCATAAACTGCTTTGTATCGTGTGTTTTTATTTCATTATTGTGAGAATCTAACAGTACAGATTTACCTCATTTAATACATGAGACTGTCTGCCACAAAACTGAACTAAAAAGGCTGGGGTAGAGGGGTTGTCTTTGGTGGTAGGAGTGGAGCACAGGCCTCGGAGGTGCCAACCTTGTAAAGCTGATTGTTATTACTATATAAAATAAAATTCCTTTGCTTGTTTTTGGGACAGGCTCTTTTCATCAAATTAGTAATCCTCCTGCTTTTTCTTCCTTCTTATCCTAGAAATGGCTATAGAATTAATATTCACCTTTCAAACTTAAAAATGAATTTATTACTTCCAATGCATTATGTAAATAAGCTGACATGGTTATCGAATTGGTGACCTTAGCCTGTTTGCCTGTTCATTTGTTTATTTATTGGTTACAGTGCTGGGGTTTAACGTAAGGCCTTGCACCTAGGTTAGGCAAGCATGCTGCCACTGAGCCTCCCTCCCGAAGCTCTGCCCCTTGCCTCGGATGAGGTTCTATATTAATCACTTGGTGGTTGATTTTCCTTCCTTCCTTCCTTCCTTTTCTTTCTTTTGTTTTTTTGAGACAGGATTTCTCTGTGTAGCCTTGGCTGTCCTGGAATCACTTTGTAGACCAGGCTGGCCTCAAACTTACAGAAATCTACCTGCCTCTGCCTCCCGAAGTGCTGGGACTATAGGTGTGCACCACTATGCCCAGCTTGTGGCTGATTCTTTTTTTTTTTTTTTTTTTACCTGTACCTACACAGCAAAGAATTGGGAAACAACAAATATGTAGTCAATCAATTTGTAAAGATGGGGGAAATAGTTTATATTGTTAGTAGCTAAATCACCCATTTTATTGTTTTTTAAATTATTATGATGCTAAACAAAAAAGGAAGACTCTAAATCACAGCACCTGGTCGCTTTGCTCTGTTTCTCTGGTGTATCTTCATGCGTTTCCATACCTTTGTAGAAGGCATTCTTTACATAAGAACTGGCTCGGTGTCCATGGCTGTAGCATGTAGTTACTGTTCTCTAAGTGGTGTAGCTAACGCATCTTTTTCCTCAGCTTGCAGAGCAGTTGTAGCCCAGCATGGCCTTCCACCTCCGGGCATCGTGGAGATAGACAGTGAGAAGTTTGCTTGTCAGTGGTAAGTGCTCGCTTCTCCTCGGGGTCTACGGAAGAAGAAGCAGGTCCGGCAGCCACCAGCAGTGGTTAGCAGGGAGGACCAGAGGTGTACAGCAACTTATCTCTCCTGTGCTTTCCTGTGGTTTCAAAGAAAAGAATTCATCAAAACATTTTACATTAAAACAGCCTAATGAATATCATTTAATTATGCCATTTAATGCCTCTGGAATAACATTTGTGTTAAAAAGTTATCTTTTGCTTTGTAGAAAGTCATATTTGTCAGCTTTCAAAGTCTGTTCTTGTTAAATGATTTTGCTAAAATTGAGTTGGACTAGTAATAAAGTAAAACTAGGATTTATTGTAAAATATTGTCTTTTCCATTTAAAGGAAAATGTCTTCTTTGTTTGGTTTTTGTTTTTGTGTTTGAGACAAGTCCTTACTGGGTAGCCCAGGCTGACCTTGAACATAGCCTCTCAAATACAGAGTACAGGCTGGCACCAGCACACCTGGCTTAAAGCAAAACATTTTATTCAAAGGTATTCATCTTTCCATGATTGCTGAGGGGAAATTAATCAGGTGATAGAATAACCCATGTATAGAGCTTGACATAAACCAACTTGACAATAGTACTGTTTCCTTGAGAAGACTCTGCCATCTAATCTCAGCCACCTGAGCAAAGCATATGTACAGCCGCTGAGGTTCCATGCTGGGGAGTTGTTCAGGTGCGGCTCATGAGACCACTTGAAGATTCCTTGTCCATTTCCCAGCCTGGGTTCCTGCCTCTGTGTTCTCAGTTTGGTGTTTCCATGCCTGTTTTTGTGGGAGCTTCCTAGACTCCTGTGCTGTGCTCTGATCAGGGTTTTCTTTTAAGTGTCTTGATTTGCTTCTTCACCTTCTCAGTTTTTATACCTTAACCCTTTATCCTTGAGGATTCTCCCTTCTAATGCTAGCTGGGTCTGTTAGCCTCTGCACTGCAACTTAAATGTTGTGTTTTCTGTCTACTCTTGAGCTCTGAGACCATAGAGGATTGGGAAAGTTGAAAAGAGCACAAACCACCACCACATTAAAACGTGGAGTGCGTGCATGTGCGGACGTCTTCACATCCCAATATACGCCTACCACTTGTGACAAGGAGGAAAGGAAACTATTATATCGTTACCACTGGGTTAAATGTATGAGAAATTGCCAAGGTGGCCTGTTTTGCACAGTGAGTTGTAAAGAGAGATTTCACAAAGCTAAGTTACTCTAAAAAGAAGCATGTGTTAGCTTGGTAGGAAGTAGCCAGCGGAAGGGTTCTGAGGTGAGAGCGGTGCTGTGCAGTATGTTATTGATGGATGGCGTAGGTGAAAACGTTGGTAATTCTTGCCTGAAGGGATCTGATCAAAGAGCAAAGAAAGATTTAGTTCAGTTTTCCAGTATTTCCCTGACTTTGGTTGACTATTATGTTTCCTATGATTAGGAGTTATTGCAAGACAGATCCGCCAGCAGGTAACCACTGGTGACACTGCTTCTTAAAGAACGTTTGTTGCTAATAGACCATCCTTCCTCTATTTATAATCCTGTAATAACTCTGATAAGTAATTGTTCTATTTCATTAAACCTGTCTAAAACCTACTGTGTATTTTTACTACTGACACACAAGGTAGTGAAACTTGATTAGTTGAAGTAATTATTAGTATAACATGTTATCTTTTAATATGGTTAAACAGTGTCCCATGGTATATAATGTCTGTATTTCTCTCTCTTTTTTAGGCTAAATGCTCATTTTGAAGTAAATCCAGATTGTTCAGTCTCTCGGGCAGAAATGTATTCCGAATATCTCTCAACCTGTAGCAAGTTAGCTCGCGGTGGCATCCTCACATCGACTGGGTTTTACAAGTGTCTTAGGTAACGTGCAAAGCTCTTCAGAGTGAAAGCCCTTGTGTTGGTTGCTCTTGCATACAAGAGAAAACACCATTTCTACTTTTGCCTCTACTACTTGAATTTTCCCATATGCTGGCATATGCAGCAGTAGTGCAGTAGACGCTTAGGGAAAGGTAATTAATAAATCTCTGTGTTGAGGCATGATGGGGTTTATCGAGGAAATAAAAGTAAGATATCAAAGTCTCCTTTTCCTCCTACCTACATTGGCATCTTGAAGATGTTCTGTTTAAGTCTTAAATACTAATATGCAATTAATACACATCTCACTAAAGATGAGACTTTTTGATACTTGATACTTGGTAAACTCATAAAATGAATGTTTTTAAACTGGTTATATATGAGATTCTTAATGTTATTAATAAATAATGTTCTTTTAATCTTGTACATATCTTTCTTTGCATTCCACTTTTGCAGAATATGACGTTGTGGAACATATTGGTCGTGCATAAGCAGCAGTGGCCATGCTCCGAGCATTAGGAGAGGCAATGTTGTGTTGGTTTTCATAATTGAGTGTGTGTTATTTTACAGAACAGTTTTTCCAAATCATACAGTGAAGAGAGTAGAGGATTCCAATAACAGCGGGCAGGCACATATCCATGTAATAGGCGTGAAACGGAGGGCTATTCCACTCCCCATTCAGATGTACTACCAGCAACAGCCAATTGCCACTCCTGTTGTTCGTGTTGATTCTGTTGCTGATGTATCTCCAACTCCTTCACCTGCAGGTATTAATTTTAAATTTAAATTTTTGTTTGTTTGTTTTTGTTTTTCGAGACAGGGTCTCTCTGTGTTAGCCTTGGCTGTCCTGGACTAACTTTTATAGACCAGGCTGGCCTCGAACTCACAGCAATCTGCCTGCCTCTGCCTCCCAAGTGCTGGGATTAAAGGCGTGCGCCACCACTGCCCGGCTTGGGCATTAATTTCTTTACACCCTTATATTTAATAAGACATTTGTCATTTTGCAATCACTTGACTTAAAACTTTCCTTTCCCCCCATATATACAGGAATCCCTCATGGATCACAAGCTGTAGGAAATCATTTTCAGAGGACTTCTGTTACCAATCAAACTTCAAATGTGACTGCAACACAAATGTCTTTTCCAGTACAAGGTGTTCATTCTGTGGCACAGACTGTTTCTAGAATTCCACCAAATCCTTCAGTTCATACCCACCAGCAACAAAATTCCCCAGTGACTGTCATTCAGAGTAAAGCTCCGATTCCTTGTGAAGTTGTTAAGGCAACAGTAATCCAGAATTCTCTGCCCCAGACAGCTGTTCCTGTAAGCATTGCTGTGGGAGGAGGACCTGCACAGAGCTCTGTGGTTCAGAATCATAGTTCAGGGCCACAGCCTGTAACAGTTGTGAATTCTCAGACGTTGCTTCACCATCCATCCGTGATGCCACAGCCAGCGTCCTTACACACAGTCGTACCAGGACAGATTCCTTCAGGTACTCCTGTTACAGTAATTCAGCAAACTGTACCACAGAGTCATATATTTGGACGAGTACAGAACATACCAGCATGTACGTCTACAGTTTCACAGGGTCAACAGTTAATCACCACATCACCACAGCCTATGCACACTTCATCTCAACAGACAGCAGTTGGTAGCCAGCCACAAGACACTGTTATCATAGCTCCCCCACAGTATGTAACAACTTCTGCATCTAATATCGTCTCAGCCACGTCAGTACAGAATTTCCAGGTAGCTACGGGACAGGTAGTTACCATAGCTGGTGTTCCAAGTCCACAACCTTCCAGGGTGGGATTCCAGAACATTGCACCCAAACCACTTCCTTCTCAGCAAGTTTCATCAACAGTGGTACAGCAGCCTATTCAACAACCACAGCAGCCAACCCAGCAAAGTGTAGTGATTGTAAGCCAGCCAGCGCAACAAGGTCAGACGTATGCACCAGCCATTCACCAAATTGTTCTTGCTAATCCGGCAGCTCTCCCAGCTGGTCAGACAGTTCAGCTAACTGGGCAACCAAACATAACTCCATCTTCTTCACCATCCCCTGTCCCAGCTACCAATAACCAAGTCCCTACTGCCATGTCATCTTCTTCCACCCTTCAATCCCAGGGACCACCTCCTACTGTCAGTCAGATGTTATCTGTGAAGAGGCAGCAGCAGCAGCAGCAGCAGCATTCACCAGCACCTCCAGCCCCTCCAGCCCAGCAGGTACAGGTACAAGTTCAGCAGCCACAGCAAGTGCAGATGCAAGTGCAGCCTCCCCAGACAAATGCAGGAGTAGGTCAGCCTGCTTCCAACGAGTCTAGTCTGATCAAACAGCTGCTGCTTCCAAAGCGGGGTCCTTCAACCCCAGGGGGGAAGCTCATCCTCCCGGCCCCACAGATTCCTCCCCCTAACAATGCAAGAGCTCCTAGCCCTCAGGTGGTCTATCAGGTGGCCAATAACCAAGCAGCTGGTTTTGGAGTGCAGGGGCAAACTCCAGCTCAGCAGCTATTGGTTGGGCAGCAAAATGTTCAGTTGGTCCAAAGTGCAATGCCACCCACAGGGGGAGTGCAAACTGTGCCCATTTCGAACTTACAAATACTGCCGGGTCCACTGATCTCAAATAGCCCGGCAACCATTTTCCAAGGGACTTCTGGCAACCAGGTAACCATAACAGTTGTGCCAAATACCAGTTTTGCAACTGCGACTGTGAGTCAGGGAAATGCAGCTCAGCTCATTGCTCCAGCAGGAATTAACATGAGCGGGGCGCAGGCAGGAGCTGGACTTCAGGTGCAAACGCTTCCAGCCGGACAATCACCGTGTACCACTGCTACCCCCCCATTCAAAGGCGATAAGATAATCTGCCAAAAGGAGGAGGAAGCAAAGGAAGCAACAGGTTTACATGTTCATGAACGGAAAATTGAAGTCATGGAGAATCCGTCCTGCCGACGAGGAACCACAAACACCAGCAATGGGGATACAAGTGAAAGTGAGATACAGGTGGGGAGCCTGTTAAATGGGAGAAAGTACAGTGACTCAAGTCTACCTCCTTCAAACTCAGGGAAAACTCAACACGAGAGCAGCCAGTGCTCACCAGTAAGCAATGGACCATCGCTGGAATTAGGTGAGAATGGAGCGTCTGGGAAACAGAACTCAGAACCAGTGGATATGCAGGATATCAAAAGTGATTTGAAAAAGACCCTCGTTAATGGAATCTGTGATTTTGATAAAGGAGATGGTTCTCATTTAAGCAAAAGCATTCCAAATCACAAAACTTCTAATCATGTAGGAAATGGTGAGATCTCTCCGGTAGAACCACAAGGGACTTCAGACGCCACTCAGCAAGATGCTGCCAAAGGTGACCAGTTAGAAAGAGTATCTAATGGACCTGTGTTAACTTTGGGTGGGTCACCGTCCACAAGCAGTATGCAGGAAGCTTCCAGTGCGGCAACACAGCAGTGCAGTGGTACTGATCTGCCTAACGGACCTCTAGCTGCAAGTTTGAATTCAGATGTGCCTCAGCAACGCCCAAGTGTAGTTGTCTCACCGCATTCTACAACCCCTGTCATACAGGGCCATCAAATCCTAGCAGTTCCCTACTCAGGCTCTAGAGTGTCCCCCTCTGCTCTATCGACTGATGCTCGGTCTACAAATGGCACAGCTGAGTGCAAAACTGTAAAGAGGCCAGCAGAGGACAGTGATAGGGAAGCAGTCCCGGGAATTCCAAATAAAGTAGGAGTTAGAATTGTTACAATCAGTGACCCCAACAATGCTGGCTGCAGTGCAACAATGGTTGCTGTACCAGCAGGAGCGGATCCAAGCACTGTAGCTAAAGTAGCAATAGAAAGTGCTGTTCAGCAAAAACAGCAGCAGCCGCCAACCTACATACAGAGTGTGGTCCCACAGGTGAGTCCTTCTGTCCTGTTTGTTTCACTAAGATGGCATCTGCAAACATGAAGCCAAATGAATTACTTATGTCTCAACTTAAGCAGCTATGGTGTCAGGTCAGGTCTCCTCAGGCGTCCCTGCTCCCTGTCTGTTAAACAGTTTTCAGTTCTTCACTCTAGCATTCAAGGTAAGGATTCTTTCAGCTTTGTGTATGCAATGCCCAGTGATTGCATAGTTCCACATGTTGACATTTTCACTTAAATGATGTAATGTTGAATGCAAAGTAGATATTCAATAAGTTAAATTTTTACATTTTTACTGTATGTGAACTTCTCAATTCATCTTGATTACATGTGTTTGATTGATTTTCCTCTTGGAGTCTGTTAGAAATCTAAATAAGGGGGCTAAGAGCACCTGAGGGCCCAGGTCCAATTCCTACCATCCACATGGCAGCTCACAGTTGTCTGTAACCAGGCTCTGACAACCTCACACAAGCATCTATACAGGCAAAATACCAACACACATAAAATAAAAGAGCTGAGTGTGGTGCAGTACACCTTTAATCCCAGTATTCCAGAAGCAGGCGGATCTCTCTGAGTTCGAGGCCAGCCTGGTCTACAGAGTGAGTTCCAGGACAGCCAGGGCTATACAGAGAAACCCTGTCTTGAAGAACAAAACAAAGAAACATATAAATAATGATCCTGAAGCAAGCTAAATTAGAAGAGAACTCTAATGAATTATTTCATTTACCCTCGTTTTCGAGTATTCTTAATCTTCCATTTGGATGGTATTCAGTAGGATGGCTTCAGCACCAGGAAGAATAAATAACAATGTTTGTGGTGTTGGGACTTCGCCGAGGACTCTACACTGAAGCCTCCTCTCATGGGACCTTCACTAATCCTGTTAGCACAGCATTGTTAACCCTGTGCTGAAGGACTCAGGTGTTAGAGCTCCAGGGTTGTCATCAGTGAGGTGGTGAGGGGACTGCAGCCTGCTTCAATCTGAAGCTGCCTCCTAACTCATGAGGTTGGCTCTCCTACTCTAAACAGTTTCTCTGTACAATTCTAGAACACCTTTTGTCTTACATTTTAATTATTTGAACTATTGTGCATATTAGTGTTACCAAATACTCAGCCTAGGGCACTAATACTAAAACTCTAAGCATATTACTCGTATACAGGTGGCTTGGACCATTAAAATCATACGTTTTGTAGCCAATTTGGAAAAGTATTCTAAACAGTCACTAATTTTCTGTGAGAACTCAGTTCATTCTTTTTAAAAAGCTAGAGTATAACTAAGTAGTAGAATGGCTTGCTTTGCTGGTGTCAGTCCCTGGCTTCAATTCTTAGTCGTCCCCCGAGTCCCCAAAGCTACATCCTTTATCTCCAAAGTTGATACTTACTTGTAAGGAAAGATGTGAAGTCTGCCAGAGGTCTATGAAAATGAAACAGCAACTGGATTCCTTGACATGGTGGTTAGCAGAGTGCCTGTCACAGGCAGGCATCAGGCCTGCGTGAGCTCGGGGCCGGCTGTACAGGGCAGAGTTTTCTGACACAGTCCTGGGGCTCTAGCTGTCCAGCCTTAAGAGCCTGCTCATCCCTCTGCTGCCGAGATCCTTCAGTCTACATACATTCCCCAGGTTGCAGTTTTAGGCCTTGGTTTGATGCCATTTTGTTCACTATTTGAATTTGTAGCTTACAGGGGTCTAAGATAGAGCATTTTCCCCTTTGATTATTTATACATGATACTGAATTGGAAACATATAGAGAAGTTTTAAAAATTGTATCTGCTTTAAGGCAGATTTCTTTCTTTATAGCTGCTCATTTGAATTCTGATATTTTGCAAGTTCCAAGTGCAGTTTATAGAGTACCATTTCTAGGCGGCCCGCCCTCTGCACTTTCCAAGAGTTGATGTCTGTTAGAAGCAAAACTAACAAAAAACTACATTAACATATTTACAAGTAAAAATGACCTTAAGATTAGAAACTTAAAAATAAATGGAGGTTGGTTTTTTTCACATCATGCAAAACACATGTTGAATGTTCTATAACTGTTAATCCTGCAATTTGATAACTTGTGTTTTGTTTGTTGGGTTTTTTGTTTTTTGTTTTTTTTTTTTGGTTGTTTGGTTGTTCTTTCTAAGACAGGGCCTCGCAATGTAGCCCTGGCTGGCCTACTACTCACTGCCTAGACCAGGTTGGCCTTAAAATCCTAGGTAATTCCCTGCTTCTCCCTCCTGCTGGGACTAAACATATGTGCCACCACGCCCAGATTTTGGTAATTTGTAAAAATAGTTTACTTAGGTTGTAGCTGACAGGTTTCAAGTGTGTGGTCCTGTTCTCAAGGGACACATTCTTAGTGTATAGAGCAGCGTTTTTACTTCTTTCCTTTGTGGTCCCTTCCTGGCTTGGCTCGGTTTGGTTTGGTTTGGTTTGGTTTGGTTCGGTTCGGTTCGGTTCGGTTCGGTTCGGTTTCTGAGGCAGTATCTTACTATGTATGTAGTAGCCTCAGCTGGCTTCTAACTCACAACCTTTTTGCCTCAAGTTCCAAGTTTACAAATATGATCCACGAAGCTCAATTTGTTCCTCCCTTTGAAAAGGAGCTTGAGAAATTGCTTCAGCCCATTAAAAGGGGAATATTTAGCCTTTAGGAGAGTACATTTAGTGTTATCCTAGGAAATCATTTTAACAAGCCACAAGGGTGTCATTTCAATGTTTGTTTTAAACTGTTGTTCAAATGTGTGGTGTATTTGCATATTGCCGTAACTAACAAAGGCTCTACCAGGAAGCTAAATTTTCTTTTTATTGTATTTCTACGGGTCCTTAAAAACAGGGCTGATAGATATTAGATATTATACATATTCATACTTAATAAGAGTAAACCGTTTAGTATGCAAGGTGCTTTAAACCAAACATTTTCCAGAGTTCATGTTTTCTCTTTTTTAATTTTGAAATATTTTAAGAACATATGGGATATCCTGAGGATACAAACTAAATAAAAACACAAAATAAGTTTCCTTTTTATATATCATATGTGAGCATGTTACATATATGTATGTATATGTTTGTACAATGTTTCCTGACTGTTCTGTGCGTGGTACAAAGGGGTCACAGGAGGTGAATTTTCCACTTGCCATACCGGGTGCTCAGAAAGCTTCAAATTTCAGAACTTACATTTTGGATCGTCTGATTCAGTATTTTTAACCTATAATTAAAGAAAACGGGAATAGTGGAGCTGAAAGGAAGTTAGTGTGTAGTTTCCATCCTCACACACAAAGAAATGCCTTTCCAGGGATTAATTTTACCCTCTCAGCTCTGCTCTGGAAAGAGCTGCACACTCAGACGCGGTGCAGTCATGGCTTCCATGCCTGGGCGGGTTTGAAGAGTCTGCCCAGCAGTGCTAGTTCAGCTGTCAGGTGCTCCCTTCCTGACCATCCTGCTCATCTCCATTATAATGCACATTAAATCAAAGCTTTTAGTACTCATATTAGAAAGCGATTTAAGAATGTCATATCAGCTGGGCATGGTGCCACACGCCTTTAATCCCAACACACAGGAAGGCAGAGGCAGGTGGACCTTCCGTGAGTTCGATGCCAGCCTGGTCTACAAAGTGAGTCCCGGGCAGCCAAGGGATACACAGAAAGATCCTGTCTCCAAAACAAAACAAAACAAAAAAATGACACAAAATTCCTCTTATTATACTTGTGCCTGAGTGCTGGCTATGGCTAGCCTTCCACGTTCACTGGAAATGATGATGACAAAGAGGAAACCAGCTGTGTGTTCTTGTTACCTATTTTATGAATGTGTGTGTTTTGCTTGCATGTGTGTCCTTGTACCATGGCCATGCCTGATGCCTGTGGAAGCCATAAGAGGGCATTGGATCTTTGGAATTGGATTTAGAATGGTTGTGAGCATCATTGAGGGTGCTAGGAATTGAACCTCAGTCTTCTGGAAGATCATCTCTGTAGCCCTCAAGATTTAATTTTTAAAACTTTAATTTACTTATATATGTATGTTCTGCAAAGTCAGAGCCAGTTACCTTCACATCCTAGTTTTGCTATTTCGGTTCCTCTGTTCCCTCCTACCTGCCCCTCCCCTCCAAAACAAATACAAACATCATTTCATTTCACTACATTTCACATTTCTTTTAAATAGATACATGAAACTATGACACCAAATTGTACTTAACGGAAGTAGTGGTTTCTTTACACTCCCTCATATCACTTTATTCCAGGCTCCCTGGTCATGTGTTGTTTATGTTTGAATTTGGTTATTCATTCTTAACTCACAACTTAGACTAGCTTCAGTCGTCTGTCATGTCCCTTGTCAACATTTGGGGTTAAAATGTCACATGTTGCCTATTGCTCAGTTTTCTGTGACCCAGTAAGACTTTCATAATCGTCAAAAAGATAAAAGTCTTAGCATTTGTGAAAGTTAAATCTTTATACGCACCCTGGACATTCAGTAAGGCTTACAATTTAAATGGCAATAACCAGATCAGGAAAACTTGTTAGCCTCCACAGTTGCTTCATTTAACTGAATCTGTAATACACTGTAGTTTCTCACGCTTGAGCTTTGTACTTGCTTCTCTTACTTCTCAGTTACTGAATTCACCGTTTTCTATTCACAACCCTCATTTCGAGGAGACGATTTGACATTTCACAGCACCCACCGTTTGTGTTCCTTCTCTCTGTCAGAGATGGGGATCTGCTTATATGACTGATCTGCATGTACAGTATTGTCCTGTTGAGAGACACCTGTAGTAGGTTCATGTCACCCAATGAACTCAAAACCTGCTTTTCTTCTGGATTCCTCTATTATAATAGTAATAGTAACATTTGTCATGGAGTGAGATTCTGGGCGCTTCGTGTATGATTTCATCTCATCAGTCAGATTGTATTACCTGTTCTTACAAAATGAGAAAACCAAGGATCAAAGAAAGTAATGTGGTCACAGAAACTGTTGAAAAAGGCTACACTGAGGGTTAAGGGCAGGCAAGATGGCTTAGCACATAAAACCATCTCCGAAACCCATGGTGGTAAAAGCAAGGGAGCCTACTCCCCAACGTTGTCCCCTGCACATGCGTGTCATGCAGTAGGTGAGAACAGGCTGAACAGTGAGTCCTGATCTGTGAGCTGGAAAGTCTTTCTGTGACATCTGTGTCACTATATTGCTCATACATTTATTCTCCTGTTCTTACATTTCCAGAGATGATGACCAGTCAAAGTAACAACTTGAGTTGCATTCCCAGAGTAGGCTTCCCACTGGGCTTAGAGCTCAGCATTTCTCTTTCCTTTCTTGTCTTTAAGAACAAGTGCTCCTGTGTCCCATGCTGGACCGGGACTCGTAGCTGAAGGTGATCTGGAACTTCTGATCACCTGCCTCTCCTCCCAAGTTCTAGGGTTCCAGGCATGTAATCCCAGTGGCAGAGTACTGCTAGCATGGGGAAGACCTGGTTAGCTCCCCAGCATTGCAGAGTGGCAGACTGGCTTCCTGTATGAGATCCATTCCAGGAGTGTGCTCAGTAGGCAAGCACTCTGCCAACCGAGCCTCAGACCCAGCCCTCCACTCAGGACTTCTCATTTCTGCTAAGACATTTCCAACATTTTATTTTCTGACTTGTTTCTTTGCACTGTTAAAGCCTTGTATGTTTTTGTTTTGGCTTAGAAAGATAATTGTGGTTTTTAATCACAGGGACCGAACACTGTTAGTATTTGCTATCCTGTGCTGATACCACCAATAAGTGAGCAAACATACTCTCTATCTTACCAAACTTTTAAACAGTTCTTGATGTGCTAGTGTTTCTATAAGAAATTTACTATGTTTTCTTTTCACATATTTCAAGAAAATGTGTGACCTAAAAATTTTAAGGATACTTTATTAATGAATTTCAAAGAGACAGAATATAACAAAGGTTATATTTAGAAGAAGTCTGTAGGTCTACCTTATGCCGTATTACTATCAAAGCGGTAACTGTGCCAGGCATAGATAGAGGCATCTGAAATGTGGCACCAAAAAGACTGTGTTCCAGGCTGTCTGGGGCTGCATGGCAGTTGAAGGCCAGCCAGCTTGAGCAACATAGCAGGGCCCTGTCTCAAAAAACTAAAGGATTATGGTTGGAGGTCAGTCTTGGTGTCCTTGGCTAGCATGAGGAAAGTCTTGGCTTGGATCCCTAGAACTGCACCAGGGCAAACGAGCTGAAGATAACTCTTTCTGATACTCTCCTTACATCGTCATGTTCATCATTAGTAAGTCTCACCTGAGGTTTGCTTTGGTTCATGTTATATCACTGATGAAACTTAACAGGAAAGAATTACTTAAAGCAGTATTTTGCAGCTGATCTGTTCAAGAGACAAGTAAATCATATGGCTTCATTTTCATTTAAAACTATAATTGAGTTGCTTCCTAAATTACTTAATTTGAGTAATATAGTCTGTTGTCCATGTTTGTCAGTTCTACATTCATGAATTTAATTAACTTGAGTTAAAAATATCAGAAAAAATTGTTCTTTCATGAACATGAATTAGACAATACAGTGCAGCAGCTATTTGTGTTCATGCATTTACATTGTCTGAATTATTGTATATAATATAGGAAGGACCTAAAGTGTACAGGAAGACATGCACTTTTTTTATACAAGCACTTTGTCATTGATATAAATGTATACAAAACTTGACATCCATGGGGACTCTGGAACCAAGCCCTCGCAGATGTCAAGAGGCAGCACAGTGTACATGCCTGCTTCTGTGGTTCCATATTTTAAAAGAAGCATACTACTTAATTTTTTTAAATAAAAATCGTCTCTTTAAATATAATCATTAACTTAAAATTTCAAAATGTAAATTTTATGTTGGGAATGTGTAACTATTATTAATGAGTTTACAGACTATAAAATGCCGTTTCAGTGTCCTGTCACAAACTGTATTTGTGCTTTTCTGCAGAACCCTCCTATGCCACCCTCACCAGCTGTCCCAGTGCAGGGCCAGCCCAGCAGTTGTCAGCCTTCTCCGCTCACTGCGTCCAGTCGGCATGCGGATCCAGTGAGGAAGCCCGGGCAGAACTTCATGTGTCTATGGCAGTCTTGTAAAAAGTAAATGGCTGTTTTATTTGTTATACAAAAGTGTTCTTTGTTCTAGTGCTTCCATATTTAAATATGTCATATATAATCTATAACATTTCCTTTTCTGAAGCCAATAACTTTTAATGAAAAGTCTTTTATGTTGAGAAGTTACACTTTCATGGAACAAGAGGCATGCCTCAGCTAAGAGTCCGTGTCAGTGCTTGGAAGGATTTCACTGTTGAGTGGTATTAAGGAATGTGTCTGAGCATTAGTTTGTAATCAGTTAAGAATCTGATTGTAAGCCAGGCATAGTGGTACAATTTCTATCTCAGCACTGATGAGCAGAAACAGGCAGATCTCTGCATTTGGTGCCAACCTGCTCTACATACATAGCCAAGGTCCGGGCCAACCATAGCTGCATAAAAGGTGGGGAAGAGGCGCTATAGAGTGCCATGTGTGGACATTTGTGCCTGTAGTCCTAGCACTTGGGCCCTGAGGCAATAGGATTGCCGTGGGTTTGAGGTCATCCTATGCTACAGTGTGAGATCTATCAAAGAAAAGTAAACCCCAATTTGATTATGTGTTTTTTTTTAAGATAACATGGAGAGAGCTATAAAATTGCTAGAAAAGCAATTACTTTTTTTTTACTAATATAGTAATTACTAAAATTACTTAGAAGTAATATCATTTAGAAAATGAATTTTTGTCTTTCATTGGAAATTATTTTTGAAGTCATTCCATTTCACAGTCTAGTAACTAATATGAACAGCAGATAGACCTGAACTTACTGTGTGTGAGCAGTGTGTGTACATGTGGTACATGCATGATACGTGGTTTGAACCAGGAACTGACCATATGGTTTAAGCTGGCTGGCAGAGGGCTCCTGGGGTCCCGCTGCCTTCTGAGTGCTGACGTCACAGATGCAGGCCTACACCTGGCTTTTATGTGGGTAAGCGTCATCTCCTTGTGTGTGAACAGTAAGAGCTTTGCACACTGAGCCATCTTGTAGCCCCAGGACTGAACTCCATTTTTTCCTTTTGTGATGCTGGGTCTGGATAAAACACTGGGCTTTGCATACACTGAGCAGCTGCTGGAACTAAGCTTCTATAGTAAAGCGTTGCTAGACTTACAGAAAACTTTACGATGCTAGGTAAAATTCAAAGTTTCTTTCCATCAGCAGAGCTGAGCCAAGACCCTTTGCCGTGGGTCACTTGAGAACTTGAAGCCTTGGGCACTTATTTGAATAAGCAAAGTGGTTCTCGTTTCTTAGAGAACAGAGATTCCATTTTCATAACTTAAAAAATTATTAGCATTTTTAAAATTTTTTTAGAGTTAATTTGGTTAATTTAATATACAGGGTTTTAGTATGACCGTGAGCTTTCTTTATAGCCTGAGGAGTGTTAATAGCATGCAAAGCCCATGCTTATCAAACTTAGAATCTCAAAGTATCAGTGCTGCATGGTATCAGCTTAGTGTGCCTTGACCAGCCATTTTGTTTTTTGTTTCTTTTTGATTTAAAAAAAAAAAAAAAGATTCTTCATGTTAGTAAGGGTAAGTATTGTTTCTAATTCTGCGAGTCATGGCACATGGGTAGGTACTTGATCATAATGTAGATCCCAGAGAAACGCTTCAGTTATTTCTCTTACTCATGGAAACTGGTCTTTGTGCTGTGATAGTGGTGGCTCGGGGCCTCACACGTGCTCAGCATGAATGACACTGCTGATGGCTAAGCCCCCAGCCCTGCTGTAGTTACTCATGTGTGCTGTTGTTTTAGCTTGTGTTGTAGTTAATGTGATATTTTGTTTGCTAGTGTCTACTCTATATTTGTTGTCAGATTTTGTTTGTTTTTCTGTTTTCTAGTGGTTAAGAACAGCTGACAGAGTAGGTAGGTAGTCTATTAAAGCTGTTTGTTGACTTTTTAAAAGTTTAAGAGTAGGATTGCGGATTTAGCTCAGTGGTAAAGCATTTTGGGCCATGGGCTCAGTCCTTAATTTCAGGGGGATAAATGAAGTTTAAAAGTAACTGCTTTAGACTGTGTCAACAAAAAATTCTGGAAGATTTAATGAGCCTATATATGAAACACCACTTTCCATCTAGATAATATGTTCCATGTTACATAATTTAATGATGTGCTACTGTTATTTCTGAATAAGATATATGCAGTAATACTTCTTAAAGCTTGTCATTTTTTTCCAGGCTAGTTAGTTAGTTTGTTTGTTGAGTTTTGGTTTTTTTCAAGACAGGTTTCTCTGTGTAACCTTGGCTGCCTGGACTCGCTTTGTAGACCCAGCTGGCCTGGAATTCACAGGGATCCACTTGCCTCTGCAGTGTTGAGATTAAAAGCGTGCGCCACCATGCCCGGCTGGCTTTTTTTTTTTTTTTTTTTTTTTAAATTCTCATTAATAATAAGTTTAACCTGAGTCTACAAATACTTATCAAGTGTTTTCTTAGTGCACAGTTCATGTGGTAAAAACTCCAGGTACTAAGATACTTCTATCCCTGGAAGGAAACAGCCCAAACCAAGTAAATTACAGTTTAATAAATAAGTGCTGTGAAGAGATCGCCCACAGCGCTGTTAGCGCATGGCGGGTGTTGGGAGAGTTTCCCTTCAGACCTCATGTTTGAGTCTTTGAGTTGGGTCTTGAAGAGTGGCGTTGGCCTTGTCAGAACGGCATGCCGTCCTCAGGAGTGAGAAAAGGCCCAGTAGGCGGGGCGGAGCACCAGGGGAAAAGAAGAGCTGCTATTTCTTCAGATTCAAGTTCTGTTCCAAACGAAAAATTATATGTCATAGCCATTGTCCACTAAATGGTTAAGTGAGAAAATTTAAATAATATTTTATCAAAATAGTATTTTCCAGAGTACGTACTCTGGTGCCTCATATTTGACTACGTCTTCTGGATGGGGAGGCCTGGTGGCACTCAGAGGAAGGGTAGCAGGCTACCAAGAAGAGACTTGATACCCTATGAGCATATACAGGGGGAGGAGGGATGGGATAACCATTGAGATGTAATAAGAATAAATTAATAAAAATTTTCAAAAATAGTATTTTCTACTATATTTATAACCAAAATTATTTAGTTCACTGATTATTGTAAAATGCCTAGTATTTTTAGTTGAAATGTACTCACATCCTTTTATGGTATGAAAAGTGACTTTGAGTGTGCAGTTGATTTGTGTGGCAGCACCTCTCTCTGTAGCACAGCTAAGTCACCCATTATCTCACCATATGTCAACAAGGTGTAAGAAACTGTGGTACATATACACTATGGAATACTACTCAGCTATTAAAAACAAGGAATTCCCAAAATTTGTGGATAAGTGGATTGAGCTAGAAATGATCATAATGAGTGAGTTAACCCAGAAGCAGAAAGACTCAAATGGTATATACTCACTTATATCTGCATACTAGCCCAAGGGGCATGTCCCATGAAAGCCTTCTCTTACCAGGAAACTGGGACAGAGGGGAGGACATCCTATTGGGACTCTAGATGAGAGAAGCATGGGAGAATAGCAATGTAGAAGGATCCAGTGGGTCCTAGAAACCTACAAGTAGAACATTATGATAGGCAGATTTGGGCCAAGGGGTCCCGCTCAAACTAAGGCTCCAGCCAAGGACAATACAGGCGGTAAAATTTAAACCCCTACCCAGATCTAGCCCATGGACAGGACAGTCTCCACACTTGAGTGGAGAGTGGGATATGACTTTCTCATGTACTCTGGTGCCTCACATTTGACCATGTCCCCTGGAGGGGGAGACCTGGTGGCACTCAGAGGAAGGACAGCAGGTCACTGAGAAGAGACTTGATACCCTATAAGCATATACAGGGGGAGGTAATCCCTCTCAGGAACAGTCATAGGGGAGGGGAATAAGGGGAAAATGGGAGGGAGGGGAGAATGGGAGGATACAAGGAATGGGATAACCATAGAGATGTAACAAGAATAAATTAATTAAAAAATAAAAATTTAAAAAAATTTTTAAAAAAAGATTATTTATAACCATTTGTTTTCTCTTTCATTTGCTTAGTATGACGTCCATCCTTTTTTTTTTCAGTCTCTCTACAGAGAAGTACCATTTTTTTGTTTTTGTTTTTTAATTATCTAAGAATTCCATACAGTGTGTTTTTATCAGCTTTAGCCTGTCTTTCCTACTCATACCTTTGTCTCCTCGTCCCCTACCCCCGCGCCCCCATCGAGTTCAGTTTGTGCTGCCCATATACTCTTGGACATGTGGCATTCCACCAGAGTGTGGTCAGCTTATCAGGAACAACATTCTTTTTTAATTTTTTTTTTTTAGCAGATGAGTGATTTGCCTGCATGCATGACATCTACCACATGCATGCCTAGTGGCCAGAGAGAGCATCAGATGCTCTGGAAATGGAGCAAAGATGCCTGTGAGCCACTATGTGGGTGCTGGGAATCAAAACCCAGTCCTCTGAAAGAGCAAGTAATGCTCTGACCCATCTCTCCACCCTCCTGGAATCAACATTCTTAAAGAAAACTGCTTCTGCATCTCCCAGCCGGTGTTGCCCGCAGCTCCTCAGCTAGAGGTGGAACTTGGTGTTCCCCTCCCCTTCCCATGCTAGGGTTTGGTCTTGCTTGAGACTGCATGGGGCATCTGTGCGCGGTCGGAGTCACTGTCAGCTCGTGTGTGCAGTTGCCCTGTGGTGTCTGGAAGGCACTGTTTCCTTGCCGTCTTCCATCACCTTTGGCTCTTAGAGTCTCTGCCCCGTCTTCTGCAGTGTTTGCCGAGCCTTAGGAGGAATGGGTGTGATACAGATGTCCCAACTAGACCTGATCATTCCACGGCGTCTTATTTTGTGCACCCTGGATGTTGTGAGTCTCGATGTCAGTCTCCATCTTCTGCAGATAGAAGCTTCTTTGATGAGGGTTGAGAGATGGGTGTGTGTAATAAGACATTTCGAAGTCAGTTAAATGCTATGTCGATAGTAGCAGTTTCTCCTATAAAGCTTATGACCTGCTTAGCCACAGGCTCAGCCAACAGTCGTACCAGGATAGGTTCCATCTTGTGGGGCAGCACATAAATTCAAGCAGAAATGATTGGTTATTACTGGGACAGCCATGCCAGTGTTGCAGCAGTGGGCATATCCTGCATGCACACATTTGTGTAGCTCATGGGGGGCATGGCTTTCTTAATGCTAAGTAGAATCCACTAGTGAAACCATCTTGTCTTGATTGTTTTTGCTTTGCAGAGTATTGATCTCATTTCTCTAGTAGTTTTAGGCCTGTTTCTCCTGTGAGTTGTGGCCAATTGTCTTTCAAAGATAATTATTTGTCAATTTATGAGCATAGAAATAGAATAACCTCTGTTATACTCTTTAATTTATTAAATTTATTTATTTGTGTGTGCACACATGCTGTGAAACGAGTGTGGAGGCGAGAAGGTGTCTTCAACAAGAACCACTTGCCACTTCTCTCCATGTGGGTCTGGGGTGTTGAACTCAGGACATCAGGCTTAGCAGAAGGAGCTTTTACCTACTGAGCCATATAATCTGACGGTGTATGCTTTGTGCTTCTATTCTTTTTCATTCGTTGGACAGTATTTTAGGAGACTGAATGTATTATAACTTGCGGATGTCTCATGGGAGATGGGTAAGAGTATCATTAGATGAAATAGTCTATAAATGTTGATTAGGTCCAAATGATTGGTGCTGCTGCTGCTTCAGTTTTTGTTTTGCTGTTTTGCTTTGTTTTCGTTTGCTGATCTTTGCTTGTTTGATCTGTAGCTTATTGGTGTTAAAGTGCCCAGCATTGATATTTCATATGTCTGCTTCTCTGAATAGTTCTCATCCATTTTTCCCTGACAAACTTAGGTATATACATTTTTAATTCAGTGTGTGTGTGTGTGTGTGTGTGTGTGTGTGTGTGTGTGTGTGTGTCTGTCTGTCTGTCTGTCTGTCTGTCTGTCTGTGTGTCTCCCAGCACTTGGGAGGCAGAGGCAGGCAGATCTAAGTTTGAGGCCAGCCTGGTCTACAAACTGAGTCCAGGACAACATGGGCTACACAGAGAAACCCTGTCTTGAAACCCCTCACCACCACCCCCAAATGATGCCACCACTTGTTCCCTTCACGTGACTTAGTCCTTTGCTCCTGTTTGTGTATTACCATTAGGCAGTGTTGACTGTTAGTGCATAACTAAAATGTTTAAATAATGTGATTTTAAAGAAAGTGTGACCATTAAAAGTTATGTCTTATTATGCATAGTGGTTTTCATTAATGCTTTGCTTGAAGGTTTCTGTCGCCCTAGAAGGTATTTGAAGGTCACTTAAACAGGGAGGACAAGTTAAAGTGGCTGTTTTTTGCCTGAGTCAGAAAATAGCAGCAAATAACCTTGCAGGTGTAAGTTTTAGGAAGAGAAAAGGCCTATGTCTGTGTTAGAATGGGTTAGGGTACACTTTGATTGAGCATAATAATTAGGTGCACCAAAGAGGGCTTTTGATTGCTGGACTTAAGTATTTGGATAGCTGGTCCTTGGTAGTCCGCCTCAGGAAGAGGAAGTGGACAAATATGGAATGGAGTTGGGGGCTGGGGCTAGGAATGTGGCTTTTAGCAAGGCAGAAGAAATGGAGGGGAAGGGTGAGGCCTGCCCGCGCCCTGCTGGCCACATTCAAGCCGGCCAGGAGCCCTTCAGTAGCTCCCTCTGGGAGAAGCATAATCTATAATATGAAAATTGTATCCTTAAGACTCAGACCAAAAATGCCATGGTTCCCAAACTTATTCTAGTCATATACATTTCAAGTTAAAGCCTGTTTGCTTATGAACCAGGAACTTTGTCATAGACAAATAGACAGAAAAAATGACTATTTTCTGTCCACCTAAGAATCACTGAGGTGATGCTGAACTGTGTACACAGCCACTCTGGCAGATAACAACCTCAGTACTAGTTTGCAAGAGACCAGAAACTTAGAAGGAAGTAGCATTTCTGTTCTCATTAAGATTTTGACACTCAGAGTTCCTAGAAAATCCTAATTTTCTCTACTTATGTGTGTTTCAGAAATAAACATAGCAAGCTTAAAAATGCAGAAAAATTTTACTTAATCGTGGTGAAAGTTTATGTAGAGACATACATATAAAATTGCCAACTTAATAATTTGAAAATATTTGACACAGTAAAATATTCAGAGTGGAAGTCTTGGTGTCTGCAACAAGGAACATTTTATTCTAGATAAGTTGCCGTTTAGATTGATTTAACTAATAATTAAATTGGTCAACGGTTTACATTGCAGGTCAGTTGGAGAATAAGATTAAAATTAATTTTGAAACATTTAATTGTCTTGCTGTTTTCATAGGCATACTGTTTTGCTCCCCGAGGCTCTGTTGAGCCAGCACAGTGCCTCCACGCACGTGGCTGCTAGGTACACTTCCTGACGGAGCCGCACTGGCTTAGCATCGCTTGTTACAGCAGCCATCGGGTGCTGCTCTTTGTAAGCCTTTTCAAGAACCTCTGTGGAAGTGAGAATCACTGGCCGCTTTGCTGATGCTTCACTAATAACTAGAACTAGGCCACAACTGGCTTCACACAGAGCTGCTATGGTAGCCATAGCTTGGGAAGCTGGCGATGTGCACTGCCTGGCTGGCTGGCTGGTTTTTAACCTGATACCGTTCTTACAACATTGAGCCCAATTACTTAGAGATTTACTAAATATCAAACTGTTCATATAGCATAAAGTTGATTGAGGTTAATATAGTTTTCAGTGTCAAATATTTAAAATGTTATAAATATCATTTCCTAGATTGGTAATCTAGCCTGTAATTTACTAATATTTATTCTTTGGGAAATTATGCATAGAATACAGAGAATTGTCAACCATTTAATTACTCTCTTCAACCTAGTTTGTCTTCAGAATTGCTGCCCGCATGAAAAATAGTATCAGAAATGCTGAATATAAAACTATGCCTTAGTTTATACCTAGTGATATGCTTCTGCATTTAAGGTATGTTAAGGGAGAAAAATCAGTTGTTAGTGTGAGACGTGTATGCCTGGTTTGAAATCCCAGCTTTGGTACTTAGCTCTGTGATTCTGGAAAATGATGTTTGAAAGCCTGTTTTTAAATATAAAGTGCGGTGTGACTGTGCATGTGCTGGTGTGTACTGAGCAGCACTCAGATAGAGGCACTCTGTGCTGTGAGAAGCTTTCCAAGAACAATGTGATGTGCTCAGTGCTAGATCGTTCTGGCAAACAAAGTTGGTATTCATGCTAGAATTTTACTCAGATTGATTTAGATGTTTCATTTTTCCCATTAAGAATATGCACACAGTTCTCTGCACCTAAGGCTCAGAGAACACTGCAGAAGGGGGGGGGCAGGAAGATCCAGGGGTCTGCTGTGAGATGTGTCTCTTTCTTATTTTTTATTCTTTTGGTTTTTCGAGAAAGGGTTTCTCTGTGTAGCCTTGGTTGTCCTGGCCTCACTTTGTAGACCAGGCTGGCCTTAAATTCACAGCGATGCGCCTGCCTCTGCCTCCCAAGTGCTGGGATTAAAGGTGTGCACCACCAACACCCAGCTATGTCTCTTTATAATATCAGGAGCTACAGCTATAAAATCTCAACTGTGTGACTCGTGAACGTGATGACACCAACAGACAGGCCGAGGTCGACAAGGATAAAGACCTGCGGGGCCTCCTCCTCACACACACTACTGTACTCAACTAAGGATTGCTGAGGTTGGAAGTCATACCGTATTTTTTGGACTGTTAAGACTCACCTGGCCATAAGATGCACCCAGTTTTTGCAGCAGTAAAACAAGAAAAACAGTAAAATCAGCAATCAGGCCAGAAAGCACACCCTAATCCCCGCCCCCCCACCCCCCCACCCCCGACACACACACTTTTGAGTGGCAGGGGAGTGTGTCTTATGGCCCCCAAAATACGGTAGTTCTTCTCAGAGAAGAGCACTCAGTTGGTTATCCAGTGCCAAATAGTCAGCCCAAAAAAACATACATACATGAAACATTATATGGACTGAGCTGGTTATGTTTAGGAATGCATACGTGTATGTGTGCTGGGTGTTTCTTGATTTGGCCTCCCTCAGTGATGGGTGCTCACCTGGAAATGTAAGCTGAAATAAACCCTTTCCTCACCACGTTGCCTTGGTCATGGTGTTTTTTATTAAAGCAACAGAAACCCAAACAAGTGTAATGGGGTATTGCTGTGGCTGACGTGACCATTTTGTGACGATTGTGGAAGGACTTTGGAACTTTGGGCTAGAAAAGTCATCGAGGTTGAGCTCTCGGTGGCATGCTCTGTAGGCGCCTGGAAGGGACGACTGTGCAGATGGTGGGGACCCGGCTTGTGCCTGTCAGAGGGAAGCAAAGATTCTACCAGGCCTTCTGTATAAAGACTGTGGTTCTGGTCAGCTGGAGCTGGAGAACCCGCAGTGATGAACAAGAGACCAGAACCACTAAAGTAAAACCTTTTTTTTTTTTTACTTGGACAATTGATGCTGGTTAGCTGGGCCTGAGAAATTAGTGACGGTAAGAAGAGACCAACATTGTTGATGTGAAATCTTCTGGGAAGTGTTTCCCGAGAGCACACAGAAGCTGTGTTCCAGAGGTGCCCACGGGTTTTACCTCACACTGGCCAGCCGGACTTGGTAGGGTAAGCGTCACCTAGGTGGCATGAAGGGGTCATGGAGAACAGCTGAGCCTTGGCACTGTGAGAGACCAGGAGAGGCCTTTGGTGAAGGTTCAGCCTCAGTAGCAGCTGAAGGCCCAGGACTGAAGGGGTCATCCAGAGAAGTTGAGGCTTGGCACCAGGGAGAGAATCTATTGGTGAAGGTGCATCCCAGTTGCCCCAGAAGACCCCAGCATTTGGAGATGCCAGTACCCTGGGGTGACCACCACCAACAGCAGCAGCAGTGGAGTGGAGCCAGCCACAGCCTGGAAGACAAGCTGTGTGTGCTGCAGAGGGCGGAGCTGGAGAAGTGACCCAATCCCATTGGAGGAGTCCAGAAGATCAGGAGTGGACCCCAGACACTGGACATTGAGTTGTTTACACTGTTGGGGTTTGGGTTTGCTTTCATCTGATTGTGACTGTGCCCTTGTTCTTCTCGCTTGAAGTAAGAATATATTTAACTTAATTTTGATTTTTTTTTTTTTTTTAAAGAAACCCAGAGTTGAGAGATTTAAAACTTTTAAAACATAGTTTGGATTTTTAAAGAGACTGGATATGCTGATAGGACTGAATTTTTAATGTGTTTGAATTTATGAAGACTATGGGAGGAAGGAACCTCAATTGATTAAGTGCCTTCATGAGTTCGGTCTGTAGGCAAGCCTGTAGAGCATTTTCTTAAGTTAGTGATTGATTGGTGTCGGGGAGGGGACAGCCCATGTGGGTGGTGTCATCCTGGGCTGGTGGTCCTAAACTCTATAAGAAAACAGGCTAAGCAGCCCCTTCCATGGCCTCTGCATCTGCTCCTAACATGCTCAGTGATGGACCATCACCTGGAAGTATAAGCTGAAATTAAACCCTTTGCTCCAAGCTGTCTTGGTCATGGTCTTTTATCATGGCACTAGAAACCCTAAGTAAGAAAATACCCACATACATGTAGGCATATAAAAATTATGAATGAAAAAAGAGACCATGAATTTGACTTTGAAGGAGGAGATAAGAGAAGATTTAGAAGGAGAAGAGGAAAAGGCAAAATTGCATCATAATATTACAATCTCAAAAAATAAATAAACCATTTTTTTAAAGCGTACATGCAGATTTAACCCATAAATTATGCAAACTGTATGATAAGAATTAATTAGCACCTACATTTAGACACCTTCTTCCAATGGTACTTTCTCAGGTGTGGACTATTATTTTAACCCGCTGTTAATATTTTGTGGAAGCTATACATTTTTAAAGCATGTTTTAATATCTGTAAATGTTGTGTGACACAGGTTTCACTACATACCCCTGATTGACCTAGAATTCACTATAGCACTTGCAGAGAGATTTGCCTTTGTAGGGAGGATTTTGTAACTTGGTTTTCTTTCTTTCTTTCTTTCTTTTTTCCGAGACAGGGTCTCTCTGTGTAGCCCTGGCTGTCCTAGACTCACTTTGTAGACCAGGCTAGCCTCAAGTTTACAGACATCCACCTGCCTCTGCCTCCCCGAGTGCTGGCATTACAGGTGTGCGCCACCACGCCCCGCGCCCAGCTAGACGTCATCTAAAGGTGCCTTCACCCTCTTTCTTTCTATCCTTTTTCTCCACTGTCTAGAGTTAGTAAGGGTGGAGATTGGTGGGAGAGAGAAAAAGAAATCAAACGCTGGGTTGCTAGGTATAGTGGGACTTTCTTGGCCTTGCTAGGGGTTTAAATAACGACACAGAGACTTTTATATAATTTAAAGCCTAGCCCGTTTGCTGGGCCAGCCTCCTAGCTACCTTTTAAGCTTAGCCCAACTGTTCAGCTTCTGCCGCCATGTGGCCACCTCTGTGTTCCCTTCCGAGTCTGTTGCTGACTCCGCTTTGCTCTCTTCTCCCAGCATCCGATCTTAGAAGTTCTGCATTCCACTTCCTGCCCCAGATCCTGGCCGTCAGCCTTTCCTAAACACCTGACACATGTCTTAGATTGCCTGTATGCATTGTAAGGAGGATAAACACCTGGGACGGGCTATGGAAACTACAGGGATGAACAACACCTCCACAGAGTGCTTACTTATCCATCCATGTATAAGACTGTATTTGGGTATATGCACCCAAGTGCAAGTGCCTGCCAAACGTAGACAATTGTAAGCCATCTGCCATGGTGCTGAGAACGGAAACTCTTGTTTGCAGTAGTGTCCTTTTAACCAATAAACAGCTCTCCAGCTCCTGAATTGGTAATTTTAAAAGTGAAATTAGGTTCATTCATCTCTCTTTCATACATCTGGAGGTATGTGTGTGTACATATATATTATATATATTACATATATTAAACTGGCTAACCCTCTACCAACGTGGTTGATACTGCCTGGTTTTTAGCAGCTGGTTATAAAAATAATGCATATCTTTGATATTTCTTGTGCCATAAGATAATATGTAAAACAAATAGATGTCAAGAGTTGAAGTAAAAGTTCAATTGTTTTACAGCAATAGTTCAGTTTAGGTGTTTATGTATACTCTTAAATGGTTTTTCACATTTATGCATATGTGTTTTATATTGGAATTTTACCACATAAGATTGCATGCATATTTCATGCAAATAAAGTGGGGGATTCTGTTCTGCAACAGGAGTGCTATTAAGACATGGGATGCTTTTATACCATTGAGAAAAGAAACTGCCAAGAACTAAGAAAACTTCAAATGAATCTAAGTTAAACTTGTTTTTCAACCTTTTGATACATACCTAACCATTGCAGTGTTTCCTTTTAAATTGATCTTCTGAGTTTGATGGTTTTGTTAAAATATAATTTTGTGTGTGTGTGTGTGTGTGAGAGAGAGAGAGAGAGAGAGAGAGAGAGAGAGAGAGAGAGAGAGAGAGAGAGAGAGAGAGAGAGAGTGTGTGTGTGTGTGTGTGTGTGTGTGTGTGTGTGTGTCCCCTCTTAAATATACTGCAAGCTTTTAAAGGCAGATGAACTTGAGAAAACAGGAAATGTGCTTGTGTCCATGGTGTTCTGGGCAGCCTTCTCATGAGAGCAGTAGTGGTCTGAATCTTTACACCAGAGATGGTCCTGGCTGTTTTGGTTTAGGTAGTTTTTAAATGCTTTCCTTTTGTTATTTGACTTTGTTGTTGGAGGATGTTTTTGTTTATTTGCTTGTTTTGTTTTTCTAATTTGAGTACTTTTCTAAGTGACTATTAGGGCAGCTGGAATTAGGAAGCCTAGTGTTATGTTAATTATATTCACTAGAACCAAAAAGCCTATTGTGGATGAAAAAAATCTTAACCAAAAGGAAACTACTCTGGAGAGGAGCCTGCCCAAGCTGTTCTCAGTTGCTTAGATGATGAGAAGGTGTTTCAACCTGTGTTGTCAGTGAAAAGAATGCGCACACTTGACAGTTGCCAGTAACTGATCAAAGTAGCAGATACACTAAAAATTATGAAATGTTAAATTTTATATTGCTTTGCCAAATATTGGTAAACTGTAATTCCTGTCTATTGAGAGTGGCAGCAAGAAGAGGAAAGTGTGCTTCTTTTGTTTAGTGTTTGGTGGGGAAGTGGGGGAGTCCACTCTGAGTGTCTGCCATGCCACAGGAGAACAATCTGTGGGAGTCTTATTTTCTTCTTCCATCATGTGGGTCCCAGGACTTAAACCTGGGTCATCGGGCTTAATGGCAAGAGCTTTCTGTAGTCGCTGGCTGTAGCACCTATGTTCTTAAACATTATACTAAGTAAGAAGGGAAAGACAGAAGGAGCAACGAAGGTAATTATAACTCATAGAGATGGCATGGGAGAAGTGGCGCAGACCCAAGGGAACGGGCAGGTGGTGACCACAGAGTCTGGATATGGAAGCACAGAGCAAGTTCTGTCACTAATGTGTCCTATTTGTAGAGAAAGATAAAACTAAGGTGTTGTATCTGTGCTCAAATTCATAGTACACAGGAGAAGACAAAGGCTGGCATTTTTGTGAGATTAACCAAGGTTGACATTGGAGCAGTTCTGATGAGATCTCTTGAGGATCACTGGTAACTTACCTAGGTATCAGTGTAGTGCATGGCAGTTTGGAATCCTGAAACTATCTCAGAATTAAGAGCTGGCAAACCAGGCTGGGCATGGCATCTTATGTGTTTAATCCCAGCACTTGGGAGAGTTCAAGGCTAGCCAGAGCCTGTCTCAAAAATGAACAAACAAACAAAATGTGGGCAGATGAGAATATAAGAGAATTCTATATCACCAAACATAATGGCTAAAATGGTTATAGATCCCATTTATTTATGGCCACTTATCATCAGGTAGTTTTGCAAATAACATTAAAACTAGGTTTCTAGTGAGTGAAAATTTTCAGAGGTTATTTTTTGCTCAGAGCAGTCACCTTGTAAGACTCTCAGAGGGAGCGAGTCCACCCATGTGCTGGTTTTAACCATTTTCAGCAGAAAGCAGTGAGGTATGCTAAGGAAATAGTTTTACAATTTGAAAAAAGATGCCACTTCAACTATTGTAGGAGTGGCAAGCTGTCCACAGCGTTCAGCCACAGCACATCTACACAGAAGGGCTGCTGAGAGGAAGCCCACCACGCTGTTAGTGCTGCTGGGAGCTGGGCCACAGGAAATTGCTGTTTCTCTTTGATTGCTCTTTAGTTTTCAGGTTCATTAAGTCAGTGTGCTTCTGTGTGAACCTCGGAGACAGAAAGTGAGGAGAGTGCACCAGCCTCATCAGGTGTCCCTTCTTACCCCAGGAAATGCATAATCTGTAATACCCATGTATGTTTGCTTACTTACTCAGCTCTTCATTTGGGGGAGGGGGTGAAGGGCATGTTGAGACAGCAACTTGCCAGGTAGCCTAGTTTGGTTATCCTGAACCTCAGCCTTCTGAACGTTAGGGTTACAAGCATGTGCCGCCTTGCCCAGCTCGCCCTCCAGTATTGTATTTGTAGAATTCAGATTCTTTCATTATATTGGTTTGGAAGCCTTCACTATTTTTCACATCCATAGAATGACTGAAAGTAGCTGCATTCCCAGATTCTGTAGAACTTCATCCTGAGCTGCCACAGCCCATGAGTGGCTCATATGCACAGAGTAGTCAAATAAAAAAGGAGAGAGACTTGTGAGGAGGGAAAGGAGGGAATGGACTGGAGAGGAGGAGCAGGTGCAGTGTAGGACAGGGAGAATGATGATTTAAGGTGCTGCTTATGTGATGCACATAACAGAGGGACTAGAAGGATGGCTCCGCATTGGGGAGCATTTGCTGCAATTGCAGAGCACCTGGGTTTGCTTCCGGCACCCACATGGCAGCTCTCAACCACATGTAACTTCAGTCCCAGGGCATCCAACACCCTCCCCTGGACGCCAAGCACACAGACGACACATGTGCATATGTACAGGCAAAATACTCACACACAGAAAAATAAATTGGTCTTTAAAAGTATGTTTTAATTGATTCAAATATAGACACAATTACATAATAGCCATAAAAATAGACTCCAGTACCATCTGCTGGAGTCTGCAGGTACGTGTGCACGCACGCACGCACGCACGCACGCGATCAAAAATAAAATCTTTTTTAAAAACCTGTAGCCAATGCCAGGCATGGTGGCGCACGCCTTTAATCCCAGCACTTGGGAGGCAGAGACAGGCGGATCTCTGTGAGTTCGAGGCCAGCCTGGTCTACAGAGTGAGTCCAGGACAGCCAAGGGTACACAGAGAAACCCTGTGTCAAAAAACCAAAATAGATAGATAGATAGATAGATAGATAGATAGATAGATAGATAGATAGATAGATAATTTAAAAAGCTGTAGCCAAGATTTCTTGTTTTTTCTTAATCTATTATATCAACATGATTTACAGAATGTATTGAAGTATCAGAGAGACATTTTTGTCTTTTCTTTTTGTAGGTGGTTTCAGACACCCTCACAAGTGTTCTACCATGCAGCCACTGAGCACGGAGGAAAAGATGTGTACCCAGGGCAGTGTCTTTGGGAAGGCTGTGAGCCTTTTCAGCGGCAGAGGTTCTCTTTCATTACCCACTTACAGGTATGCTTTCTCGATGCCGTTTTGCTTAAGAACTCATCTGGTCACATTAAAGATTATGTATAACTTTTACTTCCTTTTCTCCTTAAGGATAAACACTGTTCAAAGGACGCTCTGCTTGCAGGACTAAAACAAGATGAACCAGGACAAGCAGCAAATCAAAAATCTTCTACTAAGTAAAGAAATTTAGTTTATTTACTATTGCGCATAAAGAATAAATAGTCCCTAAGGTTGTCAGGGCCTATCTCCCATTCCTGTCACTGAAAAACAGTAGAAACTAGGCAAATCACAAGAACAATGAAAAGAAACTTAGCCCAGGAAACCCAAGATCCAGCTCCCATGCCAAGCTGTGAGGAACCATAAATGTTCTTCCTAGGTGTCAGTTTTCATAGCAGCTGCTATGAGAGTTAGGTAGCCCTAACTTTGGAGACAAGTCATTAGGCAGACAGATAATATGACAAGTACTACTAAGGTCTGTTTTTTAAACAGAGTAAGCCTGTATTTGACAGTGGCAAAGGACTTTATACACACACACGTGTACACCTGTAAGCATACTCTTACATACGGGATTACATTTGTTAGAGTGTGTCCACCTGTTCGCTCTCCACTGCTGCCTCCTAGTGCAGTGGTGCAGCTTGTCTGCTTGGCCAAAGAAACTGGCAGTAGTTTAAATGGGATTTATTACTATAGTATCTGTGTAGCCTTCCATCCCATCTTTCATAAGAACAGTGGGACTTTCCTTATGATGCCTTTCTGGTACAAGAACTGAATGAAAGTCAGACTCCTTGGGAAAGCAGTGTGATTGCTGTCCGCAGCACAGGTTCCTGGTCTACACTTGCCCACTGTTGGCTAGGCATTGTGTTCAAAGATGAGAGCTGAACACATTGTGCTGAGTGACTGCTACTGTTACTGCCTCCACACCCCGCATAGTAACTTAAGAGGGGGACCGTGCTGTGCGACATCCTGTGATGCCTGCAGGCAGGAGGGTAGACAGCTAAGACCCTGTTGAAATGAAAAGGAACAGGCAGGAAAATGCAAGCCTAAGTCAGAGAGCTGTTTGCATGGCCTGGCAGGGCGGTGAGGGGCACAGTTGTCTGTGCAGTTAATGTTGTCTGTCTCTCATAATTTAGGCAGCCAGCTGTGGGGGGCCCAGGCTCCGCTCCTAGAGCACAGAAGGCCATTGCGAGCCACCCCAGTGCTGCACTCATGGCTCTGAGGAGAGGCTCAAGGAACCTTGTCTTCCGGGACTTTACAGTAAGTGCCCCCTTGAAGCCCTTGTCCATAAAGACGTAGCCCTGTGTGATTTAGATCTTTATTCTTTTCTTTATATTCTCCATTCTTTTTAAGGATGAAAAAGAGGGACCAATAACTAAACACATCCGACTAACAGCTGCCTTAATATTAAAAAATATTGGTAAATACTCAGAGTGCGGGCGCAGGTGAGTAGTCTGTCTCCATAACCAGAGCAAGCTCACTGTATTTGTCTGTGTGAGGGAGGATCACTACTGTCTCTAACTTGCTAGGCCATCATGAGCTCTTTAAAGCCAAAAATAAAGTTGAAACAACAGAAAACAAGCCTTTAATTCATTTTATTGTCAATTTTCTTCCTGGCCGTAGCATTTACAGGAAGGAAAAAAAAAAGTTCTGGGGGAGAAACCTGAGAGGTTATTGGGAAAAAGATGGAATTGACCATTTGCTTCAGTCGAATCAATTCAGTTCCATTTGACAGTGGTGGTTTATAAGCCTGTCAACACCATGAATATTAGCAGTCACTGTAAAGCTTTTGATGTTTTATAATTTCTTTCTAGTGGACTTAAGGAGCATAAGGTGTGTGTGTGTAAAATATATTTTTTTAAACATTTATTTATTATATATACAGTGCTCTGCCTGCATGTGTGACTGCCCACCAGATCGCCTTATAGATGGTCGTGAGCCACCATGTGGTTTCTGGGAATTGAACGCAGGACCTTTGGAAGAGCAGCCAGTGCTCTTAACTCTGAGCTCTCAAGATCTCTAGCCCCCTGTAGATATATGTTTTTTTTAAGTAGTAATGACTTTTTCCTTAAGAGAATGTGTCCTGCTGTATCTTGCAGCAGCGGTTCTCAGCCTTATGACCTCTGCGACCCTTGCTGCTGTTATGAGTCAAAATGTAAATAGTTTGGGAGATGGAGATTTGCCAAGGGGGTCACGACCCACAGGTCTCACAACCTACTGCGCTTTACAGGGTCTCCTCCCCGCCTGCCTTCTGTATTCTCCCACATCCTCAGCTGATCAGCCTAGAAGCTGTCAGGTGCCTCTCTTAACTCAATAGGCCCATCTCATACATACGCCTTCAGTCTACATTCAGTCCCATTGTGTTAGCTATTATAATTTTTAAAGTAGATTTTCAAAGCATAAAAAAAAGTGTGGAATTAATTACAAAATAAGATAATTGTACTATATCAGCTTTTAAATTTTTATAGGTGATATTTTGAAATTAAAATATAACTACATCATTTTTTCCCTTCCATTTCCTCACATGGCTTTCCCAGTCTTTGCTCCCTCTCACATTCATAGCCTCACTTCCTTCCTTCCTTCCTTCCTTCCTTCCTTCCTTCCTTCCTTCCTTCCTTCCTT
>OU015748.1:119598520-119636956 GCA_907169655.1 Acomys percivali
CACACACACACACACACACACACACACACACACACACACACACACACACACGTCCTATATGTGTAAAGCCTGTTTTTGTCCTTCTGTTATTTCTTTATGGTAAAAGAATTGCAATTCCTTTCTTCAGCTTCTCTGAAGTCTGTAGCCGTCACCTTACTTCCTGTGCAGTAGCACACTGGAACCTCGGGCTCAGTGCCACCCATCAGCCTCCATTCTCCTCCCCTGCCCTCCTCCTTAGATGCCACTTGATTAAGATCAACCTTCGGCCTTCCCATGCATGAGAGAGGCCAAGGAGTACTTGTCTTTGTGTGCCTAGCTAATTTCATGTACGAGAGAGAATGGAAGTGAACTCTAGACACACCTGGCACGATCTGTTTGTTTTAATGGCTGCTTAGCATTTCGTCTATGTGTGTTCCATGTTGTCTTATTTGTTCGTTAGTTGACGGACACTACAGATGTTTCCAGTTCTTGCTGTTGTGAATGGTGCTGCTGTAAACATGGCAGATCAATTTGATTTTGTTAGCTTTTCATTAGTGCGGATAGATAGAACAAATTATAAGCCAGCACCAGGGCTAGATAAAGAGACCTTGGAGGAAGGGGAGGCAGGGGAGAAAAAGGAAAAGATTGCCTATAGAATGCAGTGAGTGGGGCTGGAAAAACGGCTCTTTTGGAAGACCTGGGTTCAATTTCCAACACCCACATGGCAGCTCACAACCATCTGTAACTCCAGCACCCTCACACAGACAATACATGCAGGTAAAACACCAGTGGGAGCGTGTGGCAGGAGTCTGGTCATCTCGTGGCCTTACTCTTCCTCCAGCCCGGAGGTGTGTGCATGCACGCACACCAACAATGTATTGAGAGTATTAGTGCATTAGTGGGTACTCCATCAATAAACACTGCTTTCCCAAAGCCCAGGCCATCCACTGAACAGGTCTAGACCACAGCGGTTGCCTTTGCTATTTACCAAGGAGAACTGCTGGGGTACATAAATAAATATATATATACACACACACACACACACACATATATATACATATATATATACATATATATATATATGGGGTTTCTGCTTTTACTTTTTTGAAGTATCTCTGTACTGTTTCTCTGGCGTGTGCTGATTTGTATTCCCACCAGCAATTTGCATGGTGTTGTGTTTGATAATAAAATGAGCCATTATGGTCAGTGAAGCAGTTTCCTTTTGCACTTCTCAGGTGACTAATGATGCTAGGCCTCTCAGCCATGTTTATAGCTTCTTTTAGGAAATGTCTTTTTAAGTCAGTCACCCATTATTGAACCAAGTTGTTCAGATTTTGCTGGTGAGATTTTGAAATCCAAGATGCCCTGAATATTGTTAGCCCTCTGTCAGCTGCACATCCTACAGATAGCTTCTCCACCCTGATAATTGTTAACTTGGCTGTGCAGAAATTTGTTGGTTGGGTGGCTGGGTGGCTGGTTTCAGGTGCTTTTGTGAATTTGCCCCCAAAAACATTGCCCATTCTCATGGCCCAGGAAACAGGGTCATATCTCACAGCTGAGTGTCATCCATTCTGAGTTTGTTTGATTGTTGATAGGTTACGTGTGGGCCATCGCCTGGTTTCTCCTGTGTCTGTACATCTTGTTTGGCTGGAGAGATGCTCACATCACTTCAGTTGTCTTTTGTCCTTGTTTGTGCTGTGCTCTTCCAGGCTCCTTAGTTCTGTGCTTATGTCAGTTGAGTAAATGCAGTTGAGTGAATGCATTTAGTATGTGATTTTTGGTTTTTTTGAGACAGGGTTTCTCTGTGTAGTCCTGGCTGTCCTGGATTCACTTTGTAGACCAGGCTGGTGTCGAACTCACAGCGATCCGCCTGCCTCTGCCTCCTAGAGTGCTGGGATCATAAGCATACACCACCATGCCCAGCTCATATGCTTTGATAGTGGCAAGTTTTCATGTTTCTTTTCCTTTCTTTTGGCTTCAATTTTTTCCTAGTCTCTGCAGGAAATCCTTTACTTAATCTTGAGACCTGGTGGGCTTTTACTTCTCCTTGGGGGCTTCTGCTGCTTTATGACATCCTGACAATTTGTTGAGTTTGGTGTCTTCTCATCTCTCTGAGGATGATAATTCTTGTTTTTTTGTTTTGTAATAGTTTTCCCCCTGCTCTTTTGCATAGTTGCTCTTTCATCAAATGTTTGAATATTTTACCTGGCATGGTGGCACACACCTTTAGTCCCAGTACTGGGGAGGCAGAGGCAGGCGAATCTCTGAGTTCAAGGCCAGCCTGGTCGACAAAGCAAGATCAGGGCAGCCAGGCTACACAGAGAAACCCTGTCTTGAAAAACCAAAAAGAAAAAAAAATAGTTTGATTAGGGTTTCCTCTATTTTTTAAAACTATAGCAGGACAGTAGTGGTGCACACCTTTAATCTCAACATTAAGGAGGCAGAGAGAGAGAGACAGGTAGGCAGGTAGGAGTTCCAAGCCAGCCTGGTCGACAAAGTGAGTTCATGACAGCCAGGGCTGCACAGAGAAACCCTATCTCAAAAAATTGATGAATGACTGATGTAAAAAGGCATGATAGTAGACACCTATAACAGAAGGATGGGTGTTTACACACAGTCTAGGGAAGGTTAGTGCTTGTTTCTGTTTTCTCTGAGGATTTTTGTAGGTAGGCAGTTTCAAGGACAGTTAACATGAGGGCTTGCATTCTGGAAATAGGATGGAGGCGTGTGGGGGCCTCATGTCCCTTAACCCTGTTTTCCACCCTGACTGATTCTCCTCCCCTCTCCTGCACTGCCCATTCTTTTTTTTTCTTTTCTTTTCTTTTTTCTTTAATTTTGTTTGTTTTGTTTTTTGTTTTTGGGTTTTTTTTGGGGGGGGGTTCAAGAGATTTTTCTCTGTGGAGCCCTGACTGCCCTGGACCAGGCTGGCCTCAAACTCACAGAGATCCACCTGCCTCTGCCTCCCTAGTGCTGGGATTAAAGGCGTGTGGCACCACGCCCGGCTCACTGCCCATTTCTAAAATCTAAGCCTTTATTATGTTTTGTTTCTAAAGAAAATGATTTTTTAAAATCTCATTTTGGTGATTTCTGATAGGATTTTTTCCAACTGTTTAGTTTCCTAGAAGATAGAACAGAAAGAAGTTATGTTTGTTCTAGCAAGAAGGCTCTGGATATAGCTAGGTTCAGAGGTTAAACTTGTGCAGGGCCTGTTACACTGCCCCGACCAGAAGAAGTCATGAGAGTTTTCTTTGGTTTTGAGACAAGTCTCTCTCTATAACCCTGACTAGCTAGAACTCTGCATAGATCAGGCTAGCCTTGAACTTACAGAGGTCCGTCTGTCTCTGCCTCCCAAGTGCTGGAAAAGGCACGTCTCTCAGCTGAGCTGAGTTTGGTTTTTAGTTTATTTGTTTTCCTTTGTAAAAAAAAAATCATGTAATTCTCATAGTTGGTTTTGAAATTTGTTAAAATTTTGAGATGTCATGCATTCACTGAGTTATTGAAAGGTGGTGACCCACAGAGGCAGCATGCCATAGGTCCCACAGAGCCCTGCTCACCCCACCCCTGCCGCCACCATTGCCCTAATCAGTAATACTACAGGGTATTTTGCCTGATGTTAACTTGATAGGAGACGTATCAAACAACAGGGCTTTTTCAACAGAAATTATGAGATTGATTTCTGTGGTTGCATGTAGCAGTTCTGTAAAGTAAGGTCATGCTTACGGGTTGTTCCTTTGGTACCCACATTTTCTTCCCAGTAATGGAGTGCACCTATGGCTTTGTATGCTGTGCGCAGGTGTCCCCATCAATCCATCGCCAGCTTTCCATAGTAAACGTTGAGTTACATTTCTCTTATATGATTTACTGCTCTATAGTGTTTTTATTACAATTTTAGGAATGTCTTCACCTTTTTTTCCCCTCCTGTTTTGTTCTTTTTCTAAGGTGTATTTATTTTACCCTCTGCATTTTACCTACATTTATGTATATGCACTCCGTATATGCACTGCCCACGAAGGTCAGAAAGTGTCAGATCCCCTCGTGCTGTGAACCGCCTGACATGGGTCCTTGGGAAGATCAGGCTCTTAGCCACTGAGCCATCTCTCCAGCTGTTTCTCTGGTTTCTTTTACCCAGGATTACTTTAATGAAGATAGTGAAGTTCTTGGGTAATCTCATTGTTGAATGACTTGTTTTCCAAATGTTAAAAAAGAAAGTGATGACACTTAAGCCTAATTTGAAGTAGCTGTAAAGTGAAGCTATATACCATTGCATAGCTTTCCGTGCTGACAGTTTGGTGTGCTTGCCTTAGCCTCCTGCCCATCTGTGTTCATTCTTCCATTTCCAGCCGCTTCTTAGTCCCTCAGCCGGGGCTGTCTTCACTAGAGATGCTCAGGCTCACTGTCTCTGTATTTATAGCCACATCAATACTGTGACCTTTGTGGTAGAAAATTTCAAGTTCATAAATGTATTTGCTGCTTACCAGCAGTTTTCTCATTTGTGAAATTTGTAAAATCCTGAATGAAGATACAGAAATATGATGTGTAGCATTCTGTGCTTACAAACCCTGACCAACTAGAAAGTCAACTGAGTCAGGGTGCCAGAAGTTGGCCTAAGTTTGCTCATCAGTAAGTTGTGCTAGCTCAGTGCTAGCATGCGCCTCCTCTTCCTACAAAGCTGTATTAACATTGGCTGGGAATGGGACTGTTTGATATTTCTATTTTAGCTGTTACGATCTATGATAAGGAGTCTTAACTATAATCCTGAAGATTGACAATCTGTTTTGTTTTGTTTTCTAGATTGTTAAAGAGACATGAAAACAACTTATCAGTGCTAGCCATTAGTAACATGGAAGCTTCCTCTACCCTTGCCAAATGCCTTTATGAACTTAATTTTACAGTTCAGAGTAAAGAACAAGAAAAAGACTCGGAAATGCTGTAGTGAATCCGACCCCACTTACACAGTGGGGACGCAAGTCAGATACATTTCACACACTGTTACTGAAGAAAGCACCAAGTCTTAATGGAACAGAGACCATAGAATGAATTATTTTGTCCTCTCAAGATGCTGAGAGGAAGCTTCGTATTCTGATCTCTGAACGAATCCCTTTCTTTTCTGTTTAAAAAAAAAAAAATCTGAAAAAAAAAGAAAGAAAGAAAAACTGCTGTGGGATTGTCAACCAGCTTATCTGCAGGATGTCTCAGATCTGGCCAATCCTGATGGAAACTGGTGTGATCAGAATTCAGTACCATCCACATTGGAATATACATGGAATAGTGTAAAACCTACGTGAGCAGATGAAATAGAAGCATTAAATATTTTTATCTATATCCAAAAAGGAGCACATTTTTATATTTACGAAACCATTTAAGCTGGTTTGAATAACGACAGAGTTTGAGCACACCTACCCCAGCTTCAGAGGGGCCACCAATATCTAGCTGTGGATTGTGTGTTTTGTTTAGAATCAGTAGCTTGGTTTTCTTACTTGAGCCAATATATTTTCACTTATTTATTATCATAAAAATTTACCAGTCTGAATAGATCTTGTAAATATTTGTGAATAGAACGAATACCGTTCATGCCACTGCAGCCACTGGAGGACATTGTGTGGTGCCCTAGAAGCATTATTAGTAGGCTCTAAAGTTTTCTAGACTTTCCTGTCAACTGTAAGTAATTGTGATATATTCTACGCAGTGGATGAATGTTCTTTAAATTTGTGTAAATACTTCTGCAAAGGTACTGATGCTGTAAAGTCAAAACAGTTTTGTGGAACTGTGATTTTTTTTTCCCTTTTGTTTTTGGCTTTCTTGCCCCCCACCCCCCACCCTGGGTTTTTGTATTATACACCGTATAGAGCTCATTCTGCTGGCTGAAAGAGTATGGAATAATATATCTCATGTCATTTTTGTAGAAGAAAAACTATTTGAATTTTGTTTTTGTTTTTGTTTTTTAGTTTTCCCTAACATGTATCCACTGTAAGCGTTTGTCATGTACAAGCTCAGAGCTTGCACAGAATCTTTTGTACATTGGTTTAAATACATGGAACTTTATACAGGTTTTCTCCTGTGTTATATATGCATTATGTGCAGGTGTGATATTTTCTTCACTACTTTTTCTATCTTAATATAGTGTGGAATTTTATTGTATTATTCTTCCATTCTTAATACTGTACCACATTCCTGCTCAGAAACTGCTCACTTCCTTAAATTGTCTTTTCCCCTAAGCGTGAAATGTATCCACTTATAACTGCCTATTGCCTGTTCTATTAGCATCCAAAAATGTGGAAGGCCTCCCAACCACCATTTCTGCTGTGTCCTTAGGATGTGCAGTTAAAAAAATATATATATATAGACCTGACAGTTTATGTTATAGAATGGCTTTATTTACTTTGGTGACTGTTTATAGTTTTTAAATAAAAGACTGAACATTTTCTTGAGTCCTTTATTTCTGAGTATGCTTAAGACATTCTAAAATTAAAGCATCCTAGTTTTAGCTGAAGGCAAGGTCCAACGGTCACCTACTTACTTTTTAGTACTTGTGATACTATCACAGAGAACAGGAAGGTATGTCACGTGACAGTCTGCTCACAGTAGGAGACAGAATTCCTGTCTATAACATAACAAACAGTAAGCCCAGAAAGTGACTGCTAGACAGTCCAGTTTGCCTTACTGAGTATCATGCATCTGAGTGAAAGCTTTTATTGTTCAGCATTTTTTGACTGTTGGTTCAATTTAACTTGACTTCAGGGGCAGATTCTTTGAGATGAGCTTTAGGTTGGACATAAATTTTAAATATCTTGATTCACTTATTAGTACCAAAAAGTAATTTCTCCCCAAGGAGGATCCCTGTCTGTGTACTTAACAATACCTGTAAGAGACGTGTGATGGCACCCAGTTTCTCAGGGTGGTGGTAGTGGTCCTCTCAAATATTGCCAGATTCACAAGGTTCCTGAGGCCAGGCAGTTGGGGAAATTTCTATTTCACTGTGTTTATCTAAACATTTGCGTTTTTCTGAGTTTTTTGTAACATCACTGTCTGCTTGTCTTCAAGGTACCTTTTTCCATTCAAAGCAGGAAGTTACCATGGTGGTTACCATTTAGGAGCAGAAAGGACAGGCTAAAGAAAATGACTTCCATAGTGGCCATCCTGTCACCTCACTGAATTGCATCCTGTAGCTTCAGACTTTGGGTTAAAATGTATGAATGTGTCTTAGTGCTCTTAAGCAATGGTCTCAACACAATTTTCTAAATGTATTTGACCTAATGAAACCAGTTTATAGCTTCCCTCTTAGGATTCCCTCACACAGCTTTCTCTGACTCTAATGGAATAACACGGACTTGGCGGGGGATGGAATTGCAGTGCTCTCACACTGCAGGTTCTGCATAGCCCTCGCAGTCATGAAAAGGTGCTCCTTGCTAGACAGAAACTTGCTGACTTCCAGTATTGTTATTTTTGTCTAAAGTTCTGTAAATACAAGCTTTAATGTTATCTTTGAGAAATCTATGTAAATAATAGTCACCATAGAGACTGTACAAATTCTGTGTTATATATGTGCCTAGTGCTGTTGGCACTTAATAAATTTTAAGTAACAAAACTGATGATCATATAGTGAAGGCATATTTTTCTTCCGACTTGAGACAGGATATGACTATATACTAATGAGACTCAATAAACCAAGCCACACATGAAAACTTGTCTCATTACTTTATAGCCATGCCATGTATGTTTTTTAAACCATAAAGTGACAATAAAACTGATTTTTTTGAAATGAGTGTTTTGGATAAGTGACTTCTGTCCTGATCTCACACCATAATTAAAGTACCGAAGACTAAATGTGAGGCTGTTCTCCAACAGAGCAGCTGCTAAGAAGCAAGAGGGAGGCTTCAAGATCAGCCACATAGGGCACCTCACACTTTGTTCTTGGTTATCTTACAATACAGAAAGGGAAAAGAAGGCAGCATTTATAGCCAGCTGATGTTCATGAATCACTTACTTATACTGTATAACTCTTGTCTGAACTCAGACACTCACATCCTCGCAATTAGCTTCCTTCCAAGGCCACAGAACAGAGGAGACTGCATCACTGGCTGGTACCATCACAACAGTAAACTTTCTCTAACAAAGATTTCCTTAACTTATTCCCTGCATTGGTTTAAAAAAAAAAAATGCAGTGGCACAGTATCCAGTGTGTAGGTAAGTGAAGGAGGGAGGGATAAAAGGAGGGAGGGATAGCTTGCTCTGAAAATGCTTGCAGTACAAGCAGTAACATCTGAGTTAGATGTCCAGAACCTGTTAACAAGATGGAAGATGGGGACTAACACCCTATACACAAACCAATGTCATGTGTGTACCTGCACTCGTCTCTCTCTCACACACACACACAAAATTAACTATGGTTTACAGCTACAATCAATATTTTAAACTAACTAGGACACATCTAAAACCATAAAATACATTTACTACTTTACAGCAGGTGACAGTCCTGTAGTGAGAATTCTGGAATTTTGGTTTCTTTAAAAACAAAGAAATGCGTTGTCATTTTAATCGTAGGTGTAGGAATGTAAGGCTGCTTCAGACTGCACAGCCGTCCACATTTGCCTTGTGCTCTAGAGGAAGCATAGTTTTGCCAGCTGCAGAATTTTGCGATTGTGTGATGTTTGGAATTCTGGGAACTTTTCAGAGGGTATATATTTTATGAGCCGGGCGTGGCAGCACCCGCCTTTAATCCCAGCACTCAGTGAGGCAGGGGCAGGCGGATCTCTGAGTACAAGGCCAGCCTGGTCTACAAAGAAAGTCCAAGACAGCCAGGGCTACACAGAGAAACCCTGTCTTGAAAAACAAAGCTGGGGGCTGGAGAGATGGCTCAGAGGTTAAGAGCACTGTCTGCTCTTCCAAAGGTCCTGAGTTCAATTCCCAGCAACCACATGGTGGCTCACAGCCATCTGGTGCCCTCTTCTGGCCTGTAGGCACACATGAAGTGGGGTTGGAGGGGGGAAACAAAGAGTGGGAAAAAGAAAACCCACGAAGTAGCAAAGGCTACACAGTCTCCCCAAAGCATATTCATATACCATCTCTGCCTCAACCTCACAGCACCAGCTGATCAGAAACACCCTTAATCGCTTGGCAGCTGAGGGATTTATCTCTAAATACCATTGTATGATGCGGCGCCCACCCAGCCAAATAGTTCCAGCCCTCATCCTTTTGCTAGCACGGGCTCCTCCTGCACTTGGGCATGGTCCAGTAACTTACCTCCATGGAGCACTTTATGATAACTTCGAAGTCATAGTCCAAGCTGGCTTCTATGGTGTTATGATAGCTAATGGCAGAGCAGCCTTGACCCTCCTGAACAGACCCATTTCTTAATTAGAGATTTGTTTAAGTTCCTTTGGGAAGCTTGTCATGGCACTGGAACCAGGTGTGGCGGCGTAGGCCTTTAATCCCAGCACTCAGGAGACAGAGGCAAGCAAATCTGTCAGTTTGAGGTCAACGTAGACTACACAGTGAGTCCAGGACAGCCAAGGCTACAAAGATCCTGCCTCAAAAGAGGAATGGAAGGCTAGGCAGGCATTAGTGTCCTGGGACTCCTTTAGCAGAGTGGGAGGGCGGCAGCCAGAATACTCAAGACTAGTTCTGGGGGGAGAGCAGGAGCCCACAGGCCGTTCACAGTCTGCTCCACAGTTAAGGGAGGTTCCTTAGCCCCCTTCACAACCTAAGACAGTGTAAACCAAGTGATAGACAGCTGTGTTCTGCCACCCTGTGCGCTCTGGCTGTGTTTGACTGATAAGGAACCTACCTCTCAGGCTCCTAGTAAAATGAAATTCTCAGCACAGAGGCAGTAAGCACTCGGACAGGCAAGTGGGACATTGTTAAAGGATCTCAGTGGGTTTGATGGTGGGGCAGCACTCCAGAGGCGAAGACATCAGCTACAGATCAAGTTCCAGGTCCGTATAGAACACGAGTCTAAGGGGAAAAAATGATTTCTGGGTATAATTTTAAAAGCAACCTTGCAATGATTTTAGAAGGTAAAAGTCCTTTAGACAAACATAAAAATTTCAATATACACACCCTACTAACTGGTTGGTTTCGACAGCAGTTCTGTTGTACCAGTTGTTCAAACACCCTGCAAAAAGTTTGCCATTATTTTTTTTTACCATCTTCTTTTTAGTGCTTACTGGGATCTAAATCCAGATAATCCAGTTAAATTAGAATCTGAAGGTTCAATGTGTGTGTCCCAACTATCAGGTGTATTGCTGCTTTGGGGTATGTCAGACAGGCTGCTGTCTGGTGCATCTGCAGAGGACCCAGTCAAGTGCCACATGGCTTTGCTCCTTGGATGCACACTGGGCTTGCTCTGCGTAAGTTTCAACATACCCAGTCTAAAGGCAGATTTAAATTGATCTGGCTGGGGTGGGCTTAAGAACTGTATTCGTAAACTTTTTTCCCCTAAATGACGCTAAATATCTACATTACAAAGTTACATTTCCATGTTTGTGCAAGGGATAAGAAAAACAGTGGCGATTAAACAGAATGGAATTTCCAAAGAAATGTCAAGACATGCCATTGTAGAACAGGTAAGCAGCTCAGAGAGACAACTGGCTGGGAGGTTAGTTACACACTGCACTAGACATTAGGTTCTTAAAGAATCTTAAAGCCAAGATGCCCCACTTGCCTTCACTTAATATGGTCTTAATAATCACAGGACTGCAACTGCTTAGGACTTGGAACCACTACTTGACTTCTGACAAGCTCCTCAGCCACAAACCTGCTGAGACAACCATCAGTTGCTAGGTCCACCAGCAAGTCACGGGCACTAAAGGGAAGGAGCTAAAGGCCAAGTCCATGGTAGGAGTGGCCAGCTCCACAGACTGCTTCCTGTCCATACTGCACACAGTCCAAGCAATACAGCTGGTTCTTTGGAAGAGAATTAATTGTATTTTGATCATATTTTTTCCCACTAAGGTAAACATGGAAGCCAAGGAAAGGCATAAAGACTACAATCAGATACTACCAAGAAGTAACTTGTATTTATGGTTTGTAATGGAGTCTTTTCATGTTGTTTACACCTGTAATCCAGAAATGCGTGAGACTAACGCAGGAAGATTGCTGAGTTGAGGCCAGATTGAGAGACTACGGAGTCCTGTCCGAATAAGAATATTGTGTATTGTTTGTACCCTTTCTCCATTTAATGTTACCAGAACACCAATCTGCCTTTTCTGCAAACATTAAAATAGTTCCCAAATAGCTGAATACCAAAAGTGCATTGTTTGTCTTAACCCTCACCAACTCCCCAACTATAAAGGGATAGGTAACGTAAGGCTTGTACCTCCCCATCATGGTTGTATTGCTGTTGCCAGAATTTAAGAATTGACTTCCCCACTTCTATTGAGCTACTAAGAGATGATTATTTGTGGTAGTTTCACCTCCAACCCCAGTGCTGGGAATCAAATCCAGAATGACTTTATGACTGGGCAAGCCTACCACTGAGCTAAACCATCAGCTGGCTTTGCTATCCTCAAGAGGAAAACCCCACTTAAAGCTTCTTATAAATTTCTACTGCAGCCACCTTAAGCTTGGATTGTTAAGGTATTTTTGGTGAGAAACTCTTCGCTACTCCAACTCATTCATTCTCACTGCCTGTCTCTGGCTATAACTAAAGTATTACTTGCAGGGACTTGCCTTGTCTTGCCTACTCTTAGTTCTATTAACCTACCAGGTCCAGTGAGAGAGGAGTGCACTCGCGCGCACGTACACACACACACACACACACAACTACTATGTACCTATTCACTTCCCAACACACCATCTAGTTTCTTGCTCAGTCTACTCCACTGTTTAATAAACACACACTTGGGCTGGAGAGATGGCTTAGAGGTTAAGAGCATTGACTGCTCTTCCAAAGGTCATGGGTTCAAATCCCAACAACCACAATGTTGGCTCATAACCATCTATAACTACATCTGTATACATAATAAATCTTTTTAAAAAATAAAATAAGCACACACTTAACAACTGTAGTACTAGATCTCTATTCCACTGCTCAAGATGAACTGCACTATCAAACGACAGCACACGTAAGCCTCATGTGTCAAATGATCTGGAAATTAAAGGAGCTGTATTGTTGCAAAATCCAGACAGATACAGCTACTGTGAGAACTGAAGCCAGTTTCAATCACCTAAACCAAGAGGCCTATACACAAACTAGCTAGACCTGTACTGTCTGTGACCAAGAAACTGGTCCTTAATGTAGAGGGTTTTCCACCGCAGCTATGGAGACTGGTTAAGAGGAGGAAAATAAAACTATCTTGTATTGGGCCAAACACAAGGGAACAGTGACTTAGAATCTGAAGACACGCGCGCGCGCTCCGGCCACAAAGAAGCTTGAGTAGTTGTTCCTGTCTTTCCCTTTCCATTCATAAAATGTAGACGTTCCTGCTACCTGGTCATTAACAGATTTCCTAGAGTATTATAATACAGCCAACATGGTAGGGTATACTGGGAATCCATGCAATGCTCTGCAGATTTCAGGGAGTCTTAACACAATATTTGTATTAAAAGTTTCATTTTTAATTATGTATGTATTTCTGAGGGGGGGGTGAGCATATGAGGGCAGATGATTAAGACTGGAGGTGCTGGGTCCCCTGGAGTTATGGGCAGTTGTGAGCTTCATGATGTGAGCACTGGGATCTGAACTAAGATCCTGTGTTAGAGCAGTTAAGAGCAGGTATCTTAACAGCTAAGCCACCTCTCTAGTACCTCATATAAACTTTAAGGAAATCAAGAAAAAAAGACCAGGATGTGGCTTGTTAGTAAAGAACTTGCATAGCACATATGTTCAAAGCTCTGGAGGAGATGTCCAACACTACCTAACAAAGAAAAGGTGCAGGGGCGCAATTAGACATGATAGACTCACCTTCACTCGCCTCTGCAAAATGAACTGCATCCTCTTCTACCGCGTTCACTTGTTTCAGCTGGTCTTCCTTTTCCTCCCATCTTGATATTTACATACCAGTGAAGCATACACTTTGATGTCTACAAATCTGAATCTTGGCTCCATCACTAAGTAAGCATGAAATTAAATAATGGTTCATTTTTATACCCCTCAAATATTACACCCCTCAAATACTGGACTTGGTTGTAGAAGAATGTTAATTGAGAGCATGGCTGTTCTGGCAAGAGATCACATCCAAAGATCTTCTAGGTCTGTGTGAACTGGCTGGAATACAAACACGCCTTTAATTCAGGAGACAGAGACAGGTCTGAGTTCAACGCCAGCCTGGTATAGAGCAAGTATCAGTTAAGAAAAACTTAGGTCCAGGCATAGTAGTACTTGCCTATAATCCCAAACCAACAAAAAGTTAGGTTTATAGAAGGAAGCACCATGCTTGAAAATGATGGTTAGCCAGGCATGGTGGCACAGGCCTTTAATCCCAGCACTCAGGAGACAGCAGCAGGTGGATCTCTGTGAGTTCCAGGCCAGCCTGGTCTATAAAGAGAATTCCAGAAACCCTGTCTAGAAGAAAAAAAGGAAAAGGAGGAAAAAAAAAAGTTAATTGAATGGCAGAAAAGGAGACAGAATAAGATACAGTTAACTCTGTTGAGAAGAGAGGAAAAGGGAAGCTACTTAAGAAGCAGTTTTACCAGGACAGTGATAGAGAGTTTCCAAGAGAGGGCTCAGGCCAGAAAATGAGAAGCCAGATTAGAGCAGACTGCTAAATTAGTTTGAGGCCAAGCAGAGCAATTCCGGACTGAGAAAGAAGCCAGGTTGACTAAATCAGCTGGGAGAGGAGTTTGAGTCAGAACAGGTGAGTTGAACCAGCCAGCCCAGAGCTCAGAAAGAACAATTAAGGGTGAGCTCATTAAGCAGTAAGTTTCAGAGGCTGAAAACACTCTAGGCCTAGGTTAGATTGTACAGAGGCTAGAAACTTCCAGGACTAGGCCTAGGTTAGCAGGAGGAGGCAGTAGTTTCTTTTACAGTTGGCTTTATAAATTAAATGAGGTATACAAACATTTCAAGTTGACATAGTAAAAGCCAATAAATATACTGCATACTGTCCAAGATAAAACGTAATGACATTAAGAATCAAGGAAATTCTGAGACACAAGAGATGTGCATGTGATGAATGACCAAATATTCATGAAGACTTTATGAAGAAGACTTAATTATGTTCAGTACGAACATTATAGTGGAACTGGAGACTGGAGAGATGGCTCAGAAGTTAACAGCGCTTGCTGCTTCCAGGACTGGGTTTGAGTTCCTAGAACCAACAGGCAGTTCATAACCACCAGTTCTGGGGAATATGATGCCCTCTTTCTGGTCTCCGTGACCACCAGGCATGCACATGGTACATAAAGACAGACTATAAACATAAGCACAAGGTAGGTCCAAATAAACTAACTCTTCTCAGAGAACCAATTACCCAGGTTTAGAATATGAATATGCTGAAATTAAATGCACTTGAGTACACAAAAATAGAAGGAACAGTGATCAGTGACAAAGGTGCTGATTAGGACAGTGAGAAACCAACTGCACAAGACCTAGCCCTGCTCTAACAGAGGACACACTCAGGCGCACACACACACACAAACTGCAGTGAGGCAGCAGGCACAGAGCAACAACACAGTGCTTACACCAGGGCAAGGGATGGGAAACCCACCTTGCCATGGCCTTACAAAACTAGTTTGACAACAGAAGCAGTTTCTCTGGTAGCTCTCTCAAGACAGAAAAGCTACAAGATGCACATACCAGTAATAACTGAAAATATATGAATTTACAGTTTTTCAACCTTTGGCAAAAACTAATCAATAGCCAGTTCTTCAAAAAAGTATTTGTAAGTAACAACGTAAAGTGTTTTTCGTCTTGTTTCTGAGAGTATCTTTAACCCAGGCTGACCTCAAACTCAGCTGATGTCCCTGACCACTCTCCCGCTGCCTCCCAAATCCTGGATCAAAGCTGCATGCCCTACACCCTGACATAAGCTTCTTTAAGTTAGTTAAACTTTGTACTCCACTAATTTTACTTATTTGTATTTGTAAAAACAATCTAAGCATGGTGGCACACATGATTAATCCCAGAACTTTGGAGGCAAGACAGGATCTCTGTGAGTTTGAGGGCAGCCTCATCCACCTAAGTGAGTTCGAGGCAAGCCAGGACTACATGATGAGACGTTGTCACAAAACAAAACACCCACCATAAAACATCAAACAAATATCCAATAGTAAGGGACTCTTCAAAGTACATCCTTGTAACAGAATACTATACAGTCACGAAAAGTCATGCTGTCAAATTAATTTTTATTAAAATGGAATATTCTCAATACATTAATTGAAAAGAATAGGTTATAACATAACAATGTGCATTGTAGCCAGCCTTGAAAGAAGTTAACTTTGGTAGAATTATAGATGATTTTTTTCCTTTTGCTTCCCAGTTTCTTCCATCTTAGAAATTACTAAATGTTTTAAATTTCCTATAGTGATTATATAACTATGAAAACTACTATTAAAATATATGCTTATAGCTATCTCTGACCTTGTTTTATTGCCTGGATATTAATGTAATCATGATGCTCATTACTTTGGTAAAAATCCAAGAAATAATTCAACACATCTGGAAATGGTTTAAATGATATAAAAGTCATCATTTCAGAAAACTTAATAAAATTTTAAAGACACTACTTTGTTTAGAAAAAAAAAAAAAAATTTATTCGGCTATATTACAGACCACAATCTGGTTTTAGAGTGTTGTTTCAGCAGACAGCACTGCAACCCACACTGCAATGTCTCAAAACTCAGGGCAGCCACTACGCTTCTGAGGCCACATGTCAGAGTCAGAAGTACACACCACGGCATTTGAAGGCAGGTAATGGAGAAGATGTGGTGGTCGTTACCAGAACAGCAACTAACAATTACAAAACCTTTGGAATGTTAAAGTAATGAGTAACTACTACTGGGCATTTTTACAGCCTGGAACATGGATCAACGTGACTAGCAAGATAAAGGGCCCATGGTTCCAAAGGTCAAGTCAGTACCAAGTCGGGGTCAAGAGGAACCTGCAACTCCATAAACTGTCCTTACACATGCAAAAATGTGAATTTCTGAGAAAAAAGAGAAAGCAAGAATGTAAAAGCAATGCTATTTCTTAACAGAAAGCATGCATTTTCTAACTCATTCTTTAAAAGCGTATATTCTAATCCAGTTAGAATATATACTAGTATTAGAATAGTTAACATTCATTAACTATTCTGAAGCGCTCTGATCAGTACCCCATCAGATATGGACCACACACCTGTAATTTCAAAAACAGTGGAGTTTTTCCAAATACATGGAATCTTAACACTTTACACATGACCTACTTTTCTCCTAAATTTTAAAACTTGTTCTGCAAGAGCTAAATGGTATAAACAAGTTTTTAAATGCCGTTTACTCCCAGGTGTTGTTGAAAACAATGCCTGGAGAGCACATGCTCCTTACTGATGAGCAGAGAAACCGCTCTGCCACAACACGGCCACGCAGGACCACTGTTTACACACTGTTCATGGGATCCTGAACTGAAAGGAACTTCTGCCATCATAACCTAAACACAAACTTCAATTTAAAATATCTGTAAAATATTGAGTCATAATGCCCAGAAATGTAGAAATGAAAATCAAAACTGTTTAGAAATATTTTGGGACTGTTCGGCTCTTGTTACGTTAGTGAATGGATCGGCTGCACTAAGTATGTGTTCATCTTGATCCATCACCATACTATTGGAACATCTTTTTAACTACTTGATAGGTACTGAAAATTGTTAACTGGAATCAAAGTTCTTCATAGAAAGAATTGTTCTTTCTAGATGCCTATGAAAATAAGTGCCAGCCGGGCGTGGTGGCACACGCCTTTAATCGGGAGCACTCGGGAGGCAGAGGCAGGCGGATCGCTGTGAGTTTGAGGCCAGCCTGGTCTACAAAGTGAGTCCAGGACAGCCAAGGCTACACAGAGAAACCCTGTCTCAAAAAAAAAAAAAAAGAAAGAAAAGAAGTGCCATAGGGGGCTGGAGAGATGGCTCAGAAGTTAAGAGCACTGTGTGTTCTTCCAAAGGTCATGGGTTAAATTCCCAGCAACCACGTGGTGACTCACAACCATCTATAATGAGATCTGATGCCCTCTTCTGGCAGGCAGAATGCTGCTTAAATAAATCTAAAAGAAAAATAAAAAAGAAAAGTAAGTAAAAGTGCCATGAGCACTCTGAATTTACCTTTCATAAACATTAATATATCTCAGTGCTTAAAAAAAACAACTCTAGTCCCTAATAACCTAAGCAAAAATACCATTACTTAATTTTTCTCTCCTTCTGCTAGACACGTTTTTAGTAACTAGAATTCTGCAGCACGGCTATCAATCACCAAATTAACACTTTATTCACTGTAAACCACTGGGGAACTTCTGAAGTGTGAGAAGAACCAAGCTCTGACACGATGACAGATGAACAACCGCCTGAAGCCGGTGAATTAGGTCCTGTATTGTATCTTAGTCCACAGAAAAGACCTACGAGCAATTCTCTAACTGGCACAAATAATTTACCATCGCTGATAAACGGAAGGCATAATGAAAGAATATGATTTTTAAAAAGCTAGCTTTTACCCAAATTGGTCTTCTAAACTTAACAAAGCTTTAGACTGGCAAAGTTGTGATGCAGCAAATCAAACTGCTAGTATTATTTTTTTTCTAGATTGGGAGAGAAGAGCACAAACGCAGCACACAGTGTGACCTTTATCTGTGGAACAACAGGTGACAAGCACCTGCAGGTTGAAGCGGATTCTTACTCATGACGACCTGCTTTCTGTCTAAGCAGTTCAATCAGACACACTGGCTTCCAAAGTGGGGCCTTGCACCGCATGCTCTACTACTACACAAATATTTAATGGCAATACCTGGCTTGAATGTCTACGGTTAGAAGGGGAAGGTCATTCGGATCACACTGTTTCAGACCGACAGAGTAAATGTATTATACATAGATATAGATGTCTTCCAAAACCAGCCCGTCTAGAAGTTTCTGACTTATGCATTCCACTGTTCTCTTCAAAAGCTACACATCTTTCAGGATCCACATTAGGACACAATCCTGATAAAAACGCACATTCCATTACACCCTTGGTTTTTCCCTTCAATTTGTTTTATTGGGGTGAAGGTCAGATATAGAAGTTGCAGTGCACAGCTATATTTAGAACAAAGCATTATATCCTACAATAAAAAAAATAATTTTATCAAAACCAGACTTCAATCACAGTTGTGTTATTTTTCAGTAAGGGTACACGTTGAATTGCACTTTGCAGATATCTTGACAAGGTCCTTTACAGTACTCCCATATCAGGCTATATTTTTTTCGGTAGACACAGGTTCTTCCAAGGTTTTCTTCTGGCTCCCCTTCCGTGAATATTTGTATTTGTCTACATAGGCTTTAACCAGATTTGCCACTTTAGTAGAATTTACTTCTCCACTCTTACTATGACAAACCTAAAAGAGGGAAGAAGGGGAAATGTTTTTCACGCTCAATGCCAAATAGACAGCACTATGAAAACCGCAAAGACAGGAGCTTGTTTTTATGAGCACACAAGACCTAACAGGCATCCTTCACTACAGCAGAGGTGGTTAAAATACTCCACACTGCAGTCATACTTACTTTGTCCACGGCCTTTCGCACAATCTCTTTGTACTCTTCCTTGGTGATGTCTTTATTTTGGTAAAATGGCTTGATAGCCAGTTTCACCTCCTGTGCAGCTTTCTCTTGAATTTGCAATTTCTGATGAGAAGAAAATGTGTGATTATTATGTCAGTCTTACACCCTCCAAAACTTTCTAGAATTATGAAATTGATAACAGTATGCTTTGACAATGTAAGGAACTTTTCAAATGGCATAAGCAAAATGTATAGTTATTAATACATATATCAAACATTTCTAAAAGTGATTACACAATATTAGTGGCAACTCACCAAGAAACAACAGCATTACACAAATCCTTTAGATAAGGTTTGAATTTCAAACTCTCAATAATAAATCCCCTCCATCTCTCATAAAATCAAAGCTATAATTTGTTCATCTTTATTATATACAGAATTATTTAGGTTGCTCTCAACCTTGAACTTGCCTTGTCTGTCTTCGAGCTATCTGCGCTGGCTTCCACTGTAACACTTACTTTGCTTTCTGCCAATTTTACAGCAGCATTAGAGGCTTGGGCGTGACTTGATGACGAAGTATTACCAGAACTTGGCCCCTGAACTGCTCCCGTGTTTCCCGGGGCTGCTGATGGAGCAGGCACGACTTGTGCAGCCACGTTATTACTTACATGAGAGGCACTGGGGAGGCCCTGCTTTAAAGAGGTAACATCTGTCAATGAAGTACTGTACTGAAAAGAAACACTTATGTATCAGGAATAACATTAAAAAACTCAAGAAGTACTCATTTTAGGAAATGTACACACAAAGGGCTAGTTGAAGAAAGGTGATTAGACTCTTAAATGTGGTCCTTATTTAAGTGTATCAAATGTTTCCTTTGTTTTTTCAGCACAGGGTTTTCTCTATGCAGCCCTGGCTGTCCTGGACTCACTTTGTAGACCAGGCTGGACTGAACCTCAAAGAGACCCAGCCGCCTCTGCCTCCTGAGTGCTGTGCACCACCACACCCGGCTCATCAGATGGCTCTTCAGTAATGTAGGTGGAGATGACCCAGTAAGGGAAAGTGCTTGCCGCACAAGCCTGAGGACCTGAGGCCAATCACTGGAGCCCACATGATAGGGTGAGAATCGGCTCCTCAAAGTTATCCTCCGACATCTACATGCCCACTGTGTGGTATGTCTTCACTCTCTCCCTCTCTTTCTCTGCCTCTCCTCGCTGCCCCCTCCCAACCAATAAAAACTAAGTTCAGGCAAAACTATAAGCACCACAATGTTTGCCAAGTATCTGCATTTTCTGTCTCCCACAGGGATTCATCTCTTCTTAGTGCAATAAACTCAAAATGAAACGAAAGCAGATGGTAATGGGTAACATTTTTATCCAGGGTTTACCCCAGCAAGACAGCAAGTGTTATAAAAGTATTCACTAGTTCCCAACCACCTTGCTCCTAAGAGGCTATAAAATTTTAGGGAATTCTTTAAAAGTGAACTCAAACCTGACTCTAACTTGAATTCACTAATGTGACCAAGCCAAACAACAACATCAAAAAGAAATGTGTTTAGATATGAGTAACGGCGAGCATGTAGCTTGCACTTGATGATGTTAGTTCCTGGACAAGTTTCTTGTCTGGGGATGGCAAATGTTTATTAAGACTATTGATTGAACTCAAGCTAAGAACATACCTGCACTTGCTTCCCATCTGGCTGTGAGGCAACGTAGCTGACCTGCTGGGATGGCGGAGGAGGGGGTGGTGGTGGTGGTCCCTGAGGTATGCTGGCAGGGGCAGCTACCTGCATGAGAGGCACTCCTGTGTGGAGATGCATGGGCAGTGGAGGGTGCATGGGGAATGGGTTCCGCTGCATATTCATCAAAGGGGCGTGAACACCCACTGGGTACGGGAAGATACCCATAGGCTGGTGTTGGGCAGTCAATGGCGGCTGAATTACACTCATGTGTGGCTGCATCATATTTACAGGTAACTGAGAACCATCAACTTGATTTGTTTGGTCTTTTACGTTAGAATCTGTCAAAAGAAAAAAGATTTGTTTAAAAAACAAAAAACAAAAAACCCACGAAGTTACACTTACCATAAACACAGAAACAAATAGCAATAAACAATAAACCAAAGCTATTTATTTAATCTTGTCATTTTTAAATAATATACAATCAATCTCTAACAAGAGAAAAATGCTCAAAATTACTAATATAAGTTCAAATAACATACATCAAAATTAGCAAAGAAAGCTAGGAATGGTACCTTACACTTTTTAATCCCAGCACTAAGGTGGACTACTCTTTTCTACTTTCAAATTCCAGCTAGGGTTACATAAGGAGACACTGTCTTTAAAATAAATAAAAATAAAAAATTAAGAATTGCTAATTCAAATGACTAGTTTAGAAAGATAACATCAGCCAGGCATGGTGGCACATGCCTTTAATCACAGCACTCAGGGAAGCAGAGACTGGTGGATCTCTAAGTTCAAGGCCAGCCTGGTCTAGAATCTAGGAAAGGCTTAGCTGTTACAGAGAGAAACCCTGTCTCAAAAACATCACATCAATTGCAGAAGTAATACCAGCTGAATATTTTTCAACAGCTTTTTCTTTTCCGTTTTGGAAATAAATGAAATACAAGTTAAATTACGTATAATAACATTCCAAACGCCTCTAATGCAGGAAACAATACACAATATATTTAAATCTTTGTAAGATTTGGCGCTGAAGAAATACTATTTTAGCAAGGTATGGTAGTGCATGGCTTTAATTCTAGCACTCAAGAAGCAGAGGTAGGTGGATCTCTGTACATAAAGACCAGCCTGGTCTCTTAGTCAGTTCCAGGCCAGGCAAGGTTACACAGTGAAACCCTGTCTAATAATAACAACAACAACAACAACAACAACAACAGTAACAATAACAATAATAAATGTTAATTTACTATGTATTTGTATAATTAAAAGTGACATATAACTACTGAGTTAAAGATCATTTTAATTAAAGCTGTTAGACTCATAGACTCTTCCTTCAAGTTAAACATTAAGAACAAGCAAAGAATGTTACCCTGTTCAGGTGTTTCCTCCTCTTGTCTCATCCACCCAGACTGTGGACCTGAAGAATTCCTTCCACGCCGCGAGTAATAGTTTTGCACATCTGCTGGCAGAGTCTTTCTTACTGCCCAACTGGATGCAGATGTCCACCCTGACCTGTCTGCTGGTGTGCCGAATGGCAGCTCTTGTTCACTTTTCCGCTTAGAGGGTTGCTGCTCCACAGACTTGAAGGAGTCACTCCCTGAGAGCGGTGTACGGCTTTGCCACCTGTTTTCGCTCTGGTCACTGTAGGCAAAATTACCTCTGTAACCACCTTTCCCACGGCTACCTCGACCTCGGCTGGACATCCAGCCTGGACCAAAGTTTTTAGTCCAAGAATTCCCTGAATTTTCATTTCTATTGTCTTCCCAATGAGATTCTTTTAACTTTTCTGGATTTCTGGTCCTTGGATCTGGCCCAGAGTTTATTTTTTCTGTTACCCAACTGGGACAGTCATTTCTATGCTTATCTGTAGAATTTGGATCATTACCATCTGCAATGACATCATTTTTTTCTTTTCTTGTGTTTTCATTCTGTTTCTCTGAGTCATTCCTTCGGTGTCGGTCATTTCCTCGAGGACACCTCCAACCATCATTTGTCCATCTGTCCTTCCACCGCGGAGAGTAACTATCTCTTTCATTTCTACCAAATGATGAACTCTTACTTTTTGCTCTCATTCTTGACGGCGATCGGGAGCGAGATCTAGACCGAGACCACCTTCTGGCTCTCCTCTCTCTATCTCTCTCTCTTCTCTGCCCATCTCTATCACTTTCTCTTTCTCTGCTCCGGGACCTAGATTTTTCTCTTGAGGAAGAATCTTTCACTCGGGACTGAGACCTCTGGTTCTCTCTAGAAGTGTCTCTTCTTGGGGATCCTGACTCAGACCTTTTGGCTTCCCTAGCATTCTCTCTCTTTGGAGACCGAGACTGCCTCCTTTCTCTTGTCACGTCTTTTTTTGGTGAGAGAGAACGAGACTTCCTTCGTCCTCTGGCAGACTCTCTCTTGGGTGATAGTGACTGAGAATTCTTGCTTTCTATTGCAGTCTCTCTCTTTGGTGATGGAGACTGAGCCCGTCTCTTTTCCTGCGCTGTGTCTTTGTTGGGACACCACGTTGTAGATGGGGAATGGAATCTGGATCTTCGAGCGCGAGGCTTTGGGGCTTTACCTACAAGGCTTTCGGTTGGTTGAGATACAGTTTCAACCTTCTCAACTGCAGTTTCGGAAGATGGCTTGTTGTCACAACTGTGCATCACAGAATTTTCACTCAGTTGTTTAGAGTCAGTATTTGCAGATGATTCCATTTCAGACTCATTCTGGTCACTACAAAAGGAGTCACACTCCATAGGTACTGTCTCGTTATTATCTTCATTAAAGTGTTTCTCACTCTGTTCAACCTGTGTGTTAGGTAACTCTGTAGGTTTGGGGTGCTCAGTCAAAGATCCTGCCTTTTCTTCTAAGGATTTGTCCAATTGGGCGCTGTCAAGATTATGTTTTAGTAAATTGTCTTCACAATCTTGAATAGCACCAGAACTTTCATTTTCTGAAGTGTCACACGTTGAAATTATTTCCTGATTTTCAGCTTTAACATGCTCAGGCAACTCAGTGTCTGAGCTGACTGTAGCACAGTGTCCGTCCAGTGTATGTGTAATTTCACCCTCAGAAGATTCCATTTTGGGGCTCTCTACAAACGTTTCTATGTTTACTGCAGAGTCTTTCAGATCATTCCTTTCTACTGTGAGACTCTCCTGTGTGTTTCCGTCACTAACCCCTGGCCCTGAACTTTCAGGTGTGTCACCCACAGGACTGGACACTGGCTGGTGTGCTCCAGGGTCAGAAGGCGAAGAGGTAAGAAACTCATCAGGAGGGCTCCCTGTGCACACCAGTGCCTGCACCTCTGACTCTGAACTTCCACACACCTGCTCCTGATGTTCTAACACACCGCTGCCCTTTACAGTAGTACCTGGAGGACTATTATGGTCTACACAGGACTCCTCAGTCTCTATGCCCGTGTCCTCTCCAACAAGCACAGGAAGCTCCTGGGTGCAAGATTCAGAATTTAAAAATTCTACTCGCTCCTCTATCTCATCATTCTTGGCTTGTTCACTTTCTTCTGTTTGCTCACTGCAACTTTCCAAGCAATTAGCCAAATGATTTTCTCCATCTGTCTGAACAGAACAAATGTTACTGTTTTCTACACCTGACTGTTGCTCTTTCTCCAGTACGGGTGGTGTGTCAGAGTCCACTGTTTCGTCCTCTACTGAATCACTACATGTTGTTTTTTCAGGGGGAGGTACAGCTTTCCGAAGTTTCTTTCTCATTAAAGGAAGTTTTCTTCCTCTCCTTACAGACTTCCGTTTTGGAGCTTGTCTTGTTTGCTTCTCTGACTCAGCTGGAGGAGAAATACTTACAGAAGAATTACTGTGCCCTGGGGCATCACACTCAGCATTATTTGACCCTGGGGACTTCGGGGGCTGGCTGGCTGCCTCGGCTTTTGTGTTCCGTGTGGACCTCCTCGTAGGAGCACTTGTTGCAGGTTTTCGTCTTGATCCTCTGGTATTTGATGTGCCAGAAGTCTGCTTTTTTTCCCCGCCTCCTTGGGTATGTGCTAACGCATATCCCTTATGAGAAGTACCTGACAATGTTGAAAAATAAAAGGGTTTTTTAAATGTTTCAAAACATAATTTGACTATCGTTCATTTAAGAATAGTAAGTATCTGAAATACAATGAAACAATATACTTGTGAATCAAACTGGTAAGTGTATCTCTAACAAATGAGTATAGGTGGTTTCACCAATATCTGGGGGACAAGAGATTGAGATAACCTTTTGTATGCTAGGTTAGTCTTAAACTCACTATATAGTCAAGGATGACCTTGAACTCCTGGGTCCGCCTACCTCCACCTTCCCAAGTGCTGGATTACAGACATGTGCCATACCACAACCAGTTGGTCACCACTATTTTTAATGCTATTGAAATAAGGGTATAGCCAGAAGTGTTTTCTCAGGTACAAACTGTTTATGAACTCTTACTTTCTAGGCAAAGGACACAAGAAATGCTACCCGTAAGTGAGTGTGAAGACTACTTGTCTATAATGAACTCACAGATGTTATTTCTAAAGAGCTATGAACTGAAAAAACTTCTAACCATTTCTCTAAGTCTTAAAAAAAGTAAAACACAAATAGTCAAAACACTAAGAATTTATATGATTCCTGATTGTGTCATGGCTCTTCTTGCTATAAGTAATCTATTGTATAAAGGTGTAATAATATAAATGCATATGAAAAAAATTTTAATGGAAAAATGTAGAACAGATTTTCTAGTTAGAAAATTAAAAAACTTTGTGAGGTTATATATATTTGCCATGTACAACATGCTTTAAAGTACAGTGAAATGATAAAATTTACCCAAGTAACATAGACACCACTCCACACCGCTACCTTTCTGTGTATAGTGTGGACACTGCACCCTCACTCTGCATTTTCCAAGATGATGCTATTAACTGTAGTTGCTGTTTATAAACTTGATCCATGGCCTTTAGTCCTTACTCAGCCCACTTAACTCCACGCCACGGTAACTACCACGGCCACTGAAATTCCACATGAGTTTAAGTATGATTACTGTCATTTGTGCCAGGACTGTGAAACTCTGCACAATGTCCTCCACCTTCATCCAATACAACAGATGTGATTCCCCCTTTGAATGGCTCTATGATAGTCTGTTGTGCACATGTACTATAGTTGTAATGATTTTAAAGCCAGACACTAGCCAAGTATGTACAGAAATATCCAAGAATCCCTCTAACTTACACAGCTATTCTAAATCAACACTCATGTGTTTATGAAGGCAAATGGAGCTAGTAGTTATTTTTATAACAACAACAACAAAAAAAAATCACAAACTTTACCAAAAATTTCTAATGACACAGTACTTGCTGGAAAAATAGTTGTTGGCAACACAGAGGAGATCAGAGGAAGAACTGCTGTTTCAACACTCCAAGGTACAAAGCCAACTCTGAAAATTTAAGCAAAGACTTTAGTTATGTAGTCTAAAAACTTGAGCTAGGTATTAAAAACTACTACATTCTCCAAATTAGATTAGCAATAATAAAATACAGTACTTATGCTTTTCTTGCCAAATAACTAAACATCTAAGCTCAAGGTTATTCATTGCCCAAATATGGCAAACAAAAAAACTTTAAAGGCATATTTTTGTGCTACTATAACAGCAAACAAGATGAAAGTAATTGAGAGTACAAACATTTCTCTTTTAAATAACGGAATCATTTTATTACAGATTTTGTTGGAGGTGGGTGCAGAGGGATGGCTTATGGTTAAGAGTGCTAGCTCAGCTCCCAGCATCCATGCTATGTGGCTCATAGCTGCCTACAACTCCACCTCCCCAGGCCCCAAACACACCCACCAAATGTGCACATACTCACATGGACATATATACTTAAGACACAACAATACATCTTCAAAAAACAAAATGATTTAGTCTTTTAAAAAAAGATGTTAGCCAGGCAGTAGTGGCACACACCTTTAATCCCAGCTCTTTGGAGGCAAAGGCAGGCGGATCTCTGCAAATTCAAAGCCAACCTGGTCTACAGCGAGAGCTACACAGAGAAGCCCTGGATTAAAAAAAGGGGGGGGGGGGGCACTGAACATTTTGTCCTCTTCTGCTACTATAAACAATACCCACTCTGAAGCAAAGTTGATGTAAAATGTAAGTTCTTTTAGTTATACAATGTGATGACTTTTAACCAATACGTGTGTGTGTGTGTGTGTGTGTGTGTGTGTGTAGAGAACATTACATGTGTGTATGTGTGAGAGTGTGTGTGTGTGTGTGTGTGAGTGTGTGAGTGTGTGTGTGTGTGTGTGCAGAGAGAGCATTCCCCCATCTTTTCAATAAGCCTCCTCTCACTCTCTTGAACCCTTCTCCCTCCCTCCGTCAACTACTGAAGGAATCTTCTTTATACTACATTTACACTTTAAAGTCCTTACACTGAGAGTGAGGTCAGGAGTGGTGTGGCCCAGATAAAGTCCCTAGATTTTCTGCATTCAAGCAGAATCCCCTTTCTCAAGCATTTTCTAAATAAATTTAAATCTCCTAACAAAGACCACGCCAGTCAGTATCAGGTGAGATTCTACAGGAAAACACTTGAAAAGAATATACAACTTGTATAAGCACAAAAACAAGAAACTGTCAAAAAAAAAAAGTTCAAACTCTAAGTATCTGGATGTCAAAAATGTTACTTCTATTTATGTTCCGTCATTTGTAGAGCATGGAGGCACCGCACACAGAACTCATCACAGCGAGAGAGAAAAGCTCCTTACAGAGAATGAAGCCCTGACCAGGTTAGGCAGGAGCTCCGGTCAGTAGTCTGTACCTGGCACTGCACCCACTTTGGGACGCGCAGGGAGACCAGGTCATCTAAAGTCCTGAAGGCCAGGGCAGAGCAGGCATTTGACCAAATCTTTACTTAGAAGAATGTATATGAAAGCACTAATACAGAAACAGTGCTTCTGCAGACAGCCCATAGGTAATCTTCCTTCAGCTTTGCAATATCGAAGTTTAATTTATACAGAATCTCTTTAAGTACAGGTGAAACCTATACTTAAGAATTAATAGTTTTATACTTGTATTAGCATATAAATTTTAGTGAGCAATTTTACCTTCCAATTCCAGGTAATGTATTAGGAAACCATGACAATTCCAGTTCCTGTCGTTTCTGCCTAATCAATGCACTGATTTCACTGACTTCTATAGATTCTGTACTAAAAAAAAAAAAAAAAAAAAAAGTAAACTTTGATTAAAATTTCAAAAATTAACAAGATTAGAGTAAAAACAGAGTTATGACAAGAATAGCAATAGTTTCCACACCCAGGATCATATCACTTTCAAAATAAGCATATCCTTACAATAAGTAGAATTTTTACACTGCAAAACTGTATTTGAATGCATACTACAGAGAATACTTGGAATTCTGCATTTAGTGGCAGGTGCTGTTTGCCTTGTAAGAGTCTTACTAGATGCAAAGTCTAGGTTGGTCTCATACTTTAACTGCGTAGCCCAAACTGAGCTGCTGCCCTGTTAGGTACAGCAGTGCTCCATCATATGCTAATTCTGACTAGGGCTGACAAAGATGCCAGGGCAAAGTGGTCACGTGACTGAAGAGTTATTGAGACAGCTGTCTATTCAGACACTAACGGCCAACTATAAGAGAAATTCTTACTCCAACAATCATGTCAGACATTAAATAAAGATGGGCGTGGTTGTCGTAACCAAAAATGGATTTAGCTCAGCTTTTCACCAAGGGATTCAGATATAATTGTTTCTTAAGTACTCTGCCAAGCCCTAAAATATCAAAATTCCGTTCTACTTTGTTGGTTCAATTAAAATCCGTGTAATTTTTAAATCTCAATATTTAAATCACACAAATAGATACCCAACATCTACCTGTCAATCACTATATAGCCAAAGATGACACAATCAGCTCTAACACAGGTCTGGTTTTTGTTTGTTTTGGTTTTTTGAGACATGGTTTCTCTGTGTATCCTTGACTGTCCTGGACTCGCTTTGTAGACCAGGCTAGCCTGGAACTCAAAGCAATCCACCTTCCTCTGCCTCCCAAGTGCTGGGATTAAAGGCGTGTGCCACAACCACCTGGCAAAACAGGTCTGTTTTAATAGGTACAACTCATCATTTCACAGATACCTTTTTTCCCCAGTATATGGTCAAAATTATACTCAATTTACTACTAACATAGGCAAGCATTGTAGAACACAGAATAACTCAAAAAAATAAGAAAGTTTGTGGAGGAATGCTGAGTGGACGTATCAACCATCAATAAAGTGCTATTTAGCCAATCAGCTGGGCAGGAGGAGAGGAGTCAGTTGGGAGGAGAGATGGTTGACTGGGGAGGAAGAGGAAGGGAAGAATGGCCTGTGGAGCACCCTAGTAGCAAATGCTTGGGGTATATGTACTATATATCAGTTTAGAGTAGTTTGTTTACCATAGTTTAGGGGAAGATTTGTATTAGTCTAGATTCTGCCCAGCGTTGTGCTAACAGCTTTAAAGTACACGTCAGACTCCGTTTCTTTATTTAGCATCTCAGGCTGAACCGATACGTTTTTTACTATAACAAAGGTTCCTTTTTGATGGAACTAGTTTTTATTTCCTAAAGGAGCAACAGCAAAATGAGGACCATCACTTTTACTCAGCCCAGGTTAATTACAGGTAAAATAATGTGCCGGCGCAGGCCTCTCGTCCCAGCACTCGGGAGGCAGAGGCAGGTGGATGGATCTCTGTGAGTTCGGGGCCAGCCTGGTCCACAGAGTGAGTTGCAGGACAGCCAAGGCTGCACAGAGAAACCCTGTCTCAAAAAGCAAAAACAGCACAACACATGACAGGTAAAGACTGTAAGCTGAGGACAGAAAGCACTAACCAGGAAGCTCTATGGGTTCGAGGTCCCCCACTGTGGCTGCAACATGAAAACAAACTGGACATGTCATTTCTGATACAAGGATCTGTACACTGACTTGATCTTTGAACCTAGAAATATAAAAAGTTGTTATGAAACCAGAAACAACAATTCTTAAAAGTATTTGTATTCACCTTAAGCACCAAATCACTAAGTAACTATAAATATTATAAGAAGAGGGCATTTCTTCACTTCAACAAACCTTATTTGTCTTTGCTGTAGCATTTTCCTTTCCAGTCATTTTATTGTTTGAAAAGTTTCCTATAAAACAAACAGGACAGAACCTGGTTACTTGCCTCAAATTTCATTTCAGAAGTCTGTACCTTTGACATTGATAAAGAATGTCAAAGTGTCAAGAAGTACTGCACCTCTAATAATATTTGCATTAAAAAAACTTCCCAAATATAAATTGCATCTTATCTTTTTAGACCTCAGACAAAAGGAAAGAACATAAGGTTACAATAAATGTAACTGTTACACTCACAGCACTTTGAGTATCATGATTCTAATCAACACTTTCCATCACCTTAACCAAATGTTTAAGTTGTAAAAAAAATGTTACAAGTCTTTAAACTTAAAGTGCAATTAACATATCTAGGGGTTTTTTTTTTGTTTTTGTTTTTGTTTTTTTAACCAGCTACTACTTAAGATAGTTAGCTACAAGCTGCCCAAGAGAAAGCGGGGCCTTTGGCCTGCAGAGCCACTAACTCTTTAGAGGCAAGTGCCTCGTTCTTCCTCAAACCTCAGTGAACACGACTGGCATTGCTTCTGCCGCAACAGTGCTATTGTCGTATTTGCCTCCTCTGGAAGTTACTCTTTGTAATTTCAAATTAGGTAATGTAAAGTTTATACTCTTTTTGTTTAAAGACTGTTTTATAATTTTTAAATGTGTAAAACATTTAAATACATGGGTGGGGTGCCTGTATACAGGTGTGTATATGTGAGGGCTGGTGCCCAGGTTCTGGGGCATCGGAATTCCCACAGCGAAAGTTAAGGAGCTGTGAGTTGAATGCTGGGAACCAAACCTGGGTCCTCTGCAAGAACAGTATATGATCATAATCACTAAGCCATCTCTCTAGCTCTTTATAAAACATATATTGCCCTAGAAAGAAACATTCTATTAACATCTTGTATGTGCGTGCATGCGTGCATGTCCATAGTGGTGCAGAGACTATGGAAGACGTCAGGTATCTTCCTCTACCCCTCTCTTATCCCCTTCAATCAGGATCTCCCACTAAAGTGAAGCTCACCATTTCAGCTATGCTGTAGGGCCAGTGACTTCCCAGGACCTGCCTATATCCACTCCACAAAGGCAGGAGTGCAAGCTGCACTGCCAGAATCTTAGATGGGTGCTGGGACTCAAACTCAGGTTTTTACACTTGCACAGCAAGTACCCTGACCCACTGGGCTATTTTCCCAGTCCATGCGACAAACAGATCAATATATTTATGGTTGGTTCATCATAAACTGTTGCTGTTCTAGAAAACATCCACATTGCAAGTGGCAACTGTAGTCTCAGGTTTGTTTGCTTCACTAAAGGTCTACTGATCATCACCAAAAAACAAAAACAAAAGAATACAAAGTAGGAGTCCTCTTCCTGCTACTCAAGACTGTATGTCCTCAGTTTTCTTCTACTGATACTGCTGGTTAACACACATTTTCTACTTAATAGTACAATAATTTTCCTTTTCCATTACCATTACTGCGCCCTATACATTTGTTATGCTGCTGGTATAACAAATGGAATAAGGGTGTGGGGTCAATGGGCCTGGCTAAGGTTCAACAACTTACTACTATGCACCTTGATGCACAGATAAAAGATAAAAAAACGAACTGGGGTGGGGGTGGGGTTTCTGCATGTCCTTTACTGCCTCGTCCTGAAACTTGCTCTGCAGACCAGGCTGGCCTCCAGCTCAGAGATCCACCGGCCTCTGCCTGCAGAGTGCTGGAATTAAAGGTGTGCGTCACCACCAACCCACTAAAACAATGATTTTTAAAATTCTCAAAAAGTCAATAGTAAAAATGTTAATTAGGTATTCATCTGCAACTTGCACTGTAGGCTCTAAAGGCACTAAATTATTTTGATTCATTCACTAAATAAATATATACAGCTTACATACTACTACTGTTCTTTTAAGCCTCTCTCGGGAAGCCATCAGACAAACTGCTTTGTGGAAAGAACTGTTCATTTTCCACCAATGCTGAGAGTACTGAGAGTTCCAGTGACACATCCCCCCAGTCAATACTGGTTAATTTCTCCCAATTGGGGCTTGCGAGATGGCTCAGTTGGTAAGAGCACTAGCTGCCCTTGCAGAGGACCCAGGTTTGATTCTCCGCACTCACATGGCAGTTCACAATCACCCAAAACTCAAGATCCAGGGGAATCAAGGCCTGACTGAACTTGAATGGCACCAAAGAACACATAAATACACATAAAGTAAAACTAAAAATTATTTAAAAGCCCTAAATTGTAATTTCCTAAAAATAATTTCACATAACCAGTAATCTAATATAAAAATTTTAAGAAGACAGCACCACCTACTTATCAAAAGCATCAAATCCTATGTTTTCTGCAATGTTTATTTCACTATTTTCTTTTGTTTTGAGAAAATCTCATTCTATATCCCAGGCTGATCTTGAACATAAAAAATATGGCCCACAATAGTCTAGAATTTATAACAAGAGTCCTGCTTTGGTCTCCCAATTTCTCAGATTATAGCTATAAATCACCTCAGGTTTATCTTCCCATTTCTAAAAAACATCTATATCGTGACTTCTGATGTTTCTATTTTTTTCCCTGGTTCTTAAAATATATATATATTTATTTTTTTTTTTTATGTGCACTGGTGTTTTGCCTGCATGTATGTCTGTGTGAGGGTGTCAGATCTTGGGAGTTACAGACAGTTGTGAGCTGCCATGTGGGTGCTGGGAATTAAACCCAGGTCCTTTGGAAGAGCAGTCAGTGCTCTTAACTGCTGAGCCATCTCTCCAGCCCCTTGTTTCTACTTTTTAATCACATCAGACATACATCTTTATTCCTCATGCTCCTTCCCACCGTTTTCTTTTGCTACTTTATCCCACCTGGTACAGCAACACTAGACTCTGCAGGACAAACTAACAATTACAGCCACACCAGGAGCTGGCTTAGAATTTGTTACATCAATTCTTTGCTCTTCTTAAGAATGATACCCTGCTTTCTCCTAATGAAGAACACACATTCTCAAAAAACAAAAAGCAAACAAAACAAAAACTGAGAAAGGATGTGTAGAAATTAATATATAAGACCTAACGTATTTGATATGTCTTTATTTTTATTCCTGCCCTTGACTAAATATTATATAATTTCCTAGATTACTAATTATTTTCCTCATAATTTTTCAGGTATAACTAACTACTCCACCACTCTATTATTGATAATCTTACCCCTAACCTTGTTAAATTTTTATTGCTATGATTATTATTGTTGTTGTTTTGCTTTGTTTTATTCTGTTTTTTCAAGACAGGGCTTCTCTGTGTAGTCCTGGCTGTCTTAGAACTCACTTCATAGACCAGGCTAAACTCAAAACTCAAGAGATCTGTCTGCCTCTGCCTCCTAAGTGCTGGCATTACAGGCATGAACCACCACACCCAGCCACTCTTAACGTTTTATATATGACCTACTTTGCCTTTTTCTCCTCACTCAGATTTTATAAGACACTTGGTGGAGGCCCTCATTCTAGGGCATGTATGTGTATGTGTGTTCACGCACATGTGTAGAAAATTTCCTTTTGACTAACTTAAAAATAAATTTCTGCCTTTTACTTTTCTAGAGTTACTCTCTGGAGCTTTATTGTCTAGCATTTAACTCCTACATAAATATCATCTCTGACTGTTGGTTCTACTTTGTGAGATATTTAATACATCTTCTATTGGAAATTTAAATTTCTATAAGATTTTAAATTTCTAACATACAAAAGACTGTTAAAGAACTCTTTCCCTAGGATTTGGGATTTAAGTCAGTAGTAGCTTATGTACCTAGGAGGTACAAAGCCCTGGCTTTTGTCTCCACCTTTTTTCTTGTAAGATTGGTGGCTTCATCTCTCAGGATATTAATTTCTAAAGTTGTTCCAACTCCCAACATTGAGTCTCTCCAATCACGTCTGTTCTGATCTGTGTGTACTGTTATTTCCCTCAAACATCTGGAAATCCTGTGGGACACTAAAACTTAGATGGAAAATAGTGGTTGGGGCACAGGGGACTGGGGTCTAATGTACTTTCCCCAACGAAGAAGAGAGGTGGTGAATTCACTGGTAGATTCCTAAATATCACCAACACGAAACAGTGTGTCAGGGGTAGAAGACCAGATACCTCACCATTTGATTTAATTTTCCTCTTTGCCACTGTTTCCTCTGTACTCTTTTGGCTAGACTTTCCCCTAATTTTAATCTCCATTCCAGAGAAATGATGTAGTCTAAAATGGCTAATCCCTTTCCTCTCCTCTGTTCAGATAAGAATTTCCATGATGAGTTGTACCTTTAGAAACTATCAGACAAGCAAAGCATCGCTGTACACACCTGATACGAACACCTGGGAAGCGGAGGCAACTAGGTCTGTAAGTTCCAAACCAGAGAGTTCTACAAAGTGAGCTCAGGACAGCTAGGACTATCTAGTGAGACCGTCTTAAACATAAAAACTGTTTCTTATGCCTGAGGTGGGGGGTGGGGGAGAATGGCGCATGCCAAGCAGAGGCAGGTAGATCTTTGAGTGTAAGGCCAGCCTGGTCTACAGAATGAGTTTTAGGATAGCTAGGGCTGCACAGAAAAACAAACAAACAAACAAAAATCCTGTTTCTTGTTACTATACCTCATGTCTGTCTTTAAATGTAACAAAAGCCTCCACACCTGTAAACTGACTCTCCCTATGAAAGGCTGAAGTTTCTACTAAGACCGTTTGTCATCCATCCTCCTAGGAAGTCACTTCAAGCTTCTATTTCAAGCTCACCTCTTCTGTGCTCCTTCCTTTCTCTAGTTATCAGTGTAGCGCACACAGGTGTCCAACCTGCTAGGGTAGGCTGGGAGCATGGTTTTTCTTTATTCAGTATCTCCCAAACACACTTCAGTAAACACTAATCCCAAAGACATTTTACGGAAGCATCCTTCTGTGGACGAGGGATATAGCTCCGTGGTAAAGTTCTTGCCTAGACTATGGAATTTTTCTGGGTTCAATCCCAAGGACTTTGGGGAGACTGCAGAAAAACATCCTTTGGTACAATATAATCTAAGATAATAAAGACTCTGAGCTCAATGCTAAGCAGGCACTCAAAGTCTGACTGATTCCCAACAACAACAGACAGCACGTGCTTAAGAAATGCCTGATAGAGCTGGGGCAATGGCTCAGGCGGTAAAGTACGGGCTTGCGAGCATGGGGACCTGCAGTTGGGTCTCTAGAGCCCACATAGAAAGTGACCATGGGGGTGGACGCCTGTAATACCAGAGCAGAGGATCCCAAAGGACTAAGGACCAGCCAGTCTAACTGAATTGATGGTCAAGCTGCAGGTTTACTGAGACCCTGTCTCAAAAACTACGGTTTTGACAGTGATTGAAGAAGACACCCAACGCCAACCTTTAGCCTCCAAATGCAAGGACACATACATATGCACACACACATGCACACACACACACACATGTGCGCACACACACATACACAGTACAAAGCCCCAACATTATTAGCATGACCCTCTCAGCATCAGAAACAAAAATAATCAAGCAACTATCATTTAAGTATCAAGTTCTTATTTCTCACTGTATTACTAAGTTAACAGCTTGGGAAGTTTTGTTTTGTTTTGCCCTTTTATTTAAAAAGGCAATCCCAGCACTTGGGAGGCAGAGGCAGGCAGATCTGAGTTCAAGGCCAGCCTGGTCTACAAAGCGAGTGCTGGACAGCCAAGGCTACAGAGAAACACTGTCTCAAAAAGCTAAAAAAATAAAAAAGTACTCTGACACACATCGCCCCCCCACACACCTGTACATGCACATACACAATCACATCTGTAAATGCCATATACATACACCAAAAAGCAAGCAAACAAAACAATAACAAACAAAATGCAACAAACAAAACAAAACCCAAAAAACAAAAACAAAAAAAACAGGAAAAGGGAGAAGCCTGAGAGATTTTTCTTGTAGAGTGAAAATAATGAACACAAACCAAAGTTCACCTCAAGGGACAAAATACAGATGAACATCCCTGAGGTGATGCTCAGCTGACCCAGGCAAATACTCCAAACTCCATGTGTCTGAGACCCACAAGCAATTTACCACCTCCCTAGATATGTGTCTAAGACTCCAATGCAGGCTACTGAACCCCAGATGATCAGGAAATGCTCTTTCTCTCAACATGTGCTTCCTTTCTTTCCTGCTCCCTCCAAGCTAAACAAAAAGAATAGAACCAATAGGGAACAGTATAAGCGCCCTCCATGATAGCAAAATAATGTAGAGCATACATTATTTTGTATATTTGGTATATTCTGGAACAATCTAAGAAGTTCCATTATCAACTATTTTCAAACTCAAAATATTACTAAGACATTTGGCACAAACACCAAGTTACAACACACACAAAAAACAAAAACAAAAACAAAAACAAAAACAAAAAAACAACAAAAAAAGCAGAGTTACTTACTATACAACACCATCAAGTCATGAAATCTTTCACATAATAGATCTTCTCTTGTGGCATCTCTTTTTCTGTGGGTACAAATGAAAGGGTTTTTTAAAAAAATAAATCCCCAATTCTTTTTTTTTTTTTTTGATTTATTTATTACATATACAGTGCTTTGACTGCTTGTATGCTTGCAAGCCAGAAGAGGGTACTAGAACTCATTATAGATGGGTGTGAGCCACCAAATGGTTGCTGGGAATTGAACTCAGGACCTTTGGAAGAACAGACATCTGAGCCATCTCTCCAGCTCGGTTTTTGGTTTTTTGAGACAGGGTTTCTCTGTATAGCTCAGGCTGCCTTGAACTCACAGTGATCCGCCTGCCTCCCGAGTACTGGGATTAAAGGCATGCACCACCACGCCTGGCTCCAAATGAAAGTTTAAAAGGATTAAAAGACTAAAATTTTGCTCACTTTTAATTCACTGCACATCACAATGAAATGTACTATGTACAAATTGTATTAATAATGCTGAAAGTCACTATAAAGTTAAATATTCTCATACACTCAGATCAAACACTAATAAGCTAAGCTATATTTTAATAATACAATGAGTTATATTATTATTAAAACAATCTTACTGATTTTCATGACTGGTTACTGAACCATGTAGAACAAGAGGTTATTACTTTTTAAAGTCCAATTTTGGGAATATCTAGCAAATAGCGTGCATGATTGCCACTTGGCATTTACCTAACATTCTCCCATCTAATGATATTAACTGGAGCTTTACATAGGCAAAAAATACTGCTGCAACCCTTTACTTAGCAGGAGTGGAGGCAGGTAACAGAATGAGGGTAAATCTCACCCCAATATACTATCCATCTATATATCTATTTGAAGCTGCCCAAATTATTTTTTACTCATTTACTTAGGGTCATACTGAATCCCACCTGTAAAATTAATCACTAACCTTTTGTCGTTTTTGGAACTTTCACGATAAAAGAGTTGTTTCTTAAAAGACATTTCATTTTCTTTGTCTTTTATTTGTCTCAACTGTCTTTTTACTTGAACCTATTTAAAAAAAAAAAAAAGCAAAACTACCTGTTAGAGAAGTATATCAACATTGCAAACAACTTTTCAATTTTCCCTTGTAATTACAAAATTAAAGAAATACATTGTCACACTGAAAAGTGCAGTCATAGCTGACACTACGGTGCATACCATTAATCCCAGCTCTAGAGACTAAAGAAGACAAAATCAAGAATTCATAACCAGCCTGGGCAGCAGCAACATAATTTTATAAAGAAGGTTGAAGAACAGTGTGTCTTCCAGAGAACTGCTTTTGACTTTGATTATATTAGCACTTAAGTATTTGTTCTCTGATATATGGTAATTTGCATAGGTGACAAGAAAATAAGCAATTACAACAAGCAGACCCTTTTACCTTGTGTGTACGTTTCTGTCCAAGTGTGAGCATGCTTGTGGAGACCAGAAGAAAACCTCAGGTGTTTTCCTCAGGCACCATCACAATTTTGTTCGCAAGGTCAATTTTAAGCTCATAGGCCTCGAGCTAGTTACTAAGTAAGCTACGCTGCTGGCCAGCACAAGACAGGGCAGGGGTCACAGGTGCACACTGCCACTCCAATTATGTTTTACATTTAGGGATAAAATGCACGCACTCATGCTTCTATGGCAAACACTTTACTGACTGCTCCCCAGCCTTTATCATTTTTTATTTGCTTTGCAATATTATGTACACTTTAAATCAAGACTCACAAATAAAAATACATCAAACAAGTTAAAACTGCCTACACTAAAAGCTAATGCTAAAATAGTTCTCGACCCTCCCCGCTAGCAGCCAAGCTACCACAGACTGCAGAGAGTTCCTCCCTTAATGTATCACATGCATGCACATGTATGTGTTGTCTGTGGCTTTTCTTAAGCTAGTTGTCATTTACTTTCATGTATTTGTTGTGTTTCCATATACCTTACTCACCACTGTCCTATACTATCTTTCTCTTCTCCTCATAAACTCAGGAATGTTTCTATTTATTTTCTTTTTTGTTTGGTTGTTTGGTTGTTCGATTGTTTGGTTTGGTTTTTCCAAGACAGGGCTTCTCTGTGTAACAGAGCCCTGGCTGTCCGGGCCCTACTCTGTAGACCCGGCTGGCCTCAAACTCAGAGATCTGTTTGTCTCTGTTTCCCAAGAGTGCTGGGATTAAAGGTGTGTACCATCATGCCCAGCTATTTTCTTCTTTTGAGCAAGCCAAAAATCAACAATAAAAATATTAATTGGTTGTAAGAGCCAGAGGAATAGGATGTGTGCTGTGAGATAAGTCTCGCAGAAATGTCAGAGAAGCTACACCCATCAACATGGCTGCCTAAACAAGACCTGAACAATGAACATGCTAACGTAGAAATGGGAAATCTCACAGGCCTCACCCTAAAGAACCAACCACAGCCACCTAAGCAATTGTGTTCCCCAAGAAGCAGCGCCCCAACTGGTTATCCAACACTAAGGGGTGAGCCCTGAAATAATATACATCAACATCATATGGACTAGGTAGACTGCGTGTGTGTGTGTGTGTGTGTGTGTGTGTGTGTGTGTGTGTGTGTGTG
>OU015748.1:119636966-119648925 GCA_907169655.1 Acomys percivali
TGTGTGTGTGTGTGTGTGTGTGTGTGTGTGTGTGTGTGTGTGTGTGTAGCTATGTAACAACATTTTTTAAATAATAGGCCAGAGGCTATAAACTTGAAAGCTAGCAAAGTAAGAGGAATATGTGGGAGAAGCTGGAGGAAAAGAAAAAAATTATCTAATTATATTTTAATCTGAAAAACTTTAAAAAAAACAAATAAACAAACAATAATTATAATCATGATTCATACTAAACACTAATGCCATTTAAGGACAAAAGATATAAATTATGCTAATTCCAAATTATGTTTTTTATAATAACATCTTTTAGATATTTGGAACTTATATGTTATGGAAGTTTATCTTTGAATCCAATACTCTAAAACATTTTTAATGAAAAAAAATGTATTCAAAATGTAGTGAAATTTTAATCCAGCAACATAGCTACCGCTGGCTGGAATACAGACAAACCTTTAATCTCAGGAGACAGAGGCAAGCAGATCATTGAATCTAAGGCCACCCTGGTATAGAGCAAGTTTCAAGTAAAGAAAAGCTTAAGTCCAGACAAGTAGTGGTCCACGCCTTTAATCCCCGCACTCAGGAGACAGAGACATGCAGATCCTGAGTTCTAACCAGTTCTGTTGGGGCAGTTCAGTTGGGTCAGTGAGCTGAGAGGCCGTGCAGTTCATGGAATTCAGAGGCGGTCTTTACTGGGAGAGGACTTCAGACAAAAGAGGAAGGGAGAGAACAAACTAGACACAGGAGAAGACAGAACGAGCCAGGGGATGAGAAGGAGCCAGGAGACATCGCTAAAGTTAGCTTGAGGCCAAGCAGAGTAATTCAGTGAAAGGTGGAGAGAGAAGCAAGATTGAGTCGGTTTGGAGAGAAGTTTGGGCCAGAACAGCTGAGTTGGGCCAGCCAGCCAGGGTTCAGAAAGAGGCAGCAAGGGTGAGCTTATTCAGCAGGAAGTCTCCAAGGCTGAAAACATTCTGGGCCTGGGTTAGACTGTACAGAAGCTAGAAGCTTCCAGGACTAGGCCTAGGTTAGCAGATGGAGGCAGTAGGTTTCCAAGATGACAATTACTTCAGGCAAACAAATTACTTTTACCTCAAAAAGCTATCCAACTAAAAGATGTCTTGAAATACAACAATCATAATGATGATATTTTGGAAATGTAAGAATTCTATAATTAAATATAAGACTTCTTTTAAAGCCTCTAATTGACTACATCTGTACAATATCAGGTGACGACTGTGGTATGCCCACTCTAGAAGGCAATGGAAGAAAGATCTACTATTTTATTAGTTAATGGCACTGAAAGCTGTGAACTTACCATACTAAAGAGAAATGATGACACAACATTATTTAAAATGTATTTGCTAGCACTCTATCAAAGCAAAGCAACTCCAGTTAACATTAGGAAGTTCATACACTGAAAATGAAATCTAAGCCTTACCTCAGCACAACCTTCAAATGCACTGAGTTCAAACACCGCCTGAAAAGGTTTCCGGTCAATTGGACAAGAAGCCAATATCTGAGAAATGATTAAAAGATATGTATTTACAATTTTATCTTTACAAGACGTCACAACTAAATTATACTAAATACAATTATAATTTTCCACTGTCACAGAAATATTATTTTTCTAATTTCAAAATGAAGGAGAGGAAATTCTCTCAGACTGAGCCATACCACAAAAAACCTTAAATTTCATTCATTCAAATGTTAACTAATATTGGCTGGGATACAGTGACATCCACTACTACAACCTCATTAAGATGTGATGCTCCAGTGAAAACTACTGGTAACATCAAGGCTGAACTTCAAACCTAGCGCTGTCATGTAAAGCTGGCTGTAATGAGAACCTTGTGTAACCCTAAGCTATAGAAAAGAATGCCTTGAGCAAACCATTTACATATTTTAATAGTCTATGATTTAGCACTGTCAAATTAGTTACCTTAACTAAATATTTGTACTAGCAATGCTATGTTAAACTATGGAAGCATGATGCATTCGCCCAGGCTCCTTGTACCTAAATAAGCCCTCCAGAGGGACATCCTCACACACGCTCACAACTACGACCCAGCACACGCTCTTCCTAATATTACAGTTCATTTGCTAAACTGCATCTCATTCTTTCTTCTAAATTAATGATCACACATTGGTTTACAGTAACTTAACAGCTGGTCACGTTGGCTTTAGTTTCATTTTCTTTAAGAAGGTGAGCATATTCTCTTAAGAACATATTCAAAAATTTATCTATCTATACTCCTTACCTAATTTATTAGGTTTCTCCCTTTTTCAAACGAATTATAAGTATTCTTTGTTTTTAGGGAAATTTGGTTTTCAATTATTTTATAATTAGAAATCAACCTGATTTTGATGAATATATATATATTCCTGTGCTTTCAAAAGTTTGTATGCATCAACTATAATTCTCTCTATTATTAAATGTATGTAGAAGGCTGTATTCTATTATTAATTTAAAATGGACTATTTTGTACTAATATAAGAGTAAAGACTACAATCAAATGATGACATTACTTTTTTGTTGTTGCTTTTTGAGACAGGGTTTCTCTGTGTAGCCTTGGCTGTCCTAGATTCACTTTGTAGACCAGGCTGGCTTCGAACTCACAGCGATCCACCTGCCTCTGCCTCCCGAGTGTTAGGATTAAAGGCGTGCGCCACCACGCCCAGCCATGACATTACTAATACATATAGTTTCACAAGTAAAAAAAGAGTCCTAGCAACTTAATAGCAATTGTCTAAAAGATTAAAGCAGTTTGGGAATTTAGGCAATTAACATTATACTATTCCTTAAAGGAAAATGTAATTTTTGTCCATATTTAGATAAGCTAACATGAGTCCATGTAGAACAAAGTATGTGTGGATCCTAGTAACATTTCTACAAAACTCATGGAGTTATTAAAAAGCAATTAAGATATGAACTGAGTTACTTCCTATCTTGTGAGTAAAATATGAACTTTTTTTATTGTTAGTAAGTAAGCTCTATTCTACTTTCACCACCCTGAAAAGAGAAAACGTGGCCTTGCTAGAATCAGTGCTGACAAGGTGATACCTTAAGCACATTGGTACTTCCAAATTATCAGGATTTAGGATGCTATTAATTTGTTACCAAAAATGTGTCTTAAAGGTAGCAACAACCTACTCTGTGTCTTACTAATAATGTACTGTAAATAGCAATTTTAATTTAATGAATTGGATGGCCTAACAATGCAAATGCTTGTCAGACAGCATGAACTATAAAATTTGTTAGAGGCTTTTTAAAAGATTTATGTATTTATTTAACATATATGAGTGCTTTATCTGCATGTACACCTGCAGGCCAGAAGAAGGCATCAGATCACATTTATGGATGGTTGTAAGCCACCATGTGGTTGCTGGGAACTGAACTCAGGACCTCTCGAAGAGCTGGTGGTGCTCTTAACCACTGAGGATCTCTCCAGCCCAGAGGTTATATCCTTACATTTATATTGAAATATCTAAAGTACAATCTGTCCAGTGCTGTCCATTTTTCCAAAGTTTTCTAATACTTTTATTAACATTTTTAAGATTAATTTTTAAAATTTTAAACAGTAAATAAAAATGTGTTTTTCAATGTTTGCTGAAAACTAAGATGCATAGAAGCTCTATATTTACTGTCTTTCATATCTTCTGTCTTTGAGCTTCAAGTACCTAATTTGTGAAAACAAGAATAAGAACTTTAAGTTTTCTTAGTGGTAATTAATTGTTAACAGTTCTTACAGAAGTATATTGTAATGGAAGTTCTGGCTTCTTTGTGAACTCAGTTATGTTATGTAAATGTGTTTTTGTTTTAATCCCAAGTGTGGGGTTTTAGTTTGGGCTTTAGTTTGTCCACAGCTGTATCTGTCTCCTGCAGAGTGACGCCTTTGCCAGCTGGTAACGGCCTGCCTCATGCAGCACGGTGTCTAGGACTCTGAGAAAGTGGTATGTGGTGGTGGCGTGAGCCATGTGGCAGTTTGGAGAGATCAGAGGCCAGTATGGCAGATGGAGGGAAATGTCTCAACGCAGCAGCTCAGAGGAGACTGCTTGCTGTATTTGCTGTTGATGGTGAACTATATTGGCAAAAACAAAGACAAAACAAAACAACAACAAAAACAACTGACCCTAAATAGCCAGGAGAAGTTAAGGGGCCTGTGTCCCTTAACATTCTTTCTTCTTTTAAGATTTATTTATTATTACATATTCAGTGCTCTGCCTGCATGTACACCTATAGGCCAGAAGAGAGTATCAGATTACATTATAGATGGTTGTGAGCCACCATGTGATTGCTGGGAATTGAACTAAGGACCTCTGGATGAAGAGTCAGTGCTCTTACCTCTGAGCCATCTCTACAGTCCCTAACATTCTTTCTTAATCCCAGGGTTAAGGGGCTAGTGGAAGTGAGGTAGAAGTGTCAATAACCCAAATAAAATAAGAGTTTTAAAAACAAACATCAACTGTATGTGGTATATACTAGGTTCCTACATAAGCTCTAGTTTAACTACACTAACAAAAACTTACGTCAACAATTTGCAATGTGATATATGTAAAAATGAGAAACATGAGTCCTTAAATTATTTATTTTATTGGGCTATCTATACTAAATTTATGGCCTAAAGATCTGTATATCATGTCAGCCAGTAGCTGAAATTATAGTCTCATTGTTTTCCTTATTAAATTTCCTCTTGACATCAGCTAACCACTACTCCTTTCCTTTGCAGTTTTTTAAAAATTAATTTATTTTTATTTTCTGTACATTGGTGTTTTGCCTATACATATGTCTGTGTAGGGTGTCAGGTCTCCTAGAACTAGAATTACAGTTATCAGCTGCCATGTGGGTGCTCGGAATTGAACCTGGGTCCTTTAGAAGAGCAGCCAGTTCTTTGAACTGCTGTGCCATGTCTCCAGCCTCCTTTGCAACTTTTAAAGTATCAAGATTTTACCCTGATCCATCCTGCTTTGACCTGTTCCACATATGTGAGTTCTTCATTCTCTATTCCACTAAGACCAACTGCTTTGAATCTAACTAAACTTATCTGAATAAAGATCTCCACCGCTACAAAACACACAAACAAAGGAACACAGGAAAAAAGTAGCAGTGATGAGAAACTCCACCTTGTATTATAATCTGGACACACTTAACTCTTCTAAAGATAATTTAATTAACATTAGAAAATAAGCTAATTCGCTCTGCCCCAATCTTAGAAAATAGGGAAGAAAAATACCTTAAAATTGTACTATTTTCTCGAGGTATGAAAAGTTTAAGTAAAGAAGTAAGCCTAGGTCGGTAGACAAAATGCCAGGGCTAAGAAACGATGCTGCCCATATGTAATCGTAAAAATATGTATGTTATAGACGAGTATTTCAGAGAGGAACCAGAAATCTAGTACTTATTCTCTGTTTTCATAGACACATAAGTAAAGCAATTAGTCAATGGGAAAAAATTCAAAACATGTTTTTGCAATTAAGAAATGTAGGGCTGGAGAGATGGCTCAGAAGTTAAGAGCATCAGCTGCTCTTCCAGAGGTCCTGAGTTCAATTCCCAGCAACCACATGATGGCTCACCATCTATAATGAGATCTGGTGCCCTCTTCTGGCCTGCAAGCATACATACAGGCAGAACACTGTATACATAATAAATAAATCTTTTTTTAAAAAAAAGGAATTAAGAAATGTAATTTTCTTTAATGTACCCTTTACTCATCAAAGCTCATTAATGTGTACAAGTCCTCAATCCAAACATCCAAAACATTTTTGTTTTTAAATGGCTTAGACTGGCTATTTGAAGGCATTTTTCAAGGGATTGTCATTCCTACATTTAGCAGATAGTGAGAAAATCTGAAGACACTTTGGTCTTCAAAGCATAGTATTCATTGTAAAATTTGTCTGGCTAGAAATACTGAATTTTTAAGCTGCAAAGTTTTAAAAGCTCCTATTTAAGGCTATTGTAGATAAAAATTAGTATTTTAAACGAGTTTAACTTTAAAGACTATCAAACATTTTATATCCAAAATTTTTAATGTTCACCATTCTGATTACTTATCATACAAGAGAATTATTATCATTTACCTGTTTAATATGTGACTTTAAATGATTTTTAAAATACTGAATTAGTTCCATAATCAAAGTATCTAAGAATACCATTCAAGTTTATGATACAACTACAAAGTTAATAGAAACTTTCTTTCTGTTTTACAGTATAATGTATATTAAAAGCAGAGCACATATCTTACAGCAAATGCTCTGTAGTACTATTATATAAAGAGGCAATTTTGATAGAAAAAATAATCTTTCCTAATGATTTCAGTAAAACATACCCTAGTATTCTGAAGCGTTGTAAATTCTCAGCTCAGACAAACTCATATTTAAATGTAAGCACAGGAAACTTTCCTTATTTGGGAATTCAGCATTCTTGGTTTCTAATATTTCTTGCTTCCTGATGCTGCTCTATCCTCAATCACATAGGCTGCCTACAGATAGCCCCTCCTAGAGAGAGAGAAGCAAGTGTTAAAGGAAGTGCTTAAAGACTAAGTCTCAACACCTATGCTTACAGGTAGGTTTTCCTGTGCATGGGTATCTACAACACCTATCTCTGCCACTAAGAAATAAAGCATATTAAGTACAAAATTACAGTTCAAAGTCAAAGATGATTTCAGGATATATACCATCAGAGGTTGGTGCTTACTTTAAACTGTTGACTGTAAGCATAAGGTTACTATGTAATTCAAATGTTGATTTCTGTACCCCCCCCACACACACACACACATCTGGTTGCAATTTTTCTTCTGAGACTCTCTTGTCTCAATATTGTATCAACACTGAACCCCAACTGACCCCTGATATGCCAATAAAGAAGCTTACAGCCAATAACTGAGCAGGGTAGAGAATAGAGCTGGACTTCCTGCGAGCCAGGGGAGGAGGAGTAGGGGATTCAGCCATGGGAGAGGATCAGGAAACATCAGGAGAGACAGAGAGTGCTCAAACAGGGAAAGCTACAAAGTGCAGGTATCTCTGGGCTGTAACTGGGAGGAAGCCAAATTAGCTTAGAGGGTTAAGAATAAAGTAATAACTGCTCAGCTCTTGTGCTATGAAGCTTGTTATTAAATATAAAAGACTCAATGACTGATGTGATAGCCAGGTTAAGAAAGAAACTGAGAAACAGTTTTATAAAAATAACTTTAACAGTTGACCATTATCTCTGCCCTCAGTGACAGCTCCAACTCAGCTGGCTATGGACCTCCAAAGTGCTCCCTGGTAGTCAAGCTACATGTTTCCTATCACATCTATTCATTCACCCAAAACAGCTTCTGTCTATGCACATTTGGTTCTTTACAGCAGCTTTCAGAAGCATATCCACAAAATTAACAGCTGTCAGTGATAAAATTAACACTAAATGCATTTAGTATACCCACTCAAATGCAATTTTTTTTCACATTTTCCAAGATACACTGTAACACTAGGGTAGAATTATACTTTCTCTTAGTGTCTTTTGACATCTAATAATTAAGGCTCTTTTCCTAGCATATGAACAAAAATTTCAGAAAATTGCCCGTATAAATAATTTTAAATATTCTGACATTTACAACTAGCCTATGTAGAAATACAATCTAAATATTAATTTATGTAACTGATGAAAAGAATATTAGAAGAAGATTCTCACAAATATTCTTATATCCTTTAGGTAACAAGTGTCGATGCTCTATGATCTTGACCTTTGCTGTTTTAATTGTCTAAAAACACACACTTCTTTGTACTTAACACTGCCCTTCAGGTGTTCTGGGTCACCTTGTGAGCATCTTCATTTCTGCTCTCCAGGAGACTGCCCCTACCAACTGTCCAGTCTGACTTTACTCACCTTTCACTCTCAGACTGAAGCTGCCAGTATTCCATAGAAATAGAGGACTGAGTTAAGTAAGTTCAACTATTCCCTTACGTAAAGAAATTAATTACATTTTTTAAAAACACTACTTAAAAGGAGTATGTAAGACATAAAAGAACCTGAGTAGTATCAAGACTATACTAGTTACACACACCATAACTATCTCATGTCCTCGTAATGTAGCACATCTAGCTGAGTGCACAGCGTGTTTAGCGTGCTCAATACAAGGTCTTGGTTCAAACACCAGCACCACAGCCAGTAAGAACTATTTAATCTTTTAAACACGCAATGCGTCTAAGCTGTCAAACCATAACTCTCTAAACACCAAAACCTTAACTACCTTCTGGTGACTGTGCTAAACCTATCTTCTTACTCAGTACACAGGTAGAGGGTCTTCTCTGTATAGGATCACAAACATGACCACAAAGCTGAGACCAGATGCCTCAGACTTTTCTAGCCTTCACCTTCGTATTTTAAATGTGCAATCTCATGTAAGGTTAAAATTCTGTATTCAAAGCTCTACATTAAAAAAAATTCATTCACGTGTGTATGTGTTTGTGTGTATCTGAGAGTATATCTGTGCACCATGTCAGTGCAGGAGCCCAGAGAAGACATAAAATGGTGTCAGATCCCCCGGAACTGGAATTACAGACTATTCTGAGTCACCATGTGAATGCTGGCACCTGACACAGGTCCTCTGCAACAAGAACCAGTGTTCACAACCCCTGAGCCATCTCTCAAGCTCAGAGATGCAGAGTATGGGAGATTTTTAAAAATCCCTTAGGTAGAGTGGTAAACTTTAGTACACTGTCTCTGGCATACTTATCAGTATAAAGGCCTTCTCTCAGTTTCAAGATTCTTAGCTCCAATAGTGATGGTTAATGAAAATGTCACAAGGGCATTCTTGCCAGTTACATTTTTGTTAAATATTCTCTTTCTTCTATTCCCCCTTTCTCTTCTTTAACACAGAATCATGGTATATGGGCCTGCATAGGGTCTCTACACATACGCATTTATTTCTAGTACTGAATCTGAAACAATCTGCATACCTATTTAAACAGGAAGTTGAAAAATGAGAGGAAAGGCCTTTAATGACAATGAAAAAGATGAAATTGAAATCTGATTCTATTTGCCAAAGTATTTACATACTTTAAAAACATCTAATTGTTATCACAAAACTGAATGAAATTTGGATGTCTAAGTAACTCAGTAAGCATTTACTTATTCATAATTTATAATAAACAATATACAGTATGATTGTCCTATTGTTAATGGTCAAGTTAATGCAGAGGTTCTCAACCTTCCTAATGCTGAGACCCTTTAATACAATTAGTTCCTCATGTTGAAGTGACACATGACCATAAGATACATTTTGTTGCTACTTCATAACTGTAATTCTGCTCCTGTTTTAAATCATAATGTAAATATCTTTGTTTTCTGATGGTCTTAGGCAACACTTGTGAAAAGGTTCTCTGACACCCCCTCTATAGGGGTTGTGACCTATAGAGTTGAGAACCACTGACTTAATGGCTTACTGGTAGCTGCAATCTCCACTAGGAAAAATAAAACAGTTCAGAACATTATCTCTTCTCCCCTTTTCAGGTTAAACAACAGCACAAGTCCACAATATCCTGTAGTTACAACATACGACAACAGGACAGCAGTACACAGAACTTGCTTTTGAAAAGCAATTTCACTTCAATAGTTGTGTATTTTCGGAACATTAGGAGCTAGAGAGATGGCTGTGTAGTTAGGAACATGTACTGCTCTCTTGAAGAAGTCTCTGCTCCCTCGTTTGGTTCCAAGCACCCATGTTGGCAGCTCACAACTACCTGCTACTCCAACTACAAGGGCTCAGGCATCCTCTTCTGACCTTTGTAGGCACATATTCTCGTTCTCTCTCATTCCCATATATTCTACCTCCCCTCTCCCTCCTCCCTCCCTCCCTCCCTCCCTCCCTCCCTCTCTCCCTCATACACACACACACACTTAAAAATAAATATTTTTTTTACAAAGTAGCAAAAACCAAGGAATACATATGTAAAAAAAAAAGGTGTTGATTTCTATTTGTGTGTGTATGTGTGTGTGTGTTTGTGTGTGTATTTATGTACATATTGCCAAGTATTTTCAAATTCAAACTATAGGAGTTAAAATATAGTTAGATTTATCACTGTTTAGTGTATTGAATATGGGCAGTCTACAACCTAACAATTACAACTTCTCAATACATATCCCAGAGAAAACTGTAACATGTACATCATGATGAAGCTTATATTGAAAGATGTACTTGAGGTGGTAAAGGAAGAATTATATCTACACATTCTAACTGTCTTAAAGAAAAGCACACATTTTGTTTGAAGTTCATAATTATGTAGTCACTGAAAACAATCAGGAAAAATTCATGCAGTAACAAAGTTTCTCAATTCCCACCCAGTCAAATACATATATATCACAGATGTACTAAATTCAATACAATTTACATCTTTGTTGAGTCATAAAGAAAAGTACTGCAGTTAATTATGAAGATTAACAAACAACATTCTGCCCAATTTCCTAGTATTTTTCTCAAAACACATTTTCAACTATCCTTAGTCTCTTGTCAAAGACTAGTCAGGTTTTTAACCTAAATTAAAAGTTTCTTCCTTAATTCAACTAGTATAACACATCTCTTGCAGAAGTTAACCAGAAAAGACAACATTCACTATAAAGTCAGTTCTTTCAACAGTATTAAGGAACATAGTTTAAGAAAAAAGAAAAAGAAAAAAGGAACATGCACAAGAAAAAACAATTTTGAGATACACCTAAATCTTTACTAATTTTTATACACTAACAAAACACTAAATCAGAAAACAAGATATAAAAAGCAGTGAATATTGATGTTATAAATTATAACAATAGCGCTTAAGATTTATATACAATTCAATTTATTTGGCCCAAATTGATTCACTATAATATAATCAAAGCCCAAAATGTCCTGTTTCTTATTTTTATACAGAATCTTAAGGAAGCTTGTGCATGCCTTTAACCCCAGCACTCAGGAAGGCAGCAGAGGCAGGAGGATCGCTCTGAGTTCAAGGCAGCCTGATGTACAAAGAGTCTAGGAGAGGGGAGAGGGAGCATCTTAAGTAAAATCTCTAGCACAGACTCTGAAATTAGTTTACACTAAATTAAAAACAACTGTAAAAGGTAACGCTAACAGCCAATGCCCACTCAAGCTGTGAGATCTGGGCCAAACTGTAGAGCATAACATGTAAGATCCCAAGGTGAAAAAACTGTCTGTTCTGATTATTCCAAAGGCTGACATAAAGAAATCAAATAACATGTGAGAAAATGCTCTGAAAAACATAAAACAAGAAGCAGACAGGGCTGTGATTAGTAGCAAGCAGGTAACACCTGCTAAGAGTCAGAAAGCTATTTGGCCTGCTCTTCAGTTTTCTCCAAAGTTTAAATTAAAATTCTTAAATTATAAAAGAATGAAAAGGCTGAGCAAAGAAACAATTAGAAGGAAATATACAGACAGAATTTAAACAAATAAGGAAATTTGTCTAAAGTAGTAGGAAAATACCTCAGAATGAAATAACTTATGAAAGGCAGTAGCAACGTTTTAAGTAAAATAAAATCATGATAGTAAATTAAATGCAGTAATTTATTAGCTATGGTTAATGCTTATTCTCAGACTTACCTCTGCCCATTTAAGGATACAAGCCATACAGAAGACATGACTACAATTTTCTGGAAACCCAACTTCCTTCCCTACTAGGCAACTAAGACATATTGGACACCTGTCCACTTCACTGTACAGTAAGCCAGAGGTATCAGCATTATTTCTGTTGTCTTCACCTGTAAAGAAAAGGAGTCATGTTTTCAAAAGCCCCAAGACCAATAATTTATGCTTACAAGCAATATGGTTGCTTGCATGATTAAAGGGCCAGCTCTGCTACTTTGCAATAAAATTTAGATAAATGACAAATATACTCTTTAAGTTAAAAAGCAACATTCACTTTCTTTTGGGGTGGTGGTGGTGGTGGTGGTGTGTGTATGTGTGTGTGTGTGTGTGTGTGTGTGTGTGTGTGTGTGTGT